>CM077296.1:9632500-10010000 GCA_039654925.1 Anguilla pacifica
CCCTGCTGCGACCGCTCCTAAGACCCCCGCTGCCCTTTCCCGTCGCGTGCCCCGGCCCCCCCCGGGGGGGGGCCCCGCCTCCCTCTCTCCGAATCTCAGAGCGCTGCATTTGGGACGTCAGCTGGCCCGCTCTGGGGGAAGCACTGGGGCTGGCGTTGCCATCCTGTGTCAAAGTGGCACGGGCACACAGAAAGATTTGACGATCTTCGGTTGGTGTTTCCACGGGGACGGGAACTCGGACTGACGACTGACTCGGCCCGTTGGGCCGGGCTTTGCTCTGAGCGCCCCGTACGGCCGGGGCTCGCTGGTTCCTTTGTTTCGCCCCCCCATACGACGCTCGCCGTAGCCTGAGGGTCAACGTCCATAGCAGACATCGTACCGTCCGGAACGCTGGCTGGACATTTACGTCACGCCGTAGGGCACGCGCAATATCGGGGTGATGACCGGCGTCCGCGGCAACAGGCCCGTGGACTAGGCGGGAAGGCATCCTTAGTCTCGCGATGCCGGCCACGCCCGTTCACCGACGACCCCGCGGCCGCCGTCTCAAACCCGGGAAGGGGGGGGGGGGGGGGGGGGGGACTGCGTTCACTTTCGCTGCTGTGTACCTGAAGTTCTGCTCAAGAGGAAACATGAATGTTTTGTCTTTGAAGCTTGGCTCGCCCCCTAGATTTATTAATATTTATTACACATTTTTTTCTTCTGTTTACTGTGCCAATTTACCAGCAAGTGTCTTTACTTTGTGGCTTGTGCCATTGTTCTGTGAATTAAGGGTGTCTTTTTGGGCTAAAACATCAGACGACTGCTTCTAAAAGGTGTATATTGAAGTATTAGAGTTAAGTTCGGAAATACTTTTCTAAATATTTGCTATCCCGTTTGAATCAATGTGAAACTTTCTGTTGTGTACATTAATAACAATGACACTAGACCTTATCGGACGGGAATCATCAGATTATGAAGCTAAAGCTGCAAGCTAAAAGGTGAAGAGCTGAAATGAGTGTACTTGCAGCAAATGCTCTATTTAACGGGCTATATGCGCACTTTATTGTCATTATTTTTTCTTTCCATTTTTACATTATTGATAAGCTGAGCCAAAGTCTTTTGCTGTGTTGATTAGTAATTCAATGGAGACACCGGTACGCAACTGGACTTTGGTAGCACAGCAGTGTTGTAGCATTAGCATTCAGCATGACAGACAATATAGCTTAATACAAAATAATAAGAAAGACTTAGAAAAGCATGAGATTGTTGTTACTGGGTAATTGCAAGAAATACTTTGCTTAAAAAAAAAAAAACACTGAAAAATCATGAAATAGGGACTAACGATGTAGCAGCAGACTAAAGTAGTTCATTATAGATGCAACTTTGCATTGTACTGTGAAGAATACAGAACTGGTAATCAGAGATGCGTTTTTTTAACTATGAATGCAAAATTATGATTAAAAAAAAACACTGAAATCAGACATATGTGTAACTATGTACAAAATTTCCAATTTGAGCAACTTTATACCAACATACAGTCAAAAAAGAAAGAAGAAAAGATGCAGGAACATCTGAAAATTTCTTACAAATTCCAACATCTAACATAAATATATTTCTCTGTTGGTTACAACATGGATTACAAGTGTTTTACAGTTTATCGTGTACCGCCTTGTATTACCATGTAAAAATAAATTATACATATAAAAGAATTTGAATTACATTGAAAATAAAGCTATTCTATTACTATTATAGTTTTGTAATAAGGATATTCTATCATTTATACACAATATCCGTTATGACAGACCACTCTACCAGAAAGATGATTTGTGGCAAGACCACAAAACATTTTCAAATTTCGAAACAAAATAAATTGTTTCGATCTACTGGAAAATAGAATCTTGAATTTTCAAGAAACCAGTAAACAGCAATCAGAAGGTTTTATAACTGACACTTTGTACAGTGTAGCTGAAAGGGCATTCCAATGTGCTCTACACCTGTGTTTTAATTTAAAAACTATCATTTATGAAGCAATAATAAGCTTGTTATTTCCTCTGGCATTACCAGGCCAGAGAGCCAACAACCAAATCTTATTTCAAAAGACAATAAATTTAATTTCAAAATAAATAAAACATGCATGATAAATTAAGTCAGCACACCAATGTGTTTTTTATTTTATTTCAATTTTTTATTTTAAAATTCTATAAAATAAAATAATATAATAGTAGTCTGAGGAAAAAAAAGCTAAAATACTATGTTCACTTGTCAGTTCAAAGTAAATGAAATTAGAAACGTATTTCACACATACTGTACAAATGTATCTAAAAAAAAGTTTCTAGTTTTTCTAATATACTGTTCTGTACCAGCACAAATTTAAAACATCTCGTCATGATGTGTGTGTGTGCACACGTGTGTGCGTTTGTGTGTGTTTGTGTGTTCTGAAATAGTTAGGTAGTTGTATTCAGTTCCAGGTTTGAAATAGTTATTTTCCACACTTTCTAGAACTTTCCCACACTGACAGGAGTTCCCCCACTCATGTTCTACAGACATTAACTCATTGGCATCATGAATTTCATTCGTTTATAAACGATTTGTGAATGTAATAGAAACTTGAAAGTGCTTGACATACACCAAGAAAACACGTTGTAAAAAAGGTACATTATATTACACAATCGGTTTATTCTCTAAGCTTGCTTATAAATCCCATGTGACGGTTTAGTAGACCAATTAAGTGTGGTTGAAGTTTAACAAAATTTAACTGATTTGTTTTTTTCCTTTGGATAAAATAAGATAAAATAAGATTTATATCTCCATGTACAGTACCCACATCACTTTTTTAAAAGAAATAGTAAATCACAGTTGAATCAGCGTTCGCTTTAAAAGACCACAGATTAATTCTTATGAAACTGACTCCCCAGATCATCCTTCATAAGCTGGTGCCAAAAAACATTTTTTGGTTAGATTAAAAATTAACATGCAGAATTGTAGGGAGGCACAGCTTGTAATAATTCTTTCCAGGGCATGTAATGCCTGATCCTCCACGTTCTTGTATTCATAGCCATATAAAACATATTTGATAGACAAAAGGGCGACATAGCTCAGGAGGTAAGACCGATTGTCTGGCAGTCGGAGGGTTGCCGGTTCCAACCCCGCCCTGGGCGTGTCGAAGTGTCCTTGAGCAAGACACCTAACCCCTAACTGCTCTGGCGAATGAGAGGCATCAATTGTAAAGCGCTTTGGATAAAAGCGCTATATAAATGCAGTCCATTTACCATTTACCAAAAGGGCTGCCACGGCAATGTCTTTCATATTGCAATAGTTATTGGCAGTTAAGGAAAAACTGGCCTTTGTTCTGTGCGTGGTCCTTTTCCCCCCCAAAGATCACTTCCTGCTTCATTTGCAGAGAGAAATAGCATGAACTGGAGAGAAGACTTGAGCAAATAAACTAAAAAATAACTTTTCATCTATAACAATTCCCCCCAGAAGAATTATATTTCCCTAAACAAAAAAACACGAGTGCATTATAAAAAACATCATATTACATATATGAAATATACTTATTTTTACTATATAAACGAGGCTTTTCAGCCGATTTCAATATGTAAGGGGCTGTTGTAACTACCATTGTGATGGAGTCAAGCCAAATCATGTCATAGGGTTGTTGATGACATGTTCATGATATTTTTGAACACGAGTACCACTGGAATGTATTTCAGTTTGCATAATTTCTTGATATTGTGCATGTGATTATTTTCTCTTTGAATTGCTGTTGAATTTGAAAGAATGTGATGGCACATATGCAATCACCTAAATAATCAAGTTCAACAAGAAATTATACATTCTCTGATTTGCCCTGGCAGTTAAGGTGCAACTTTCTAAGCATGAGAACAAAAGAGAAATTATGGAATGAAAGCAACCTTTTTAAAAATAGAATCCTTGTCTGTGCCTACCAACAGTATTTCTGTAATGTGCACTCGGGTTTAATACTACACCCGGAGATTGCTACTTTGTGATTTTTTCTTTCGCCAAGTTATGAAGTTACACCATTGGTCAGCCGAGTTATGATCAACCCCAAAGAGTTTGCCCTGGCAGTCTAGTTTTAAGTCTTTTATTTAATTTTTTTTACACATTGCACGTGTCTTTGATGACAAAAATGTGTTTCAGTGAAATTTTTTTTTTTTAATATCCTTTGTGGTGTAGGTTTCAGCATAGCAGAATATATGGCTCTTGATATTTAGACCAGAGACTCGTGTCCCCCTACAGGGGACAAAAAAAGGATAGTTTGGAATGTCTAATTCAGGGGTCTCCAACCTGTAGACACAGGGTTTTGCTTTAGCCCAACACTAGTACACCTGATTCAACTGATTATTTCGTCATGGTCTTCAATCAAGCCTGATTCAACTTCTGTCTTGATAAGCAGAATCAGGTATTGTAGCGCTGGGCTAAAACCAAACCTTTTTCGGATAAGGTCGGACACCCCTGTGGTAACTGGACACCCGGGCCAGCACTTCGACGGCCTGTGATAATTCAGGAGGCTGCAGGACAGCACGTTCCCTTCCCTGAAAGCCGGCGCTGCCAGCAGCTTGCCTGTGGAGCTATGCAGCCGTTGGGTGGAAGTCGCCTCCCCCCACCACCACCCTGACGCGCCCGGCCACAGAGGCCGCCGGCACGGGCGCGGGGTGATGCACCCGTCCGCGCTCTGAAGCGCCGTCGTGACAAAATGACCCGTGCGTTCAAACCGAGCCCTCTTCTCATTTCGGCGATACGTTCATTCTGTCTGTGACTCAGAGCTGATGATCGGATCGCGGTCTTGGTGTTCACGGGTCTGAAGGTTTATGACTTTCCCAATGCCTTTGATTTCATCTGCACCCCCAGCCTCCCACATTACTATGAGGGTCAGTATACGAATACTTGACTCCATTTTTTCGGGAAACAGTTGCCTGTCGGCTAAGGCATACTGCATGACTAATCACTGAACGGCAAGAACTGGAATGATTTCCAGAAAATTATGAATCTAAAGGCTCATTTCAGTAGAATCCCATTGGAGCAAAGCTGGTTCTGAGGACACAGAAACAATAGGGGGAAAAATGATGCAACTAAAAGTGAAAAAAAAAAAATAATTCTCACCAATGAGAAGACACCCTTATATGACTCAGTTTCATGTGTGAACCACACCTGTCAACTTGTTCTCCCATTTTTATACATTTGACATTTATAAAAACTCGCAGGAATTTTACAGAATAAAGGGAGCCTCACTCAGAGGTGCGACAGAAGGAGCCTATCAGGAATTTACACCCGTAAATATTCATCTCGACATGACCTAATGCCCTTATATAACAACATTCGCATTATCGATAGTAGGAAATACTCGAGATGAATCCAACTATGTACGTATGCACCAGATTCTAATTTAATGAAAATAACAAGTTATTTAATACATCCATCAACCAAACTATGAGAACATGATGGATGTGTTATTCATTGATGTTTTGAGCATAATTCTTAATAATAATAATAATAATAATAATAATAATAATAATAATAATAATAATAATAATAATAATAATAATAATAATGTGCTACTCCATTCTTTATCTAAATTGCACTTTTAGTTTCAGGCAAAATGACATCAACACAACATAGAAGGGGTGATGTGCCAGAATCCTCAATTAGCAGTCATCCAGCTGTTACCTGGGTGATCTGGGTGACTCTTCTGCATAGGAGGGGGTTTCTGTGTGATCGTCGTTTGTATCTTTTCCTCTCATTATGAACAAATGTCTATATTTCACACACTCTGACACAGAAGCCTTAAAATCAGAGACTGGAGGTCTTGTGAAGCAAAAATTGTAATATTTCTGACACTACCTACCTAACTATTTAGAAGAGGAAGAAGGAAGAATAAACATAATTGAACACGTGATTGTGTCATCTCCTCTAAAAGTATTGAGGTCTGTTTCTTTATTTTACACATTTCCCCCCATCTTGTTCTTCTTTAAGTGTGTTTTCTCTTTGTGCTGATGGTGGTGTATGTGCTGTTTCATGGGTTTAAGTCTTCCAGGCTTAGAATTATAAGTCTGGCGAAGAAGGAGTTTTGTACAGATAGGATGCTGTTAATTTATGTGAACATATCACTCACTTCTGTTAGGTACAACAGGATTCAGTCATGTGCTGAGACCTTGTGATTAATAACAGAGAGTTATGATATTTTTTTTGTTCACTGGTTTAATGATGTAGATTTAAATTATTTTAAAATATACTACTGTTGAACAATGCACAGTTTGATGTAATTGTTAAAACTATTCCAACTGTTAATAAAAAACATGATTTAATCTGTTTTCTCAGAAGCATCTGTGTCTGTTTTATATATTTTTGGCTGGACCGCAACAGCGAGGCCAGCCCTACAAACACGAATGTCTGTGACTGAGTGACTAAGAGACCGAGTGATGAAATTACACCATTGGTCGGCCGAATTATGAAGTTACACCATTGGTCAGCCGAGTTATGAAGTTACACCATTGGTCAGGCAAATCATGTGTGTTAGGTCCAGCCATGTACTAGGTTTTAACCTGGTCTTGTTTAGCTTTCAAATGGTCAAACTCATTTCCATACTTTGTAGTCTCTGTGAAACAGAGGAGGTTCTCATAAATATGTGAGACTCATTTACCAAAAATGCTTCTGATAGGTCAAAGGTTATGTCATGGTTATGATGACATAAAGAGCATGCGTCCTTATAGCGTGACACATAATTGGCCGTAGTGTAGAAGGTACAAGAACATCTTCTCTGGTTGGTCAAACACAAAGTATCCCAAAGTCTGCCCTTGAGGCCCCACACAATGAAATACACGTTCTCACTCAAGTGAGCAGTGGTTCAGGATTATGTCATATAAGTCATTTGCAAGTGTCAGAGGGCTTGGCATTGCCCTTATTGAGCCTTTCTGTCAAGTCTGCATCTCCAGACATTTTGATGAAGGAAATTGCCCATAATTCTTTGCAGCCCCATGACATTCCTTTATGAACAGCAATTAAAATGAGATGTCAAAAGTAAATGAACAGTCTTAATTTCAGAAGTGAAGATTACATTACATTGCAGTCATTAAAATAAAGTAGTTTACCTGTATAGATATATAAAAAAAGTTTATTTAGACCTATCTCTTGGTCACCAGCAATGAGAGGAATTGTACTATGTCATTGTCCATTTGTTTTTGCCGTCTTTGCCTTCCATGATATCTTGATTTCATAGTAATACTATATCTAAAAATGCTCATAAACAAGCACCATGCTGTTGCTGGCACGGGACCACATTTAAATGAAGCTCTTTGAGTCAGATCCATGAGCGATACAAGTCTGTTCCATTGAGCTGTTTGCACCTGACCCGCGTCAACACACTCAACATGGCGTCAAACCATTAATTTCCTACGGAGGCAGCGTTGACACCCGACTTGGCAGCAACGATGTGCCTGCCGTAGTGTACAGCTCAAAATTAATGGCGTGTCACAATGCTCAGAGTTCAAAATGTTCGAATCTTGTCCTAGCTTGGCACCGACCTTTTCGTAACTCCTCCAAATACATCGCAGATCTGTATGACGCACGCAGATGCAAACATAGAAGAACAGCTTAAAGCCACCAATGTCTTTTTTTTGCTCGAGCGTCAGAGACGTCCCTCTCCACAGCCTACTATTACAGTTTTCCCAAACCCCCGTCTTCCTGGATGGATGACGGCAAGCTTCAGCAGCTGGCAGCACTCGATTCTCCTCGTGCGTAGTCGCCGCCTTACTTGGCGTCGAACGCAGACTTCGGCTCCTGTCATGTGACAGGGCCCCCAGATTGCGAAGTGGAAGAGGCATGCCACTTGAAGCCTTGCACTTTTGGAAAGAAAATTCCTCGCAGATACGTAATGGCGGGCACGTGATTCTTAGACTTTACATGATGAG
The DNA here is from genome assembly GCA_039654925.1 of Anguilla pacifica. NCBI lineage: Eukaryota > Metazoa > Chordata > Actinopteri > Anguilliformes > Anguillidae > Anguilla > Anguilla pacifica. The sequence continues at coordinate 9,640,408 of CM077296.1, forward strand.
GGTCCCAGAACAGACACTGGAATGCAGATCCGTAGTCCGTATGCTCCAGCTGCGCATGCAGCCTGCTCCTCATACAAGGCGACTGCGCAGCTCAGGGTCTAGGGCTCTGTGCTCTGCCAAGTGCATGGCGTGTTGCCTGTGGGCCCACTGGCGAAATGGTGTTTACATCGTGGATTATGATTGGCTGAAAGTGGGAAGGGAGCCGCTACTGGGGGTGTAATCAGAAGTGTGCACCAAAATCAATGGGGTCATTATAAAAATATATAATCGCATTAAAGGCATTATTACACGTTTTATTACAATAAAAATACTGTTTTAGATGTTAATCGGTCATTATTTATTCATATTTAAAAGCCAAGTTTGAACCAGATTTGTACATGAAGATCTTCATCAAGATCTTGTTTGCCGTGTGGTATGCATTTTTACAATGGGTGTTTTTTAACCCTCTTTCCTATACCATGCTTTTAGCCACATGTTAAACCTCCAAATAAAGCTTTTCTTCCTTCTGCGTGGACGTGGTAGTATTCCAGCATATCCTAATCTTTTCTGCTAACTCCACAGAAGTGTCCTGCAGAACCTCAGACCTACCCTTACCTAAGTAACTGGCCCCTACATGAACCATGGCCACTGGGTCCCTCCCCACTCTGGACAGGAGCTTGTCCACACACTCCTGGAGATCTCCTACCTGGGCACTAGGCAGGCAACACACCATACACGATTCCTTGCTGCACAAATGCTGTCCAGCCCTCTAATAATTGGGATTATCAAATATCACCGGTTCCAATTTGTACATGGCAGCACAAAAACTGCAATTCTGTGATTTCAAAATGCTTTTTCCAAGCCCACGGAAAGTCAGTGGGTGACACCACAGTCACTTTGTCTATATTTGTTCTGCAGTCTATGGGGTTGACCCATCATACAGGAATGTGGCTGTTTCAGTAAAAAATGGCGGCAAACACTGTGAGGTTTTGTGAAGGAAATTCTATAGAGAGGGTATGTCCAGGTAACAGAGGCTGGATGTCCTTCAGCACACCCGACCCCGGTTGGGTCCTGGCAGCTTTTCAGAGGAGGCGGCCTCCAGCATGGTGGGCTTCTGCTGCCCGGATTATAGCCACGTGTGGCAAGGTAATCCGCTGAGGTTTGGCTCACGTGCATATGAAGGATCCTGGCTCACTACCAACGTTGAATCTATAACCTTTAACCCACCAGTTATAAACATCAGGTTATGTGCTGGTAAATGTAAAATAGCAGCATGCTACTTGGAGCAATACAGAGAAAACAGACACACAAAAATTGTGTATATATATATATATACAATGAGAAAAAAGACAAGTTCCATTTATTCATAAATAACCAATGCTACACTTTTACAAAATGTCAAGTGCCCTTCTGTAAGAAGGCTCATGTGCTTTCATTTTGAAAGAAAACCACCTCTGGATAGCACAATCCTGTGGCCAATTCTTCACTTAAATTAGAGCTTACAATAAGATATGCATAACAATACCGCAATCACTGTGTTATGTCTTTACATAATGTATGCATTTTGGCAGTTAGGCGATGCCGTAACCCAGGGCAACATAAATAGATTCAATTTCTTTGCACAAAAATCCATTCAAACTGCTGGATATTTTACAGAAGCAATTCGTGGTAAGTACTCGCCTGAGGGCACAGCATCATCCCATCCGGATCAAACCCGAGCCCTTTGAGTTACGAGTCTACTTCCCTAACCATCAACCACATTATTGCCCTTGCATGAATAAACATTCATTCATTCATTCATTAATTCATTCATTCATATTTGTATAATCCTGCAGCTTCCTGCAAAAGGAGCACAATTCATACCCTTTCAAATGCATTTGCATTCATACTTTAAGCGTTTAAAAAGTAATTGAGCGTACATTTTCTTTTCTATTGTGACTGCTGGTGTCTCAGCCTCCAGTCGTGGAGCGCCGCATTCTCAGCTGGTTTTTGTGATTTCCTTTTAGCCAATCAATGGCTTAAATTAAGCACTTAAGTGAACGCAAAAGGAACACATCAGAAACCAGCAGACGCAGCGGCCCTCCAGGATTTGAGTTTAAAATCCCTGCTTTGAAAAGTACGTACATTCACACTTGCGTGCTCACAAGATGTACTGCTGGCAGATTACCGGGTGATATTTCAGCAGAGTTTTCACACTGAATAAATCTATTCACGGTCGCCGGCTCAGCCAAGAGCGCGAGGGGCGGCCCGGGGGTTTCCGTAAAACGGCCAGCGCGCCCGGGTCGGGTCCGGTTTCAGTCCAGCAGGGTGATGATGACACCGTCGTCCCGCCCCTGCCACAGCATCTCGCCCGGGAAGTCCACCATCCCGTGCTTCCTGCAGCGGAGCAGGATGCCCACCACCTTGTCGGAGATCTTGACGTAGCGGTTGAAGAGCCTGCCGAAGGTCATGCGGATCGTCCCGTCCTCGCCCGCGCTCCCCATGTCCCGGATGATGTAGCACATCTCGTCCATCTCCTTGCGGACGTGCCTCTGGGCCCTGTCGCCCCGCTCGGCCGTTTTGGAGCCCTCCTTGGGCCTGCCGTACCCTGCGTCGCCCCTCTGCAGCCTCTGGGACATGGCCAGCTCGGGGTCGAACTCCTCGCTGAAGGGGTTCAGCTTCTGCCCCTCGAGGTGCTGCTGGGACCACTGGGCCCATTTGGCCTTCAGGTCCCCCATGGTGCTCACCTTGATCTACGGAGGGCACAGGGTCACACAAGCAGCCAAAAGCACTGAATCAGCCTCTCAGCACTCCGCTTTCTGAGCCACTCATATTCTTATCGTGGGCAGTCATCCATCTGCATATTAATGCTGATGGCTGTTCTCTTGCACACTTTGGCTGTTTTAGACTCCTTAGCTGTTAAGACCCATATTACAGGAACTTTTGTTATGTTTCACATAATCATTTAAATTCACTGTGAAAATGGATCTGTGGATAATGCGGTGTTAGAATTGAAATAATGAGCCCTTTCCTAATTTTGTTTGTTAAAGATAAGGACAATAACCGAATAATGTGAGGAGAATATATATTTGCTCATAGTTTACACAGGTGTGTGAGGAATGTAGGTGTCTCCACCTGCTTTACACAGGGGGAAGTGGGGTAAAATCTCTCTGAATGCCAAAATATCGACTATATTGACAATATTTACCAGGCACTGACATCAATTATTGTTTTCAATGCATGACTGCCTTAGCAGTGTTGTCCAATGTGCTCTATCAGAGTGCAATATGCTCTAGCTCTATCAGAGTAAAATGTACTCTGTCAGTGATAAATGCACTCTATCAGAGTGAAATGCACTCTATCAGAATTAAATGTGCTCTGTCAGAAAGAAAAGAATTTATTTCAGGCCTACCTTAGGCCTGCTCTTGCGCGTGTTTTCCTGCTCGTCGCTGAGGTCGCTCTTGTAGTCGCTGTTGTCGCTGAGCCCGCTGTCCTCCCCCAGGCCGCTGTCCTCCGTGTCCAGGCTGCTGCTGCGGGAGCCCAGCCTGCGCGCCTCCTTCTCCAACTGGGCCCACGCCTTCAGCCCCCCGCTGGCCTTGGAGGAGCAGTGGCGCCTCCTGGTGGGCGAGTCCCCGCCCAGGAAGGGCTTCCCTTCCTCGGAGCCGAGATGGCCGCCGTCGATCTTCTCTTTGACGGCGCAGACCAGGCCGAAGTCGCTCCTCCTCGGCTCCACGCTCCTGGTCACCGCGCCCGTCTTGATCCCGCCTCCGCCGTCCTGGTCGCCGGCTTCCACCACACGAGGCCTGACCGACAACTTCAGCTCGCTGCGCTCCCTCTTTTCTTTCTCTTCCTCCTCCTGGACGGAGTCGGGGACCCACCCGGCGGGGATGGAGTCCTGCCTCTCCGTGTGCTTGTTGGCCCAGCTCTGCCAGCTCTTCGCCAGCCCGGTCACCATCACCGCGCACCGAAACCTCCTCACCGCCCTGCTGCACGACCGGCTTTCCTGCGCCGCGGTAGCCATCTTAGCAGAAACGCGCCTACGCTCTAAATAACCTGGAGAGCTAACGGCAGTCAGTCGTACCCTTTTGAGTCCTCCCAGAGCGCAGCGGGACCCTTAAATAGGAGAGAGTGCGGGGGGGGAGGGGGGTGGGAGAGAGAGCAGAGGAGGGGTTGGGTCGGGGCGGGGCCAACGTGTCACATTCCTTCCACACATGGCTCCGCAGTGACCCAAGCGTACGAGTGGCATTTCCCCCACTTGGGCTCTGGGCAACAGGTGGTAACATTTTGAGCCTGTGACGCTCCCCAGTGTTTGTGTACACATATAATTAGCTCCAACGGCTATATGTGATAAGGTCATTCCAGTGTATATTTTCTATTTCAGAATCATGAGTTGTGTGTTTATGTGGGATATGAAAGAAATGGTTATGAGTCCATTCATTTATTCCATACAAATATAGGTGTTTATGTGTGATATGAAAGAAGTGCATATGAATACATACATTTATTCCATGCAAATAAATACTGTACACAGCCTGTCCCCTGTCTCATATTGTTTTTACCAGCTGATTATTTGAGAAATGGTACATACTTATTATTATACTGTTTTCTAAATGTTTGCTAAAATATGTTGCACAACCAGCTTCTGCTGTAGGTATTACATATAATATGTCTGAATTTATGCCTGAGGTGAAATGGGAGCCCTGGCTGAGTGATGTCCCACTGGCTCCTGCGTGTGCTGGTGGGTGCGTTGGCTCACGGAAGGGCCGGCATTTCGAGGGAGGTGTTGTTTCGGAGTGCGGCCACACGTGAGGACCGACTGCTGCCAAAGCAGGGACAGATAACACTGGCGGGACCTTTATAAATGGCAATAGTCCCAAACAGGAAGGAAGGATGCACTACACACTGTGCATTTACATTCATCACAACCACTGTACTCCTCAGTTTGGTTTCGGTTGTTTCTGATTCAGCCTTGCTCTTCGTCCTTCTGAGCCTCCCCTCTGGAGGAATGCCTCCTGCCTTTTCCACGAACACGTTCTGAAACGGGCACTGACACCCGACGCTGGCGTGGGGAGAGGAATATGTTCCTGCCGCTCCTGACACCAGAGACGTACGGAAGCGGATCCTGTTGGCTCGCTCGTGGCACTTACAGCTGTTATTGTACTCCTCTTTAGACTTTAGATATAATTTTGCTCAAGTCAGACTCCATTCATCACGAAAATAATCACGAACACCAATATAACGCGTGTCCATGTGGAAGTTGAAGCAAAAAGACACACAAATCTTAAAACAGAGATAGTATTCCCTACAAATACAATCTTCTACTTTTTTTCTACTACTACTACTACTACTACTACGATTATTATTATTATTCAATGCTAATAGTCCCCAAACTGTTTAGTCACTTCCAAAACCCTTGATAACGTTTCAGAATTAATTATTGCATCAGAAAAGTTGATGTATCAAGTAAAAAGACCAAGAATTTCTGCACATTTATTTGTTGAGGGTGAAAACTTTGATGTGTTAAAGACGGAGATTTAAAGATTATCCGGTCCGACCGAAAGACATTGAATGCCTTTGAAGCTGATGTCAGAGCAACGGGTGTGAAAACTTCGGCAGGATGATGGTGCAGGCTAAATCAGGATGAGGAATAACACACAAGCAGGCTCCGTGTGACGTCAACTGACAGGGAAAAGAGCGACATTGCCCAATAACACCAGAGTCCCTTTTACTACCAGCATATTAAAGGGATTACACTGTTTCACACCATTTTGTCATGAACATGCAGTTATTCATGCTTACTGTGGTAGTGCTGTGGTATCATATTATACCAAATGTAGCTTAATTTGTCATAATATTTAAATCAAATGTTTTTTTTTACAATTCTATTGTACTTGAAAAAACCAGTATTCCTATTTGCGGCTGTAATACAATACCTAACAAGCATTCACCTACATCCCATGCAAATCATAGACAGAGAAATTCACAGTGAACTATGGGGGCTTCAAAATGGCTGTTTGCACTCTCTCACAAGATGTAAAAGAGTATGCATATATACAGTACAGGCCAAAATTATTTGGCCACCTGCAGTTTTTTTAATTGTAATTAAAGCCAAAGCCTACTTTGAGGAAATTTGTGGTTAAGATTATCTTTAAGTAAAACAAATCTTTTTTGTGTTATTGAAGGTAGAAGCTGGAAAAAAAAAAATATATACTTTGGTTTGTTATTCAATATATGCACATGTGTTAACTGAATTCTTCTCTACCTAAGGTTTAAAAACAAAACACAGGTAGCCTAATACTTTTGGCTTGTACTGGAAACAAGTGAGCCAGCATCTGTGGCAGCCATACATGCCCAAAGCTTTGGATTTTGGGCAGTTCCTTTTGGTCTCCACACTTTGCTCTTGCCGTCATGCTAATACAGGTAAATCTTGGTCTCGTCTGTCCACAAGACCTTTTTCTAGAACTCTGCAGGCTCTTTTAGGTGCTTTTTAGTAACCTGGCCATCCTGTGTTTTCACTTGCAGTTTAGCCTCTGTAGTTTTGTTTGCAAAGTCTTCTGTGGACAGTAGTCACTGACACATCCGTGGATACTGAAGAGTGTTTCTGATCTGTTGGACAGCTTTTTTTTTGGGGGGGGGGGGGGGGGTTCTTCATTATGGTGAGAATTCAGTCATCAACCGTACAAATCTTCCTTAACCTATCAGGCCCTTCATGATTTCTGAGCTCACAAGTGCTCTCTTTCTTCTTAATGATGTTCCAAACAATTGATTTTGGTAGGCCTAAAGTTTTGCCTATGTCTCTGACTGTTTTTTTTCTTATTTCTCAGCCTAATGGCTTCTGCGGCCTTTGCTGGCACAACTCTGGTCCTAATGTTGACAAACCCCAATAACAGACTCCAAAGGCATTAAAAAGGCTAGACTAAACACTGCAACAAAAAAAGGCTAGACTAAACAGAGCTCTCGTACCTGCACTAAGGAATCAATTGCACTCCTGACTAATTAGAAACCCATGTGATGCCATTTGTCCCAAGCATTATGATGTCTTGTAATGGGGGGACTATTAATTAAAAAATGCTGTAATTTCTACATGGTGAAACAAAAATTATTTTAAAAAAAAAATGTTACAGTTAACATTACCTTAAGTCATTTATTTCAGCTTTAAGGCTGTGCTGTTCACTTGCCCACCCGCACCTGCACAGACACACTCTCAGAAGTGGCTCATGTTTGTGATGCAGTCAGCGGTGAGGTGCAGGAACCGGAGCGTGTCGTTCATGACTTGGCTGCTCATGAACGGAGGGTTGAGTCACGGCGAGCGAAGGGCTGTATCTGACATCAGAGAGCGCAGGGCCAGATGGCTGCAGTCAGACCGGAGCTGTTAACTCCTGCCTGTGTTATGGAGAGCTGTGTTATACAGTGTTGTGTTATAGAGAGCTAGTGAGCTGGGTTATGGAGAACTGTGTTATAGAGTGTTGTGTTATGGAGAGCTGTATTATACAGTGTTGTGTTATGGAGAGCTGTGTTATGGTGAGCTGTGTTTTGGAGAACTGTGTTATAGAGTGTTTTGTTATGGAGAGTTGTGTTATAGAGTGTTGTGTTATGGAGAGTTGTGTTATGGAGAGCTGTGTTATAGAGTGTTGTGTTATGGAGAGCTGTGTTATAGGGTGTTGTGTTATGGAGAGCTGTGTTATGGAGAGGTAGTGAGCTGTGTTTTGGAGAGCTGTGTTATGGAGAGCTAGTGAGCTGTGTTATGTATAGCTTCTATAGGGAAAAAGCTTGTTGCTATCCTTTTAAAAGCTGACTAACTGCCTGAGATGCACAGCTCATAGAATAGACATAATTCATTCCATTTCATCTTCTCTACATTTTATACTCTCCAAAGTGATACTGTGCTCTAAATGTAATTATTTTATTATATGGCACATTTATGTCCATATTCATTTTATATGGTTTGGCACAGATTCTTCTGCTAAAATAAATCTTTGGATAGTCTGAGGAAAGTTAAATCTAGTTTATAACTGAGATAAAAAAGTACTGTAGTTATATAATTTGCTCTGAAATGGTCAATAAACCATTCAACAACAAATCACCTGGAGGAACCTGCTAAGATAAGTATTTTTTCAATTTTATTTCACAAGGTAACTAACCCGGACATTATGAGTACACACTTGTGAATATCACACTACCCCAGACATTATCAGGACACACTTATGAATATCACACTACTCCAGACATTATCAGGACACACATGGGAATTTAATGGTTACAGTTTCTGTGAACTACTTTCCATTGCATTACTTGAGAAGCTATTCGTATTCCGAGTAACTTACAATGTGAGAGAAACATAAGTACATCCAGCAGACCTATATGAACCATAGCGACAGACCTGGAAAACAGCATTTCTAGGCCAGTGAGTAAAGATGCAAGATGGCTAAAGCACCCATGCTAATTAGCCATGCTGAACAAGCCCTTGGTAGCGAAATATGAAGTCATAAAAATATAATGACCTAAACCCATAAAAATACCATAACCTGAATTAGCACAAAGGGTGGAAGTGCTAGAGCACACAGAATGGTTCTCTATCTAAAAAGAGAAACGCGTGGAGTATGTATGGGTGAACTGTTTCAGAAAGTTGCATGCTGGGATATCCTAATCTACCTAGCTATTGTTCCAAATTTAGCTGATGATCTCACGCATTATATTCTAATGACTAGCCTCATTGCTGTTGGCATACGTATTACAATATCTGATTGCTATTTGCATCACCTCAAGTCACATGTTTCGAACACCTGTTCCATCTGTCAATAATCTGTCAATAATGCAAATAGAAAAGGATTAGAGTATACACTTTCAGAAGTCTCATCATTGGCAGAAGGCAATACCTTGACATTAAAATTTTTCTGGGTAGCACAGTTTTAACTAAACTACAGCATAGAGATGACAGAAAAATTACTTTACGACATAGCAACAGAGCATGTGCTCCATTTCTATTTTGTGACTTGATAAAACCTCACACCAAGGGTAGACCCCTGCAAAATGTTCTTCTTTCAAGTGGATTTACTTTCTCTATGAACTCAATGGCACCTACTGTAAGGCCTACGTCAGTCTTGTTTGTAGCCATGTAAAGGCTCACCTATGTAGGCCAGAGGCATGCGCTGGCAGTGTGCGGAGATGCGAGTGGTATTTTTAACTTGGCCTGCCAGTTGCCTCAGCAGCAAGTAATTTCCTAGTCATGTGACGCATCCATATTTAATTGTGTTGTGCTCATTGTGTGGCACCATTTTAACTCACTGTTATTTTATTACTGGTGTCACGTCATGTGTGTGTTTACATGCAGCACTATGCTAGCTATGTTTCAGACCTCTTTATGCAAACATAGATTTTGAAGGCAACCATCGTGGAAACCAATATGGAATATTGATAAAATAATTTGGACTCACATTATTCACAAATGAGCAGAGCTGGCATATGTTATAAACTATGTTATTGGAAGCAATAATTAAGCTTTGATGTGGCGTCCAAACATCTGACTGACTGACTCGCTGTCCTTCCACCCTTTGGGCCCTACTGTTCATAAATATTTAAATACAGATAAAGTAGTGACCCTCACCCATCTACAGCCTGTGGCAGAACTGGACGACTTCTATGGTGGGCTGGGGTCACTGTGCTAGGGGTCATGTGTCAGGGGTCATGTGATGGGGATCATGCTGCTAGCATCTGGAAGCTTGTGACAGAATCACCTAGAAAACAAGATTATATAACTTCAAGGGCAGGCCATTCAGCCCACCTAGAACATAAGAATACATAATGAGATGAACAGGCCATTCGGCCCAGCTAGAATATTAATACATAAGAATACATAATGAGGAAAACAAGCCATTGGGCCCATCTAGAACATAAGAACATAAGAATACATAATGAGAAGGACAGGCCATTCAGCCCACCTAGAATATTAATACATAAGAATACATAATGAGGAAAACAAGCCATTGGGCCCATCTAGAACATAAGAACATAAGAATACATAATGAGAAGAACAGGCCATTCAGCCCACCTAGAATATTAATACATAAGAATACAAAGTGAGGAAAACATGCCATTGGGCCAATTTTGCCTCATCATAGGGTGACTCAACTCTGGTCCCTGAGGACGGCACAGTCTTTGATTTTCACCCCATAATCACCAGCCAGTTCCGACCCAAGAAACCAGATGAGGTGAGTTAATTATATATTCAGTGCTTTAACTGATGGGGTAAGTGCTGGGTAACAATGGACTCCAGCAGACTGCATCCTTCCAGGACCAGCTGAGTAGCACTGATCCAGAGGGCATCCAGCACTGCGCTAATCTTGGACTTGACGCCCTCTGCCTCTACTACATGATCTGGCCAGCTGTTCCACACACTGTGTAAGAAATGCTACCTATCATTACACCTATCCGCACTGATCAGGCCCTGGTTCATTCCATCACATTAGTGGTTTATTACAGCCAATAGCTGCAGAGACATTCGTCAGCCGGGGGCTAAGGGAGGGTGAATAGAGGGGAGAAACCTGGGAAACCAGTGACAGGTAAACTGTGAGAAATCCTGACGCATCAACATGGCAGGTGAAGAGAAAATCAATTAAAGCTCCAAGATCCTTCAGAATAGAAGGCCTTGAGAGAGTCCCCCAATTCCTACTGACCTCCTGGCTTTCTTCTTTACAGACATGCACGGTTCGAATTACGGGGTAACCAGGGGAGACTTCTGCTCCCCCAAAAGACCTGAGGCCCCCAGGTGCACGATCACCTCCACCCCCCCCCCCCCCCTCCGTGGTTCACTATCTAACAGACGGAAAAGCCAGATTGTAATTCGAACCCTGAGTACACGTCAGAACCACACTTCACTTTTAGAGGCGACTATATTCATCAGAGCAGCTTTCAGCATCAGTCACCTCTCTGCTCCTGACTGTTTAAGGTCCCTGCTAAAGGCTGATGTCATCCTCCAAACTGTGAGGGCAAATTATGACCGTTCAAACTCACCGGCTGAAAATTCAAGCAAAAAAAAAACCCACAAGCCTCTCTACGTGCGTACGCCGAATGATTTACAAGGAGGGTCATGTTTTCATTCTGCGCCCGCAGGGCTTGGTTTCCATGGTAATTCGGGGCTGCTTCGAGGAGCCGCTCGAGGTGCCGCCGGGGCGTTTGAAGGCAGAGGATTCGCGAGAGCGGCTAACGGCGGGGTCTGCGAGCCGCGCGACGCGCAGTTTGGCGCTCTGAAAACAACACCCGTCCGCAGCGTGACTCATTCGTACAATGACTAAGCTCAAGATCCTCTCCAGTGTTGCTGAATCACTGCGTAGAGAACGAAAAAAAAAAACCCACCTGTTTAGGACGCACAGGGATGCCAAAAAACAAGTACATTCCGGGACAGTGCACAGTCCTCTGAATTGCGAATGCGTGTAAATTTGGAGACGCTCTGGTCAGTATTGCTGTGCACAGCTCTTTATCCAGCTGTAATGCATATTTTATCCTGACTAATACAGATTAGTTCTTGTGAATAAAGTGAAAAATGGCATTGCATTTTTCCACTCTGCAGGGCAGGGGTGTCCAAGCTTATCCGAAAAGGGCCAGCGTGGGTGCAGTTTTTTGTTCCAACCCAACAGTAAGACACCTGATTCTACTTATCAAAGTCTTGATTGAGGACCATGGTTAATAAATTAGTTGAATAAGGTGTGGTAGTGTTGATATAAAACAAAAACAAACAATCACACCGACCCTTTTTGGGTAAGATTTGGCACCTCTGCTGCAGATTGTGGTAGACCTTGCTTAAGCTTGTTTGTGGGTTGTGTGGAGATCAACAGCAGTCCCACTGGTTCTGGTTTTCATGGAAAATATAATTATGTGGGGTTGGTGGCAGTGACATCGTTAAAGATGCCCCTTTAAAATTGCTTTCACATGGGGTGAATATGATCAGTCAGAACCATTAAGTCCGGTCTAGCTAATCCTGGTTCTGGAGATCTACCTTCCAGTAGGTTTTCATTTCAAACCTAAGTTGGCACACCTGATTCAACAAGTTAGCGGCTCAATGAGATGTCTACCTGTTGAATAAGGCGTATTTTTTAGTGTTGAAGTGAACATCTACAGGATGGTAGATCTCCAGGAACAGTGTTGGCCAGCAAGTAATGCCTGTTATCAGCTTCTAAGGCAGGGGTGCACAACTCCTTGGAGGGCCGGTCTGTGTGCTGGTTTTGTTCCAACCAATTACCTCAGTTTTTGTTTTCTGACAGTTCTGTAAACTACGTTGGTTCACTCCAGTGCTTGAGCACAGTAAAAATGTCAGTAGCTGGTGAAGATATGATTGAGCTATTAAATAATTAAGAGCAGAAGCTGGCAAGACTGAGTGCACAAAAACCATGCCAGAAAAAACGCTTTCGGACAGCAAGAGTGTGGGCGCAGGATTCCTTCTGTAGCCCAGCACTAAAATGGCCGACACAGCTAATCAAGGTCTTGATTAAAGATTGCGCTTCGTTCATTAGTTGAATCAGGTGTCACAGCTGGGCAACAACAAAAGTTTGTACCCACACCAGCCCTTCTCAGATAAGACTGGAAACGCGCATGGTAAGTGAATGATTGAATAAGGCGCTGTAATGTGTTCTCTTGGCATTGGGTAAAGCTAGGTGAAACTCATGGTTTACTTACACCAGGAATCTCCAGCCCTGCTCCTGAAGAGCAGTCCAGCAGTCCATTTTATAATGTTCATTATAGTGTGATTTCATTGTTCAGTTTTCCCTTTTTTATTTGAATGTCTGCTTATTTTAATGTATATGTATTGCTAGTATGTTGTTGCTAACTAAGCCGCACCATTTCCATTCAAGGTAGGAAACTGAAATTTTTTAAAGGGGCATTTTTTTGCCCCCACTGACTATAATCCAGGGGCATTTTCAAAATAAATGGGGTAAATATACAAAATAACATTGCAGCTTTGTCAGAAACAGTAGCAGTGACCTACAGTACAAGTCTCACATATGGGCGATTGGCGTCAATATCAATGAAAACTACAGGCATAGGAAGAGAAGACTCTGGCCTCACCAGGTTTCTGATAACGATCTGATCCAGAGTAGCTGTGAGGTGGGTGGCGTTTTGCAGTTTAGAACAAACGTGATGGGAAATCATGTTTGTTTGGTTACCTTCCGAAACCCCCCGATACCCCGTAAGTTATGCCCTTGTGTATATCAAATCTAAAATAGAAAACAGTTACAACAGTTGTGGTGCGCACAGGGAGCAAAGACTGGCAAATCAATTTTCCATGTCACATAGATTTGGCAAACAATAAATAGCCTATAAACACGACGTCAAATGAAATCGTTAGCTAGCTAGTTCTACCCAGCAATGCGCGACAGTTCTGCCCCATTATGAAAGTGTCGATCAGTTCTTCTGACCACAGATGAGGCTTCTCTCATTTACGCTGAGAGTGATAACATAACATATAGTGCGCTAATAATTTCCTTATTATTCGTTATATCAATAATATAACCCTGGACTGCATTCCGTTGTTCCTGCTGTAGACATCTGGATGAGATAAGAGATGCCTGGCTCTGAAAGTAGTCATTGGTAACCGCATTAGGAATGCTGACGATAGCCATCGTTAGCCAGCTAACGTTAACGTTAATAAAACTTTCCATGTTACGTATAAGATTTTACGTCAACTACGGATTGTTGCCAGATTGATACCTGTAAAAACAGCTTTAATTAAGGGATTTTGATTTCTGGTCCTTTTTTCTTTAACAAGGGGCAGTGTTTGCCCCTATCTTGTGATTTCAGGGGCATTTTGAAAATTATGTGGGCATTTTTGCCCTTTGGCCTCGTATATTGTATTTCTGACCCTGCTTCCATTTCATGCCAACAGTAGGCATTCTTTCATTGAAATTAAATAAAATCCAATGCCTCTGTTCAGTTTTGGGAACACTGTGCCCTAGGAGGGCTATTGAAGAACCCATGTCTCTGTACAAAAGTGAAGGAGTGAAAGAACCGGATCTCTACATCTAGAAACCGAATCATCCTCCTACATCTGACTGCATTCCCCTGCCCATCCTAATTCCCCAGTTTGATGTTGTTCCCAATGGACTTGGTTTTTTAAATAAATAAAACAAAAAGCAATTCAATTACTTGCAGCAGAGCTCAAGAATAATAAATGGTGCACCTCGTATATAAACCTAAAAATAAAAAAATGCTAAAGCGCATATTTTTGAAGGGGAGTTGGAACGATGCAGGCAGCAAAATAAATATGGCTGGCAGGTCCTCCCTGGAGAGCAGCAGGCATTCTGTGTGTTTCTGAAGAGCTGTGATGAACAGCCAAGCAGTGAAAAACTGATGAGCTGTGGGTTTATACAGGCCCCCTGATGAAAAAACCTTTTCCTGATTGGTGAAGGTGATTCAGCTCCACGTGTTTCATTCGCTCATGCGTGAGTCACTCAAGGACTGAGCTGCACCCAAGGACCCGCCCTGCTGCTTCTCTCTGATTGGCTAGGCTTTGCCCTTTCTTTGTCTGTGCCAGTGTCTTCCACAGTCACATTAAAGGCGAATTTCACACAAATTGCATTTTTAATATGGTGCCCTTCATCCACATAGCAGTTCAAAAGCTATTTTGATATTTATATACACAAACTATTCATGGTAAATTGTAGAAAAATATAATTTTCTGTGCAATACATATAAAATAATATGAAAGGATTATAGTTGTGATTGGACATTCCAAACGGGGACATAACAATGCCTGTTAAATGAAGATGTAGAAACTGCAATTTTCTGGGTGACAGCTGGGTGATTTATAGCTCGTAATATAGGTAATGAACTCCTTGAATAATGACTTTCAAATTCCCCTCAGTTGTTACTTGGAATATTAAAAACATCCAGTGCTTGGGTGGGCCCCGGGGTCTGATATCACATCTAGTCTGTGCCTGCGCCAACTGTGGCCGTAACATCTCCCAGTGGGGGGGGGGGGGGGTGTTTGGGAGGGGGGGTGGATTCAGTTGGCTGATCATATCTTATTGCTCCCCAGTGCCCCCTGCTGGTTAATTGGTTGCCCACATTCTTGCTCGAGCTGCACATGAAAAGTTTTCATCTGACCGGTGTCTGTGCGAGTCCAGGACTTGTGGACTGCAGGGAGTAAAGAAGCAGTGGCTCAGCATGGGTAATGTTTCGGAGGAGAATATTTGCTGGTCAGCACTCTCCTGAAATGATAGTGGAGGTTACAGCACAAGAACAGCTGCAGAGTATAATTTGGGCAATCAAAATAGAGAGAGAAAGTGGGGTGGGGGGCATAGAATGCTATCAGTGCTAAACAGATGACTCGGTTTGTGACAGGTCTTTGTTTTCAGTTGATTATTATAGACGTTGGCTATATTTATTTAATTTCCTACATGGACATAGCAGATATTTATTTTCAATTGTTTATCTAAGACTTTGGCAATATTATGTCATTCCCTCCGTGCAGGAACTTTGTGTTTCTCAGTGCTTTTCATCAATATGCATCACATTGCTCAGCCCCTGATGACTTCCCCCCCCCTAAATGCAGACCAGGCCTTCAGAAGAGTAGGAAGAGGCAGAGGACGAGCGGCTGAAAAAGTCATCGTCCATGCTGTAGCTCCTGGCATGGTGGCCCCGCCTCCTGTTGCAGATTTACGTAACCACCCACAACCCCCCAGGTTGGCTTTATTGGCTCTGGACGCGCTCTCGCACACATGCAATAAAAGCTATATTTAAATACAGCTGAGCAAGTGGCCCCCAAGCAAAAATGTCAGCTTATGTTATGTAAACCTTTCATGAAAATGCATCATATGGTAAAACGAGCAAGTCACAGTGAGTCTTAAGCTCTATGGACTGAATGATAAACAGATGAGTGACAAATTAAAGGAAAGCTACCATAAAGTGTGTTAGTAAAGTGTTACGCATAGTTAGACATAGATTGGCGTAGGTTCTACAAGTTTCTGGAACTCTACTGGAGGGTTGGAACATCATTCTTCCAAAAGATATTTCCTCATTGCGTTTTGATGACGCTGGTGGAGAGCGCGGTCTAACACGTCAGCCCAAAATTTCCCATAGGTTGAGATCTGCTGACTGCAAAGGCCATAGTTTGATCATTTTCACACTCATCAAACCATTCAGTCGTGAGCATTTGCTCCAGACACAAAAACATCAGCGGCGTTCATATAATAGAGGAGCTCAGCTGAGGCAATTTTTACCAGGAGATAAGGTACTTTTATTACTCCCTTCAACTAGCCCAAAGTTACTCTCCAAATCGCAAGGGCCGATTGTGGTTTCACAGCGAGTTGGAGACGTTGATTATGAGGCTGTGCGAACAGGCAGAGGCGATGCAACAAATTTGGGCAAAAACAATAAACTAAAACAACAAGCTAAAATAAAGACAAAAGAAAGTAAAACAGAGCAGCAACTTTTCAGTTCTCTGCTCTGTAGCTGACCCGCCTTCCTGGCCAGGTCCAGCTCCTCCAGCACCCCAGCTGAGGATTCCTTTCTTGGACTTTTGTGCTCAAACAAAAACAAAAACAAAAACAAACCGAAACTCATAACTGTGCTGTTGGCGTTAGCTCCCGGTCTCGGCCCCGAACTGTGGAGAGCAGCACACCTTTAAGCACCTGGGCTGATTAGCTAACGCAGCCCAGGTGCGTGTGCTCTCTCCACCAGCCAGCGCAGCCGAGACCAATCTGCCTCTCAGGCGGACCGACTGCTACAGTCCTGTTGAGAATCTAATCTCTTTTCCGAGTGAACTTATCAGTACAATGGTAAATCAGAGACCACAGGGTCTTATTTATGACATGGTTGTAGATTTATTCTTATATTTTCTATCACATGTAATTTATTAAGCTTGCACAAAGCAAAGGCCTATCCATATATTTTAGCATGTGCTGACAAATGCTACTTGGCCTGAAAATTATGACTGTGCACACAATTTGAAATGGACATAAACTACCTCCCCACCCCCACCACTGTATTTCCTTATGCCAACAAAATCAATTTGTCAATGGAATCAGGTTTCCATTGACTGCAATGGCTGTGACTGACCAAGATGCAAGTGAGGAAACCGTTATTTGTGCTAGTGCATTATTTATAAATTTTCTGATACTTACAGATAACAGTAAAACAAATTAAACGTTTAAAAATACAATACCATACTGTAATTCCACCAGGCGCACCATTACAGAGGGAAAATAATTTCACTGAAGGCAGTCACCTCGTTAAGCCATAATAAAAAGGAGGACTCGCACCTGAGCGGGGTGTGGGAGTTGGGAGAGAATACTGTGGAGTGAGTTCGTTGTTCGCAGTAAAAGGAAATTTTGCATTTTGTGTATGACAGATTTATTTGGAGGACTACCTTATTTGTGCTTGACCATTGTTCCGGAAGACTAGCTGAGTTGTGTTTGACCTGTGCCTGTTGCGAGACGTCTCTTTTGTTGTAAGTATTCGTCCCAGCAAGCAGCTTAGCTGCCCGGGTGAGCAGTAAGGGTCCAGTGTGAGATAGGGAAGGCTCCACGTAGAGTGAGGATTTTCGGTTTTGTGTTCATTTTATTTTGGTTCCGGAAACCCCTTAAAGGTATAGGACTTGGATTGTTCTGACTGGGCAACTAATAAAAACAAAGTGACATCACTGTGCGGACTAAAATGGCCGCTTCCTCGTCGTACTTTTCTCACGTTTATGGTGGCCAGCCAGTCAGTGTCTCACAATACATACACGAAAAACCTGCACTTCTGCAAGTTATAGGTTTTCTTTTATAAACCATAAGTGCACTGACAAATACAGAATATTTTTTTTAAAAGCATTTCTGTTATCAAAAGTGATATGCTGTACACATGACAACACACCTGACAACTGGGGCCTGTGGCATGAAGCAGGACAAATGAGTAAAAACCCGGAACAGCTCCTTTTACTTCATTCCATGTTCCAGATTTGGGAAGGTTCTGGGTAGTACAGTTATCCAGATAACTCAGTTATCCTGCTTTGTGATAGAGTATCCTGGCAGAGGTACTGATTGTGATATTATAGCTGTGAGTCTGCTTGTTTTCTCAAAACATATCAAACCATGTGTCAAACAGTTATGTTGATCCCATCACTTTTTCTATCTGTTTATCCCTTATCCCATCTTTATAAACTAATTAACACTATTTAAGTGCACACTATGATTGATAGCGATGTTTGCAAATGACACTCACATGCTAAATTCAGTCCAAATATTTTGGACCTGAACATGTTGCTGTATTTTGAAATGACATACACGGGTTCTTAAGTCTTGTTTGAAGCAGTGGGAAGTACATTCAGATTAAGTGCAGTTATATAACATTTAACTTGCACAGAAATCGTTAAATAATTACCCGTAGAGAATTCAAGGCTCTGAACTGTGATTTGATCATGGCGAGTAGCTTAGCATCTCTTCTGTCATTGATTGACGATGCTTGGTGAAAACATGTCCACCAATCACACTGCAGTGCTGTTTTCTTGTGAGACTAGTCTGTAATTGCCCAACAAGGGTCTACAATTCTCATCGAAACATGAAATTGAGTCTAGCGGGAGGTTTGTCACGTTGGGTCTGCACGCTTGCCTGGGATGAAAAATCCTGACAGCGCCAAGAAATCAGAGAGCTGTTTGAAAGAAAAGTAGCTTGTTTTTCGTTTTATCGGGGTTATAATAGGTTGTGAGTTTCTCTGCAGCTTAACTGAATATTTTGACACGTTGTCGGCTTATTGTTTTTGTCTCTGCTGTGTCTACTGAGCCATTCTGTAATATTAATTTGCAGGGGATATTCATCCTCGAAGAAAAAAGAAAAATATGTAAAATCTGATTGCCTCTCCCATCTGCTGATTGGTTGGTTCTGTCAGTTGTCTGTTTTATCTGCTCTTTAAATTTGACTTTATGCAAAACAGAAGTCTGCAGCACAATTCTGCCAAAGCAGTCTGATTGAATTGCCCCACCATTTTTTTTTACATGATTCTTTCAAAATGAAAGCAATATGGGATTATTAACTTTTTCTAGTGGAATATTTGCACAGACAAAAGGGCTGTAATGTCTAACACTAACCCTCACATTAAAGCTGAGAGTCTGCATTTTAACTGTATTTTCATAGTTTCATTTCAAATCCAATGTGCTGGAATATGGAGCCAAAACAACAGAAATCGTTCCACTGTCCAAATGCTTACGGGCTGTACCATCCAAAATTTGACAGATGCATATTTGAGTGTCAGCATTCCACTTGAAAAAAAGTTGACAGATCCTAGGCTAAATTATGTGCATTTTTTAAACATTCACTTACGAAATGACAGAGCTGGTCAAGTCAGCTGATTGGCTGTCTGTGGTCACAGATGAGGCACAGATGGCTCAGCCACTTATTCTTTGCAATTTTTTTTCTGCATGGAAAATAAATCACATCCGAAATAAAGGTTATTCTTAACCCACAATGTTAACCTTGAGGCCATCATTTACAGCTCAGTCATAGATTTAATAGCTATAATAAAACAATGGCTGCGATGTAACAATATTGCAGCATTTGACTCAGATAATGCATGTTGAGGTACATGTTGAAACCATATAATGAATCCCTCTCAAAGGATTCATGCCAAAATACAGTTCTTTCAACTTGCAATTCTGTGGCACTTGAGTTGGGTTTATCAAAAGTGGATGAATCCAGCATAGTCAAAGGTATTTTCAGACATTGTCCAAGCAGAAAGTTTGCACTGTACTGCCCTTCTGAGGCGTGCCATAGAGCTGTGTTCAGACTTTACTGTAAAACCATGTAGAACGACAGGGCAGCTGCTGGTATTCTGCTGTGCTTCAAGATTCCCAGGGCTTCAGTTTATTCTGCAGATCTGGAGATGGACATCACACCTAATACAGCTGTGCTGGCATCGCTGTGGGAGCTGTTGTGGGACATGGGTGTTTGGGCACTGTTCAAATTGTCAGTGGAACATGGCAAAAGTCTGGTTGAAATAACCTTTTGGTTTGACAGTAGAGGTCAGACTGCAGGAAACAGGCCAAACAACTGAAAAATGAGTGGCACACATTTAATAAATACCTGTCACGTGCTCATGTCGAGAAACTGGCAGCTTGCATTCGATTTTGTGCTTCTTTTCAGCAAATTATTGGCACTGAACAAAACGCTGTATTGATACTCACATGGTTATGGGACAGAGGTGAAAAGGAAAAAAAAAAAACATTCCAAATACTGTGCAAAAGGCAGATGATACTTCTCTGTGCCAACCAACTGTTCAGAAAGATATGTCTCTTCCACAGGACACTAAGACATGCCAAAGAATGTCAGAGGAGGCTGTTAAACAATTGACTGTGATCACATTTGATCATGTTAAAATTCAATAATATTTTTATTGAAGTTCATTTGAGTTAATCTTTTTTAGCTTTAATATTTTTTTAAGCCTCCACAGCTGCAAACTACATTATTTCATTGTTATGATTAGTCTTATTTAACAATATTTTTACTGGTAATACAATTGTACTTTTTAAGTGTAGACCTACTTCCTGTTGCTCAAAAAGGGAACGAAAAAAGCATTAAAAACTGCTATGTGAGGTCTATACACTGAAAGCAGTATGCGACCTGCCAATCACTGTCAATCATCAACTATGCCTAATTAGTAGCAATTTTCCTGATTGATTTTTATCAGTAGAACACAGGGGGCATATTTGGAAATGAAAAGTAAGTTCCACACTTTGCAGGATAGCAGGATTTCTTTTTTAACACAAAACGTATGTGGCTAAGCTTGCTTGGTTATGCACTAAAGCCAGAGAACTTTTGGGTGTTCAACTCCAGGATTGATGCAGTTATTCATCATGCAAGAGGACCAGACCAACAGGTGAACTATAACAGCAAGAGGACCAGACCAACAGGTGAACTGTAACAGCAAGAGGAACAGACCAACAGGTGAAATGTAACAGCGAAAGGAACAGACCAACAGGCAAACTGCAACAGTAAGAGGAACAGACCAACAGGTGAAATGTAACAGCAAGAAGAACAGACCAACAGGTGAACTGTAACAGCAAGAGGAACAGACCAACAGGCGGACTGTTACAGCAAGACGAACAGACCAACAGGCAAACTGTAACAGCAAGAGGAACAGACAAACAGGCGAAATGTAACAGCAAGAGGAATGGACAAACAGGCGAACTGTAACAGCAAGAGTCACAGACTAACAGGCAAAATGTAACAGCAAGAGGAACAGACCAACAGGCGAACTGTAACAGCAAGACAAAGAGACCAACAAGCGAACTGTAACAGCAAGAGGAACAGACCAACAGGCCAACTGTAACAGCCAGAGGAACAGACCAACAGGCCAACTGTAACAGCCAGAGGAACAGACCAACAGGTGAAATGTAACAGCAAGAGGAACAGACCAACAGGCCAACTGTAACAGCAAGAAGAACAGACCAACAGGTGAACTGTAACAGCAAGAGGAACAGACCAACAGGCGGACTGTTACAGCAAGACGAACAGACCAACAGGCGAACTGTAACAGCAAGAGGAACAGACAAACAGGCGAAATGTAACAGCAAGAGGAATGGACAAACAGGCGAAATGTAACAGCAAGAGGAATGGACAAACAGGCGAACTGTAACAGCAAGAGTCACAGACTAACAGGCAAAATGTAACAGCAAGACAAAGAGACCAACAAGCGAACTGTAACAGCAAGAGGAACAGACCAACAAGCGAACTGTAACAGCAAGAGGAACAGACCGACAGGCCAACTGTAACAGCCAGAGGAACAGACCAACAGGCCAACTGTAACAGCCAGAGGAACAGACCAACAGGCCAACTGTAACAGCCAGAGGAACAGACCAACAGGCCAACTGTAACAGCCAGAGGAACAGACCAACAGGCCAACTGTAACAGCCAGAGGAACAGACCAACAGGCCAACTGTAACAGCCAGAGGAACAGACCAACAGGCCAACTGTAACAGCGTGCACCCTGATCTGCATGATCACCCGAGTGCTACACCCAGTACTGCAGGGTCTTTGCGTGTGTTCCCCCCAGAGTCTGCAGTCCTCAGTACCGCGGCAGAGCTCAGACTGGGTCACGTTAGCACGGGCAGCATTTCACACACTGTGCTGCTGCCACTCTGGCACGCTGGCCCCGATGACTGTGTACTTTCCTGGCGGGGGCAGCTGTTTGTTTTGGGGGCGCGAGCGTCTTTCCGGGGCTGATGACACCGAGCACGTGCGTCGCGTTTCCGTGGCGCTGCCCTGCGGCTGCTCTTACATGGCAACGGAGAGCCTCGGCGACAGAAAGCTTTGCCGGGCCGCCGGTGACCGCGGGGGGTTGGGGAGAGGGGTGGGGGAGAGGGGGCGACAGCTGCATTCAGCTGGCACTCTCCCCCTCTCTTTCTGGAGTGTTGTTTTGGAAAAATACTTGTGTCACAACGTCGCTTTTATTTATCCCCCCCCCCCCCCAGGCAAGAGGCCGGGTGTGAACATGGAAAGGTGATAACCCTGGCCTCGAATGTATACATCACATTTGCATCTCTGACATTTGGCAGCCACTTTTATCCTTTGCGACTAATGCAGCACGCTACATTCTTAACATAGAGTCCATTTAGACAGCTGGGTATTTACTGAAGCGGTTCAGGTTAAGCACCCGACTCAAGAGCAAACAGCAGTGCCACGTCTGGGAATCAAACCTGCAACCTCTAAGAAACGAACAAGACACTAGTCTTGAAACACCAAAGAATGCAGTCATTAACTTTACAGACATTAACATTTAAAAAAATGTTTTTTTATTTTTATTGTTTTTTTAAAGAAGTTAGGTTGAGCTCCAGCATTTTTGTATGAGTTACCCCGGCTCATTCGTGGATTCCAAAATTATCATTAGCTGTAAGGACTGGAAATGGCTCAGCTTATTTATGAACAGATTCATTTTAATCATGAGTTAATCATGGTAAACAACTAACAATGTGACACTGCCTCTCTTACAATGTGGTTCAGAGCTGAGTTTGGTTTGAGAATGAAAGTAAGCATCATATCTGTGTACAAGCAGCTTTAATGAAAGTAAGATACATTTTGGATTTAAATTATTTTCCTATAATCAACAGAGCAACAGTCAAACAGTACAATCAAATGTTCACTGAAACAGACTAATCTACATATAAGCTACCATATCAGTCATCATTTAGGCCAAAGTATGCTGTTAAATGTACGGTGAAAAATTCTATGTGAAATCTGCCGGGTAATTACAATTAGATCTGCTGTCGTCCGGACTCCCCCACCACTGCGGTCCAGCTCCTCCTTCATCACCACCTCCACCCCGCCCACTTTCGTCACCTCCTGCTGCTCCCCACCATCGCCACCCGGCGATCTGAGCTGCAATTTCATCAATGAAAACATTGACTGACTGACCATGTTGGTCACTGATCTACACCTTGAGCTGACCAGAGAAGGATGGGTCATCTGCCACAGGAAGTTTTTCCTTGCCACTGTTGCCGTAGGCTTTGCTCCTGTGGGGGTTTAGGCCAGGGTTATCTGTGAGGCGTATTGTGACAATTGCTGTGAAATGTGCTATATCAATTTGATTGATGTAATTTGCATCCATCCATATATACCACATCTACACAATAATTTAATAAAATGTGAAGCCAGTGATCATTTGCATAGCCAAAGTGTACTTGAACGCACACACATGCGCACACACACACAAACAATTGCGCACACGATTTTCCTTTTTTATGGAGATCCTCATGAAGTGATATTCTTAGTAAAGTAATTGGCGCATACAGCTACCTCACTTTCAGCTATTATTGCAACGGCTATTTTTAATGTGAAGCATGACTTTCCTGTTCGGTGAGGTGAGCAAGCCGGCAAAAATAGATCTTTTTTTCTGGCTGGTGAAAGTGCTAACTTGGTGGCAGCCTCCTCACAGCTCGGAAACAGAGACAGCGCGACAGATGTCATCAGGATTATCTCATGGGTGTACAATTTATTTAATTCTGTTTTTGCCTCAACAGAAAAGGTGACTAGAACCTGACAGCTTGTCGCCCAGGGCCTGTACCAGCCTTGGGTTCAGCCCGAAATAGAGAGTACAGCATGACTGCTCTTCCGTTGCATCATCCACACCGGGAGCGGACTGATCCCAGTTCAGTGTGACTGCTCTTCCGTTGCATTATCCACATCCAGGGCTGACTGATCCCAGTTCAGTGTGATTGCTCTTCTGTTGCATTATCCAAACCGGGAGCGGACTGATCCCAGTTCAGTGTGACTGCTCTTCTGTTGCATCATCCACACCGGGAGCGGACTGATCCCAGTTCAATGTGACTGCTCTTCCGTTGCATTATCCACATCCAGGGCTGACTGATCCCAGTTCAGTGTGATTGCTCTTCTGTTGCATTATCCACACTGGGAGCGGACTGATGCCAGTTCAGTGTGACTGCTCTTCTGTTGCATCATCCACACCGGGAGCGGACTGATCCCAGTTCAGTGTGACTGCTCTTCTGTTGCATCATCCACATCCAGGGCTGACTGATCCCAGTTCAGTGTGACTGCTCTTCTGTTGCATTATCCACATCCAGAGCTGACTGATCCCAGTTCAGTGTGACTGCTCTTCCGTTGCATTATCCACACCGGGAGCGGACTGATGCCAGTTCAGTGTGACTGCTCTTCTGTTGCATTATCCACACCGGGAGCGGACTGATGCCAGTTCAGTGTGACTGCTCTTCTGTTGCATCATCCACATCCAGAGCTGACTGATCCCAGTTCAGTGTGACTGCTCTCCTGTTGCATTATCCACATCCAGAGCTGACTGATCCCAGTTCAGTGTGACTGCTCTTCTGTTGCATCATCCACATCCAGGGCTGACTGATCCCAGTTCAGTGTGACTGCTCTTCTGTTGCATCATCCACATCCAGGGCTGACTGATCCCAGTTCAGTGTGAGTGCTCTTCTGTTGCATCATCCACACCGGGAGCGGACTGATCCCAGTTCAGTGTGACTGCTCTTCCGTTGCATTATCCACATCCAGGGCTGACTGATCCCAGTTCAGTGTGATTGCTCTTCTGTTGCATTATCCAAACTTCACACTGGTGTCTCCTGAGATGCATAGTTTACCTGCAGTGTAGGGCTGATGTTTATTCGAAGAGATGGGCAAAAATATGTTTTATATTGTTTTATTATCATACCTTAAAACACCTGCGTTATAACACCTCACAGATAAATATATCTATAAGCTATCAATCACAAAGGCAAAAGTATCAAGTGACTTGCAGGTGGCACAGAGATATGGACATTAAAAACAGCGAGTAACTGGTATATGTGACTTACAAGTGAACATTGTATTTCTGTCCACAGGTCGTACATTAAGAGGACAAACAACAGCAACCACAAAGAAAAAACTCAAATCCAGGCAGTGCATTGACCGAGGGGCAGGGCGGTTCCAGAACCCCAGCAGGAAGTATGCGCTATGATTTGGGCTGATTGATGTGTAGGCATCACATTGTAAAAGGCTGTCAGAGAGAGAGACAAACCAGCAGGCTTCACACAATGGTCTGTCTGTCAAAATGCTGAAGGCCTGCCAAGCTCCACATTCACACATTTCTCATTATGACACTTAAAACTGTAAAATAGCTGTCTTTTTAAAATCTCATTGAATGCCTTTATATTTCATACATGATTCTTAATAGTAGCTACATACAGTATATGTATTAAAAAATAATCTCTGGAGTGCTGCTTTGCTTCAGGCATGCTCAGTGGGAATGGGGGTATTTTAAAATGACCCCTGAGCAGTTTCATTATGAAAATAAACTTACAGTGCAATGCATATGTATTTGGACAGTGACACCATTTTTTTGTTGTTCTTTTGGCTTTGTACTCCAATGTGTGGGGTTTGAAATTACATTACAGGCATTTGGCAGACGCTCTTATCCAGAGCGACGTACATCAAAGTGTATAACCATAACCAGGAACAAGTATGACGAAAACCCTAGAGAGAAGTACCGGTCCAAGTACAGGGAACAACCGCATAGATCAACTTGGACCCTGAAGGTTAAACTGATTAACACTAATACAACGAGAACGGCAGCAATTACTGTTTGTATTTTTTTTTTTTTTTTTTTTTTTTTTTAAATTAACTCCACTGCATTAAGACAGTTAATGCACCTAAGTCACCTACAAAACAGCTGCCTAGTTACAACCCTAAGCTTACAGTCATTTACAGGGGGGTAGGGAGGGAAGGGGAGAGGTGCAGCCTGAAGAGGTGAGTCTTCAGTTGTCGTTTGAAATGGGTCAGTGTCTCAGCTGTTCTGACCTCCACGGGGAGGTCATTCCACCATCGTGGGGCCAGAACAGACAGGAGACGTGATCTGGAAGTGCAGGTGCGAAGAGGGGGAGGTGCCAGGCGTCCTGAGGTAGCAGAACGGAGGGATCTGGCTGGCATGTAGGGTTTGAATATCTTGTGGAGGTATGCTGGGGCTGATCCCTTGACTGCCTGGTATGCTAGGACCAATGTTTTAAATTTGATGCGAGCTATAACAGGCAGCCAGTGGAGGGTAGTGAGCAGGGGCGTGACGTGGGAGTGTCTGGGGAGGTTGAAGACCAGACGAGCTGCAGCATTCTGGATGAGCTGCAGAGGTCTGGTGGCAGATGCCGGTAGTCCAGCCAGAAGGGAGTTGCAGTAGTCCAGGCGGGATAGAACCATTGCTTGGACCAGGAGCTGGGTTGAGTAGGTGGTGAGAAAGGGGCGGATTCTCCGGATGTTATACAGGAAAAATCTGCATGCCCGGCTTACTGCTGCAATGTTCTTGGAGAGGGACAGCTTGTTGTCCATCACCACCCCGAGATTCTTGGCACAGGGTGATGATGTCACTAAGGTGTCCCCTAGGGAAATGGAAAAGTCAAGGAGGGGAGAGGATAGGGCAGGAATAAAGATTAGCTCCGTCTTTCCTGGGTTGAGCTTCAGGTGGTGATTGTCCATCCAGCTCTGGATGTCCCTCAGGCAAGCGGAGATGCGGGCAGGGACCTGTGTGTCTGATGGGGGGAAGGAGAGAAAGAGTTGCGTGTCGTCGGCATATGAGTGATAGGACAAGCCATGGGCAGAGATTACAGGGCCAAGGGATCTGGTGTATAATGAAAAGAGAAGGGGACCGAGGACTGAGCCCTGGGGAACTCCGGTGGTGAGGGGAAATGAACATGACGAAATGAACATGACGTAAAAGTGCAGACTGTCAGCTTTAATTTGAGGGCATTTACATCCATATGGAACAATCTATGCAGGAATTAAAGCCCTTTTTATACACAGTCCCCCCATAATTGTCATAACCTGTAATAAAGTTTAGTATTTAGTTGCAAATCCTTTGCATTTGATGACTGACTGAAGTCTGCAGCCCATAGACATCCTGAGTATCATGCCTGGTGATGTTCTGCCC
Source organism: Anguilla pacifica (assembly GCA_039654925.1). Classification (NCBI taxonomy): domain Eukaryota; kingdom Metazoa; phylum Chordata; class Actinopteri; order Anguilliformes; family Anguillidae; genus Anguilla; species Anguilla pacifica. The sequence goes on from CM077296.1 coordinate 9,667,753, forward strand.
AGCCTGACTGCGACCACCTTCCTGTCTGTTTCCTTATTGAATGTACCCCAAACCCCAGGACGTCCCCCAGAGCAGTAATAACACCCAGAGCTGCCTTAGAGGGCTGCGTCAGCATCAGCTCACCTGCCTACTATTGGGTACACAAGTTGTATATGGCTTGTATGCAGCTTGCATACTAAATAGTCTGCAAGTGTGCTGATTCCAACATGGCCCTGGACCTCAGCACCACCTGCATGACCCCAATAAGCTGCTCCACATTCGTGTTCTCTGTGTGGGGGAAAAAATCTTCCTGGACTGTCCATCTGTAGCCAGTGTCTACCTGTGTTTTTACATAACTGCCGTAATGAGCAGGGTTCCTCTAACTGTAAGGTGTGCCTGCCCCACAGTGGTTTCATTTTATTAAAGACCCTTCATACTTTTTCAGCCATCAATGTTTAAGCATATATGATATTAAAGAAAATATCAAAGAAAACATATCAAGATGTTGATATGGTGGACGGAGTGTGGCACAGTGGGTAAGGAACTGGGCTTGTAACCGAAAGGTCGCAGGTTCGATTCCCGGGTAGGGCACTGCCGTTGTACCCTTGAGCAAGGTACTTAACCGAAATTGCTTCAGTATATATCCAGCTGTATAAAATGGATACAATGTAAAAAATGCTATGTAAAAGTTGTGTAAGTCGCTCTGGATAAGAGCGTCTGCTAAATGCCTGTAATGTAAATGTAAATGTTAAGCTTATTTTATGCAACTGAGATTTTATATGTGCTTTTATTAAATCTTGACAATAACATCATTCTACAAGATATGGCATTGATCACTTGGAGATTATGTGCCTTGCATAAGGAAAATGGTGATTTTTTACAGTCACCCTTTTAACCATTTAGTAGCTGCCAGTCAATTCAGAAGTGAAGGGAATATTTTTGCAGAATATACACATTGTGTCAGATTTCTAGATCATGTATTTAAAAATGTCATACTGTTCACCAGATTCGACCAAACATCATTATTTATCATTATATACCATTATTATTTGGCTTAAAGAACATTTTGAATGTTTGAAAGGAGTGATTGCAAACTGTCTTTAAATATGACTTATCAGACTGCACATTACCGAATCAAGCTGAGCAAAGCCAAAAATGAATAATATTGCACAAGTAAAAAATAAAATAAAATTTTCCAAATTCCCTTATTTTTCCTTGTCCTTTCACTGTGCTGTTGTCTGCCCGTATTCTGTTTTCAGAGTTACCTGCTCAGGGACAACCAATTAGATTTAACTTGAAGGCTAATTCTGGAACTGCCAATTGGCTGTGCACTGTCCCCGTATAAATAAATAAATAAATTAAGACACAAAGACCACTAGCATCAGTAAACTGCAGCAAACAGACAAGAATAAATGACCGAAATGCAAAACACAAATCTTCGTGGAATGCATGGTCCTGACAAGTTCGCGTTCGAGTACTAATGCCCCCCCCTAGAACACGACCGTTTTAGAAGCACATTTAAAAGCAGCCAGGATAGATTGTGTGGGCTGTCCGGAGGGAAGGGCTTTGCCAGCGGAAAATCTATAAAAAGTTGTCTGCTCTCGAATGGAAGAAGGAACAGATGTGACGACCCAGATTTCTCGCTGGTTTCTCCAGAGGAGGAAACATACAGAGCAGAAGGAGGCGAGGCCAGAGAAAGATGGCAATTTTTTCAGGACATTTATTTCTTATATTACACACAAGAAACCATATTTATTTATCACTGCTTTCGTGAGACATCAAGGATCAGGTGTCATGGAACTAGCAAAACCTCTGGGATAAGACCTAACCCCGCGTTCACACAGTAAGCAATTTGGTTGAGCAGTCCATTCATTCTTTATAAAGCTGTGCGACGGCCAGCAACCTGAGCAACTCAGCGACAAAATTTGCCCCAAAAATGGTTGCCCACAGTTTTTGGCCTTTTCATGGCCTTTTCACGGGCATCGCTTGTCAATGGCTAATCAGACTTTCGGCTACCTATTTCTCCAACCGATAATAGTTCCGGCCGGCTTCACTCATCGCAATGGAGGAGCAGTTAAAAAAGTTAAAAAGTTAGGCAGCAGACTATAATGCAAACGTGTGGCTTGTTCTGCCAAATCAGTCACACTGACACCCAAGCACATTGAGTGCTCAGTGTCTTCCCCACAACGGGAAGCTCTCGTCCTGCCCTCTGCCTAGTACTCTTGAGTGACCTATGAACTGAGCTGCTCGCAGTGTGAACGCGGGGTAAGAGATAATCCGGTAAATCATTACCTGGATCAAGTATATATTTTTAAATAAATATGGAGTAGATCTATTTACCTAAAATGATTTGTTATCATTTTTGTTTTTCTTACTATAACATGTGACCCACAAATCAGTTTACAACTACCTCCTTTATGCACAGTGTGCAAAATGTTTTAGGCAAGATGACATGATGGTGCTAGCGACATTCAATCAAATTCACCTCTGTTGCTTTACATTCCTCGTTTTTACATTACTTTCACCTCTTTCACATTTATTTACCTCTGTTACATTACATTCACCTCTGTTACATTGCATTTACCTCTGTTACATTACATTCACCTCTGTTTCATTACATTCACCTCTGTTACATTATATCCACTCTCAGGCTTTAGGCTGGGGTGGAGATAACTGAGAGGAAATATGCTCTCACTGAAGGAAATGAGCTGTCTACCCACCTCTGGCCACCAGGGAGCAACATAAGACTAAGATTCTGAGTGCAGAAACCCTCAGACTGAAGGCTCGGAAGCATATGAACACACCAAGATATGCGGGAACAGAAATCACTCTGAGTCGAACCCTCTTAGACAGCTCCTCAAAGATTCTACGCACATTCACATTTAGGCACTGAGCTGACACTCATCCACAGCAGCCCACAGAAGTGAACACAGAAAGCTTTAGGCAACGAGCAGAGTCAGGTCTTCAGTGTTAAAAATGATGGTGGAAATCAGAACAAAGACCTACGGCAGAAACACTAAGTGCTGCAGAGGGTGCAAGAGGGAGGCTAAGGATATAGTGCTTCTGGTAGCAAATGGGTTTGAGGGTGTCGTGCAAAAAATTTCAAATCTGGGTATTCCTCAATGCCCAACTGCTTTTATCATGTGCCTGTTAATCTATATATATTGACTGCAATACCTGGCCATCCAGTGACTCCAATATTGAATGGCCAGAGATTACATTCACCTGGTGCATCAAGTTCCAAGCAGTCCCTGATTAGAGAGAAGGTATGAAAGCCAGCAGTACTACTGGCCCTGAGGGTATACCGCTATAATGGTACATGTAGCATAGGTAGGGCTAATTAACCCACAATAACAGGTCAGAGTTTTGCAATGGGCTAGGTATGCCTTGTGACGCTGCTCTCTAGACTGTGGTGGGGTGCTCATTCCTCCACTGGGGGGGGATGGTGGGGGGGGGGGGGCAGTGGCAATGAAATCAACTCCCCAGTTATTAATGATGTTGCATGAGGTTGTGTTTCACAATGCGGTGAGCTCCATAACGTTTGGGACAGAGACATTTTTTTCTTCAATTGACTCCGTAATCAACAATTTTATACTTGTAATATACCAATGTACATGTGGTAAAAGTGCACATTCACAGCTAATTAAATGATATTTTGATACACTTTGGTTTGACTATGTAGAAATTACACCAACACACCCGACCCCCCTCCCCCACCCCACCCTACCCTCTCAAATTTCAGGGCACAATATGTGTTTGTCCCAAAGGTTATGGAGCTCATTATATGTACAGAAGAATGGGATTACTAATGCAAGTGGATGTCCTATACGTGATTGATGATATGTGTGTCTGATTATATATTTTATTTACAATTTTTTACTTTTTAAATGTATTTATTTATTGGACAATAAGAAGGCCAGCCTATCTAGTAAAATAATAAATAATTATAACAGCTACAACCACAACCTGGTGAGGAATTCAACAATTTATTCCAAGATCCTTCACAAAATTAATGTTTCGTTAAAGTGGTCATAAAAGCGAGATTTAAGACCATTTCTTAATCAGGAAGGCACGCGTTTCCACATGATGTATTTCGCTAAGTTATGCGATTGGCCATACATTCCAAAATTTCACACAGCATAGAAAGCGCATTCCAATTCCTGCGTCATCTTATTTTATATTGACAGAATAATAGGGGGGAAATTACGATCCTCCCTATTGCCAGTGGTAGTAAAGCAGCATTTATTATTTATATTATTTTATGTTATTTTATAGTATCTGATTTCCCAACATCTTGCCAGAGAGGACCTCCGGGGCTTAAACTCAGCCCAGTTAACACAACGCTGAACGCACTGAACTCATCCAGTAGCAACGACTGAACACCCGAAGCCACAGCACATTATACAGAATCTTTTCCAATCACAATAACCACACAGAATATGAAGCATGACCAAAGTTAGCAGTTTAAAAAATTAACTGGTGTGACAAAATAGCCTTTGATATTTTTCAGTAGCAACATTTTTGTATAATAAATCAGTTTGACATTTTTCATGTTTAACCGAAGTAGGTGATGCTGGAATAACTAGTCTATGTTAACTGAGCTCCAAATAGATTGGCTCTTTTCGGAGAATACAGATCTACTGATCTGCAGACCTACAATCGTGAGAATGATTGAGAGAGCATGCATGCAAACAGGACATGTAATAATGTTCAAAATTTCTTTCACACAAACATGATCCAACACATTTTATGGATAATTACAGACACTGGTCTGGATTATAAAACCAGAATTCACTTCCACCTCAGATAGAGATTGTTGAGTTCATCAATGACAGGATACAGAATGAGGTCTTGCATTCAACATTACTACCTCCTGCTCACATCTGCAGTCACACCAGTCTGTCAGATTTTTGAATGCCACTCTAATATAATTCCTCTGTCTATATTTATTCAATTATTGATTCATAAATTTTTGTTGAGCAGGTATGTATATTAACCTGCTATGTGTTACTGTTTAGGTGTACTATATATATATATATATATATATATATATATATATATATATATATATATATATATATATATATAGTACACATAAACACCATGGTACAAATGATCAAAAAGAGTGCTCTCCTCAAATTCCCATAATTTCGATATGTTTGTATTACAGATCGGTCTCTATGTACTTCATATACTTGTGTGTGTGTGTGTGTGTGTGTGTATGTGCTGTGCTTGTTTGTGTGTACTGTGTGTCTTTGTATGTGGAGAATTCCATCTGTGATTTTCTTTTTGTAGAACGATGTGAACTCTGTTCTGATTATAATGACAAAGCACTTCTTAAACCAGACCAGCCATTCGCTCATGAATCTACCTGCAATAATATCATTCACTTGTGAATATAACTGCAATAATATTACTTGGTCTCTTCTAATACTCGTTTTGCTCCATCATATAACACTCCATGAGAGGAATAAACAATGGAGAGCGAAAAATCCACGATAGATGCAATCAGTCTAAGTGCTTCCATACGAGTGTAATCCCCATAATCGCGGTGCTTGGACTCTTTAATTTGGACATCTGGTATTGGCCAAGTTTAGGAGAGCTGATGACTGGATTCTGGTCACAATACCCTGGCCAGAAATGACCTGCAATAGCTGATAAGATGTGGTTAGCCTGCATCACTGATAACAGTGCTTTCTATCATTCAATCTAAGGCACAAATGTTGACCATTTTATCAGAGTTACGTGAGAATATGATGCATTTTAAAACATTGGACAGCAGTACACAGCATGCATGCTCAATTTACATTTAAGATACACCATGGTGGTTATTTCATTTTCATGCAATTATTATTTGGAACATACAATGTACAAAGATAACTTTTTTAGATAAGATTTATAGGTGTTAAAGATTGCATTCAAGGCTCTCAGGTGGGCTATCTAACTTAAGTATTAGCTACTGGTGCAATGGCATGCTCCTAACTCCATAATTGAATAATAAATAAGTAAATAATAATATGCAGAAATATCAGCCACTTAGGGCAAAAGAGACAGGTGCTCAGGCTCCCCACACTTACCTGTTCTGTCTAACATAGATACATGCATACATACATACATACATACATACATACATACATAGATGCATGCATACATATATACATACACACTTAGATAAATAGATACATCCATGCATACATACATACATACATGGGGTATGTATGTATGTATGCATGGATGTATCTATGTATCTAAGTATGTATGTATGTATGTATGTATGCATGTATGTATGTATGTATGTATGTATGCATGGATGTATCTATTTATCTAAGTGTGTATGTATATATGTATGCATGCATCTATGTATGTATGTATGTATGTATGTATGTATGCATGTATCTATGTATGTATGTATGTATGTATGTATGTATGTATGTATGTATGTATGTATGCATGCATCTATGTATGTATGTATGTATGTATGTATGTATGTATGCATGCATCTATGTATGTATGTATGCATGTATGTATGTATGTATGTATGTATGCATGGATGTATCTATGTATCTAAGTATGCATGTATATATGTATGCATGTATCTATGTATGTATGCATTCATGTATGTATGCATGCATTTATCTGAGTATGTATCTATGTATGCATGCATGCATGTATGTACAGTACAGGCCGAAAGTATTAGGCCACCTGTTTTTGATTTTTTTTTTTTTTAGGTAGAGAAGGCTTCAGTTAATATGCACATTTATTGAATAACAAACCAAAATATTAACTTTTTTTCAATTTCTATCTACAATAACACAAAAAGATGAGTTTTACCTACAAATAATCTCAAACATAACTTTCACCTCCTTTGGCTTTAATTATAATGAAACAAATCATTGGAAGTCTAGCCAATAATTTTGCAAATGGGGTTGGGAGGGATCTGGACAGCTAGTTAAATTTACTGACTTATCTAGCTTAAGTTTTTAAACCACAGGTAGCCTAATACCTAATTCTGGCCCAGAGTCAGCCCTTGCTATCTGGTACTCTCACATTGCTAGCACTTCATTTACAGTCAGTTTTTGCTTCATCATTGTAAATGAATGTACAACTTCATACGACTGGGTTGTAGCTAGCTAAATGCTCCATAGCTAGCATAAGTCATGGCACTGCCAGTTAGTTACCAACATAAGCAGCTCAAAAATGTTCAAGCGTACAGGCAAAATGATGGTTGATTTGATCATTCATTTCCATTTAACTTGTGTTTATAACTTTTTTTATGCAATATTGATATTCAAATAATAGTAGAATGTTCAATACACATGTTAAGGAAAAATCGGAGAGGGGGAGCCATATTGGTGGTGGCAGCTTCCAAATAACAGTGACAAGATACAGATGTTGTTCCCATGAGCTACAGATCTTGTGCGCACAAGATAATATCTTGTTAGGTTTGGAGTGAAAACCTACAGGATGGTAGATATCCAGGAACAGTGTTGGGCAGCCCTGGTGTACATTGTTCTATATAAAAGCAGTGTCTTATAAGCCAATGTGGAATGACCTTCTGAAATGGTGCAAGCAACTCAATCAATCAATCACACACTCAAATGAATCTCCTTGCAGAACACAGAATACCTTCCCAATAAAATCTCCCTGAACTGCTCTAAAATGGCAGATATATTGCTGCTCTGCTGGGAGAGGTAGAAACCACATGGGGAATGAGATGCGTGGCCAACGGTGCACGTACCAACATACATATTTCAAATGGATATTTCAAATACATGTATTTGAGATGCTATCTATCCATGTCAGTGGCTGATTCCTGTTCTGGTGTGCAACAGTGACCCCTCTGGTTGTTCAGGAGTCTGCAGTCTGTCTGCAATAGTGGGACACCTGGCTGCGCAGCTGAGCTGATGGACTGCAAGGTGAAACAAAACAGAGACTGACTGCGCATGAAGCAATGGGACAGAATAATAGCAATGATTGGGTACAAATCAATAAAAAAATTTTAAAAAACGAAAAAGCAAGTTATTTTACACTCAATGCATGTACTTAAGTTAAAATTAATTTGAACAAGTTCAGTGAAATTGTAATTTTTATTTTATTTTTGTGTTCCATGTAGCTGAGACTTTAAAGAATAAAGACAATTATAGTTAAATCAAAGGCTATATCAATATTTGAACAACTCCAGTACAAGTGAGCATATTCCAAGAAAGATATGGAAGATATTTCTCTGTCAGATTGTTGGATCTTCAATGTGTTTTCAACATCAAATTATTTTGAGCTGGTATTTATGTTGGCTTATGCAAGAGATGTCAGAATGAACCCATAAATTCATATTTTACAATGCAGCTGAGTCACATTTAAAGAGGGGGGCAAAGAAACTTTTAAAAGGATTCATTACCTTTAATTATTTATTATAATTACTCAAGTTAATGTCACATTTTTACACAATTTCTTTTAGTTAATGAGAAAAGATATGATGCCAACACTGTTGCTTCTCCTCTCAGATGTCAGATGGTAAAGTGGGGACCTTCTGTATGGAGCGTATTCAGGGTCAAAAAGTGCAATGTACATGAAAAATAAAAAAGTACAAAATGCAATTTTGAAAAACAGGGACAAAGTTGTGCAAAACAAAGAACAGGGAAAACAAATGCTTACTGGCAAGGTTGGTTTCAGCACTTAAAAATGTGAAGGAGTGGTCTTTAAAACTGGACCCTGGAGTTTATCAAATATCTGCTTTGCGATTGCTGCCAAACCGCAACATGACGCGAGAGAAACGGTTTATTTATGTTTCAAATGCTCTTTTGGAAGCGGTGGTGATTTTGACCTCACATTTAGAAACCCGTGGCAAAGTGGTATCTGAACTTTCATTGTCAAAAGTAATTATACCAGACAATAGGTACTCATCCAGTGTGCTAGGGATGGACCGTGGATGGACAGAGGCTCTTCAGGTGGTTTTGTGTTTTAGGCCCTGCCAACACATCTGACTGGGATTCATGCAGCTGTTGTTTTGGACTGAAATGGCTAATGACTCTAATACAGTTAATCGCCTCATTGCAGTGCAGCAAGACTGTTAAGACTGTTTTTAAGAGGCATTTTTAATTGCATGTGTCATTAACTAAATTTAATAAGGCAATTGTGTCTGGGTGTCAGTATTTAATGAACAACTGTAATTATTTAAGTCACTAAATATAGCTATCCATCTGAAGTACTATGTTAGCCCACATTCTTAGACAGACGGTACATCTATCACTAATCTCCATAAAAATAGGTGAAGGAATCTTGCGGGCAATTTTTAGATTTATTCCCACAAATGATTATTTATTAGAGCCCCAACACATTTTTTTCTTTGTTTCTGTTTTATCTGGGACATGAATCCTGGTTTTTTCTAATTTTGGAGTGTTTCTGCACTTAATGGCTGGATTTAAGTTTAAATTGGCTACTGATTGAATAGAAACCACAAAATTGACACTGCGGCCCGCCAGCACTGGAGTTAAACCTGCAGACACTGCGGCCCTCCAGGACTGGAGTTAAACCTGCAGACTCTGCGGCCCTCCAGGACTGGAGTTTAACCTGCAGACACTGCGGCCCTCCAGGACTGGAGTTAAACCTGCAGACACTGCGGCCCTCCAGGACTGGAGTTACACCAGCAGACACTGCGGCCCTCCAGGACTGGAGTTAAACCTGCAGACACTGCGGCCCTCCAGGACTGGAGTTTAACCTGCAGACACTGTGGCCCTCCAGGACTGGAGTTAAACCTGCAGACGCTGCGGCCCTCCAGGACTGGAGTTTAACCTGCAGACACTGCGGCCGTCCAGGACTGGAGTTAAGCCTGCAGACACTGCGGCCCTCCAGGACTGGAGTTAAACCTGCAGACACTGCGGCCCTCCAGGACTGGAGTTAAACCTGCAGACACTGCGGCCCTCCAGGACTGGAGTTAAACCTGCATGCTCTGCGGCCCTCCAGGACTGGAGTTAAACCTGCAGACACTGCGGCCCTCCAGGACTGGAGTTTAACCTGCAGACGCTGTGGCCCTCCAGGACTGGAGTTAAACCTGCAGACTCTGCGGCCCTCCAGGACTGGAGTTAAACCTGCAGACACTGCGGCCCTCCAGGACTGGAGTTACACCTGCAGACACTGCGGCCCTGAGTCCTTGCTCTAGGGGCTCTGCCATGCTTTTTTGACATCCACTCGTGTTCTCTCTTCACAGAACCATTTGGTGAGATAAGCTAAACTATATATGTTCAATCATGGGGGGCATTGGTGGCCTAGTTGTAGAGCTCCCGCCTGCCACGCTGGCCGCCCGCGTTCGTATCCCATCCAATGCCCCAAAACCCAGCCACTGGGGATGAGCGAGTTAGAACATTCGTAGTCCTGGTCCCAAGCCTGGATAAATGGGAGGGTTGCGTCAGGAAGGGCATCTGGCGTAAAACATATGCCAAATCAAATATGCGGATCAGGATGATCCACTGTGGCGACCCTGAAGGGGAACAGCCGAAAGAAGAAAAAATAAATAAATAAAATTAAAAAATTATGTTCAATCATGGTTTCTCCTTTGCTTTCAGATAACATCAAAAATATTCCTTAAAACACACAAAATAGGGCGGTATTCATTTATTTTAGGACGGAATATAAAAGCACTACAAAGGGAGGAAAGATGAGGCAAAACTATTCTGTTCTTTTGTTTACCATCAATACCTCTTGAGCCATAATCCATTTATGTGCTGTTCATTTCTCATCTTTCAATCTCATAAAGTGCATCTTTTCAAAAAGCAACCCAACCTCAGCAGCCCCCATAGTAAGACTATGGACTTCCTCTAACAAACAGAACATTCTCATACATTTATCACAATCCATGACTGCATAACTGTTAACATGGGATATACATGCCTGTTCACTGAAACAGTTCAACAATTAAAGGTACAATTTGAAAATGAGACAACACGAGCACACAGAAAACACGATCCAGTTATAATGCATTTAACAAAAATCAAGAGTTAAGTCACACCAGGCTTAAAAACAAAAATATAAAAACTCAACAGTGACAAGAACAACAGAATATAGAATGCACTGTGCCCTAAACACAGTCTAAATATACAACCAAACACTAGGCTACATGATTACTGTAAAAATCAGACTACACTAGAGATTCTCGGGACTAAAATGTGCCACAGAAATAAAAAATTACAAAAATTAAAAAAAACTGCTTCATAGTAAAGTTCCTTTATAGGTCTTAGATGTTTATTGACTTATCTTTTTTATTTATCTTTCGATTTATATCTGATGAATTTTACAATATGCTGAATCTCATAAGGCACTCATAAGGCACTGCAGGTTATAGTTTAAGTAAGGTGGTGTAAGAACTATAAGGCCCCCTTTACACCTGGCATGAACACGTGTCTCAGGTGAGTGGACTGTAATCGAACAGCGCCTGACCACATAAAAACGAAGGTGTAAATGTGCCCAAGGTGCAGTGTGATCCGGAGGTGGTCAGGGACGCATTGTGGCCACACTGAACATGAGCGTAAATCCAAATGCGTTTGCAACCCACATGCAGCTGGGAAATATTTGTTCGCACAACTTCGTGGAGGGCGGCACAGTGGTGCAGCGGGGTAGCGCCGTCGCCTCGCTAGTCTATTCCTGCCTCTCGCCCACCTGACAGTGGAGACTCATATTAATGTCAGGTGTAAATGTGTTCTGGCTAAATCATATCTCAATACAATCTGGATATCAGATGCATATTAATGTCAGGTGTAAATGTCTTCTGGCTAAATCATATCTAGATACAATCTGGATATCAGACACATATTAATGTCAGGTGTAAATGTCTTCTGGCTAAATCATATCTAGATACAATCTGGATATCAGACGCATATTAATGTCAGGTGTAAATGTCTTCTGGCTAAATCATATCTAGATACAATCTGGATATCAGACGCATATTAATGTCAGGTGTAAAGGGGGTCTGAGACATAACAGGAATAACAATAACAGGATAACACAGTGACATAAATATTCCAAAATGAAAGTAGCACCAAGCACTGTTAGTAAAACACACACATGCATTAAACCTGTGGGTGCAAGTTAAAAAAAGGCTGCTGAACATTACAAGAGTTTACTTTGGGAAAAAAAATAAAAAATACCTTCATTACTAGTAATAAAAAAAGGTTACAAAATTATTACAGAAATAATAAAGTTCTGTACAAATTACATTGAAAGCGTGAAGCGGTCTCCCCATTGGTCATACAGACGGCAGTCCTCTGGGCTCACTGATGTCACAACTGACAGCCGTTGAAGTTGTGAAGGCCGGCAGAGTGAAATGCTATGCCTCTGTTCTCTTCGGCGCTGTAGACATAGGCGTGTGTACCAGAAGGCCCAGAATGCATCACAGAGAACGGAAAATGAAAAACAGCCAAGGCACAGACTTTGCTGGTGCTGCCTCAGCAAGAGAGACTTTCATCTGTTTCGTTGAGTCAGATCCACCTGTAGACTGACTGAACGACTGAATCAAACACGCGTTCAGGCCGTGCTGCTCAGAACATTACAGGTGTGAGTTTGTACCTCAGGGTGTGGCTCTCACAGTATTACAGGTGTGAGTTTGTCCCTCAGGGCGTGGCTCTCACAGTATTACAGGTGTGAGTTTGTACCTCAGGGCTTGGCTCTCACAGTATTACAGGTGTGAGTTTGTCCCTCAGGGCTTGGCTCTCACAGTATTACAGGTGTGAGTTTGTCCCTCAGGGCTTGGCTCTCACAGTATTACAGGTGTGAGTTTGTCCCTCAGGTGTGAGTTTGTCCCTCAGGTGTGAGTTTGTCCCTCTGGTGTTTTTTAGTATTCACGTGTGAGACCGTCCTTCGGGGCGGGGCGGGGTCAGAAGTCGGACGGCCGGATCATCATGGCGGTGGAGCGCAGGGAGTAGCTCGGACCCCGGAAGTGGTGCCACTTGATGCCGTTCAGCTTCCGGATGTTGTGGCCCACCGCGTAGTACATGCCGTTGAGATTGGAAAGGCCGCACGCGTCGAACCACCAGCCTGAAAAACACACAGGAAGCCACACAGGCGTGTGCACGACAGCACAAACAGAGAAGGAATCCATTAGGAATTTATGCGGTGCTGTTATTGATGTGGGACCCAGCTTAGCTGACCAAACTGCACCGCGGGGTCAAGGCTGGACATGAACTACAAACTGGAGATTCTGTTTTTATCACCTTTGTGTTGTCAGGGTTTCTTTCCCCCCCCCCTGAGTACCATGAACGCCTCCCAGCAACAACTATAATTACAAAAGGAGCTCCAGTGCCTGTCCCCCTGGTCCCGCTACTGGTTATTAAAAACGAAGGCATGAAAAATGTTTTCTGAAGGGAAATGGGATGGAGAGGCCTTATATTTTGGGAAATATATGAGTGCATACACTGGAAATATAAATTTTGCTAGGTATGAGAGAAAACTTCTGAACATTATGAAGGTCTATAAGAGACAATAGGACTGTCCTGCTCAAGGATTTTCTGATTCATATAGATCAATCACTGCTACCATGACAACCTTTAATCACAGGTGTTCTAAACTTGCACAAAGCTTTTTTCCCCATTTATGTGTCATTCTGATAAAACACACTCAGACTGTATAGTTATGCTGCAATGGACCATTTGTAAAACAGCTGTACTGTATCTACCATAAGAGTTTAGATTAGACTATTTCAGTGTCTGTCTGTTTTACCAGCAAGGCCTGCAGCAGCCATGACTTCAATTTAATCTTACCCCTCAACAATCACCTCAAACTGAAAACAATAAGTTTGATACTGTAGAATTTCTTCTTTGGTTCCATGAAAAATGAGGATTTTCATTGCACAAGGTTTTTGAAATTGACCCAGTGAACGACTTTTCCTCCAGGACCACGATTTGACAATAATACTTCAAAGACTGCTCACGTTATTGTGGCCACCTGCAATATGCATGGTCCAAATATGGATGAATTTCCTCATTTGTTCTCATTTCAGCAAACTTCCTGGCTGTCATCACGCTGCATTCGCTCCCAGTGCCGCTGTGTAAGCTCCATTGAGCGTGATTACTTTCGCATACTCTATGCAAGTTCATAGGGGTTCATAAGGGTTCATAAGGGTTCGTAAGGGTTCGTAAACAGGTGAAGGCCAGGGGGAACGAGCGATCCCGTTCTGACAGTCGAAAAATGAGGTGTTCACAGAAACAATCACAAACTCATCTGAGTAGGGACTTTTCTTATTTTTCAACTCGTCATTGAACATGTCTGTGTTCTCCAAAAGATGAACGTTTTCCTCATTACAGTCCAGTATGTATACACATTAAGCTCAATAATGTTTGGGACAAAGCCATATTTTTTTTCTTCTTGATTTGGCTCTGTACTCCATCAGTTTAGATTTGTAATCAAACAATTAATATGTGGTTAAAGCTTTTATTAAAGGGTATTTTATTACATTTTGGTTTCACCATGTAGAAATAACAGCACTTTTTATACATAGCCCCCCATTTCAGGGCACCACAGTGTTTGAGACTAATGGCTTCACAAGTGTTTCTGATTAGTCAGGTGGGTTCAGCTGCTACTTTACTGTAGATACTGAGAGCTTTCAGTGTCTAGTTTTGATTCTAGCCTTTTGATTGCCTTTGGAGTCTGTTCTTGGGGTTTGTCAACATGAGGACCAGAGTTGTGCCAGTGAAAGTCAAGGAAGCCATTATGAGGCTGAGAAAACAGTCAGAGACATTGGCCAAATGTTAGGTTTACCAAAATCAACTGTTTGAAACACCATTAAGAAGAAAAGAGAGCAATGGTGAGCTCAGAAATCACAAAGAGCCTGGTAAGCCAAGGAAGACCTTGAGCTGAGAATGTGCACTTTAACCACACATTAATTGTTTTATTACAAACAAAATATATTTGACACCCGTTTTCAGAACATTTTGCACCCTCCCTTTGCGATGATAAAACTGCTGAGTTGTCTCTTTAGTTGTGTTTTATTAGATTGGTGAATACATTGAGGGGGACTGATGACCTACCCTCTTCAATTCAAACCACAAATTTTAGATCGGCTCAAGTCTGGAGACGAAGATGCCCATTTGAAATAGTACATTTGTGGTCAATAAACAATTCCTTGGCTGATTTCCCTTTATGCTTGGGATTGTTACCTTTATGAAAGATGCATTTGCTGCCAAGTTTGAGCCACCTGGGGGAGAATGCCAGGCTTTTTGGCTGAATGTCCTGGCAGTTACTGTTCATAATCTCATTAACCATAGCAGGAGTCCCCGGGTCCATAGATGAATACAGCCTCATTATACCAAAGATACTCTGTATTTCACTACAGGTATGGCATTCTTTTCATAATAAGCATTCTTCTTCTAATGCCAAACCCACCGCTCCTGTGAGTGGCCAAAAAAGCTAAACTTAAATCTCATCTGACCATAACACAAAGATAAGCTTTGGAACTTTGATTAGAACCAGGTGCTGTGGTCAAAATTTAGCTTCATGGCCATGCACACCAGCATCGAATGAAGGATGTCATTCCTACGTAAAAATATACCAAAATAAAAAACTTTTTCTTTGATCAATTTTATTCATATAAAATAATAAAAATGTCAGTTTTTTGAGCATAGAGTATAGCTCATAACTTGAATGCATTTCTGCTCACATTTTTCAAGTGTGCCAATAATTTTGAGGCAACAACATATCTCATGATTATGAGCTTGCAGAGAAGGGTGTATTCTTAATATGAAGAGAAAGACAGTCACTCACTGATGTGGGTGAAGACGTTCAGGACAAAGTGTCTCCCTTACTGAAGGGTGTAGGATGTGTGGGACACAGTGGGTCCCTTACTGAAGGGTGTAGGATGTGCAGGACACAGTAGCACCCTCACTGAAGGGTGTAGGATGTGTGGGACACAGTGGCTCCCATACTGAAGGGTGTAGGATGTGCGGGACACAGTAGCACCCTTACTGAAGGGTGCAGGATGTGTGGGACACAGTAGCATCCTTACTGAAGGGTGTAGGATGTGTGGGACACAGTAGCACCCTTACTGAAGGGTGTAGGACGTGTGGGACACAGTAGCACCCTTACTGAAGGGTGTAGGATGTGTGGGACACAGTAGCACCCTTACTGAAGACGCATAAGTTATGGCAGCTTACGCACCTCCAGTCAGCATGAGGGCGCACTTGCACAGGCAGTTGTCATTGTCTGAGTCCCGGGTGCTGAAGCCAGTGCCGTGGGAGGTCAGGCTGCTCTGGTGCCCTGCAGTACCACTGTAGCCCCTCAGGAACAGCCTGGGGAAGACATACAAGGTGTCACATCCCCTACACACATCACATCCCTTACATACATCACATCACCAACACGCATCACATCACCAACACACATCCCAGAAACACATCACATCCTCAACACACATCACATCTCTTATATACATCACATCCTCAACACACATCACATCCCTTATATACATCACATCCTCAACACACAGTACATCCCCAACACAGGACATCACATCCTCAACACACAGCACAACCCTAACACAACTCACATCCCCAACACAGCACATCCCCAACAGACATTATATCCAACAGAAATCTCGCCCCAACACACATCACATCACCAGTAAACACACTTTTAACAAGCTGTTCACTTTTTTCTTAATTAGGTGCTTTTCATGTGTAGAGGGATTATTAACCCTCTTAATCCACATTACGCCAGGAATAGCTATGCACACCACGGAGAATAAAAATCTTGCATTCACAATGTGCTTGTAGTGTTGTATTACTAACAATTACATAAAAAGAGGTAACAGAATTATTTAAATGATCAAAAAGACTGGGATTCACTGGGCTCCTAATTAGGCTGTTGAACACATGTTGAACTTGTCAACACAATGCTGGTTTTGGCTCATTATCATTTGCTTTGACTTTGAATTCTTTGTTCTCAACCAAATGCTTAGTTATGGTGGACATGGGTCCACAGCCGCACCAATTATTAGCCTATTAATTCACCATGATCTTTCATTTGGACCATATTTCTTTTTTTTTTTAACTTGTTTTTATGTAATTGTTTGTAGAATAGTACGCCAAACACAATGCCAACATGGCACTTCTATTCTTCATAGCATGCATAACTATTTCATAATTTAAGAGTGTAAATAATCACTCTGAACACAAAAGGCACCTAATTAAGAAAAATAAACAGCTTGTAAAATTATGGGAATGCAATTGTGGTTGGAACAGAAACCAGCACACACAGTGGTCCCCTCCCCCCCCCCCCCCCAGGACCGTGTTTGGGAACCACTGCTCTACATCAATCAGAAAACGAATTCTGCCATGTCGCGATAGGGCACAGCGTTTCTGCAGATGCCATCTTTCAGATTAAACGTTAAACTGGGGTCTTGACTCACGATGGAAGTTAAAGATCCCATGGTACTTTTCAAAAGAGAGAAAAAAGTTGCTCTGGAATCCGAGCCAAATGTAAAACTGTGCTCTCACAAACCAGCCAACCAATCATGTCCCAGTTTCAGTGACTTATGTTCTGCAGAGTACACAGAGCTACGCTCTCACTCTAGTGTCAATAGGGCTTCCAAATAAAAATAACAACCATAAAGTAGTAAGAATGTCTTTCATACTTTACAGAAATATAGATTAATAAAGAAATCGATAAAAGCAATAAACATGGAATAATGCGGTAATCTAGCTAAAAGAGTTACACAGAGTTGCATTATCACCTTATACCTGATAAGGTACAAGGTGATAATGTGACATGTTTATCAGCTGTTCTGATGATCGGAACTGGGAAAAGGCTGTGACAGTGCCTGAACTCTGGATGAGACACACCACATAAGTGTGTCTGGAGAGACTGAGGATATTTTATGGGCACAGGGTCCTCCTGGGGATCTCAGATGAACAGTTGAGAATTTGCACGCACGAGGATGTTTGTGTGAATGACGGAAAACAGCCTTATCACATGTTGCTATGGCACGGTATCATCTAGGCTAGTGGCTGTTTTTCACACAGACTTTACAAAGTTAAAAGATGCAAAGTTACTTACGAAGTTACAAAGGTTACTTAGCTAACCGTATATTTTATCCAAAGTATTCCATTATTCTTCAGTGCATTAAGCTTGACATCTCTTTCCCATGTTTTTTATTTTTTTATTTTTCGAACATGCAGTTCTGTAAAAGTACAGGATTCGACTTCCCTTTTTTTTTTTTTTTACAAAGAAAATGCCCTTTTCGTGTTTGCGCGTCCTGGAAACCTCGCGAAAAGGCTCTTCACTTCTAAACACTGACTTATAAAGGACTCGGAAAGTGAAGAATGTGTGTGAGAACCGCTCGGAACGCGGAGGACCCGACCGAGTTCATCTATAAAAAGGACTGAACTTTGCCTTCTGCCAAGTGGCTCTCTGATCTCAGCGCTGATGGATCCAGCTTTATTTTGTTTGACTTCAGCTGCAGAGAAAGCGTTGCTGCCAAAAAACAGTTTTTTGGTCATCATATAGTAGATCTTATCAGAAAATAAATGCGCAATAAAATTCACATTTTGGCCACAATAGGGCAGTGTGACCAACAGTAGAGTAAATAAATGTTCTACTATTTCTTGCAAATATATAAAAGTGCTCTGTGCAGGAAGGATCTGGTCTCAGTCTCAGTTGGTCTCTCTCTCTCTCTCTCTCTCTCTCTCTCTCTCTCTCTCTCTCTCTCTCTCTCTCTCTCTCTCTCTCTCTCTCTCTCTCTCTCTCTCATACGTGCAGGTCTGTATATGTATTGACTGCACGTCTGTGTAAAGCAAACAGTATCTGTTCACTTTCTGGACTTCCTAAATTTATGCAGTTTTTTTAATGCTGCATTTTTGTGACTTTCTCAAATGTTTACAGTAATTAAAATCAAATAAGCAACATATTTAATGTAACGCGTTCTAAATGAATAGCATATCTACTCCAGTGCGTTGTTGTTTAAAAAAACAGAAATATAGTTATTCATCATGAGAGTGTGGAGAGGCTTCACCATCAGTATGCAAATGCTGAATGTGAAGAGCTCCTCCCCCTGAAGGATTCTTCCCACGGCTGAATGGCAGGCCATATTTCACATGCAGCTTTAATGACTTTATTTTGCAAATAAGTTGGCGAGGAACAAGGGGGGCCATTATTTCAGCTCATACCAGCACTAAAAAGGAAACAACTGCATTACATTGAATATGCAACAGACAAAACGGTGCTCTAGTCTGTTACACAAATGTATAAACAAATGAAAAAAGGTGGTGAGAACTCTAAGCAGATTACCAAAACTCCAAAACTCACTGTACTGCAGAGGACATGAACTGCACTGCAACTTAAAAGTGCATTTTAAAATCCTCTATTTAAACCTACTTAAATTCCTGTACTTACGTCTCTTACACTTCCTCTGGTCCAGTACCTGTTCCACATAATGCCCACTTTTAACATACTCTAGTATTTTAATATTTCCTAAAGTTAATATTCTTTATTGCATTTCATATTCTATTTTATTATACATTTTTTTTTCAGTTTTACTTGCAAAGTGTTTTAAACATAATGTACAAAATCATTTAAAGTCCCTGTGCAGCCTCCCTTTTCTTACATTTAAATTGTTCCATTTAGTTACTAAATTACAATATATATGTATTTTTTCTACTTATTAGACTTTGAAAAGATAAAAAACCTGCTTTGATGTAAAACCAAAATTTTTTAATATAGCAGACTCAAGACTGGCTGGGCGTGTCAGTTCTGTCCTAATTATTTATGCATTCACTTTTGATTGACAGCCTGGGCCGTTCACTCCCACTGCCCTGGATCAGCGCTCACTCCACGTAACGTCAGTTGTTAGCTAACGTTAGCGAGTTATCATACGTCCGTAATAATGGATAACGAGTACAGCAATTAGAAATATTGAGCCGTATATGTATGAGCCCATCGGTTACAGCCTACAATATAGGAGCCTAACGTTATAGGATAACCTACATTAGCACATAACATTATCGATTGGTTTTTTTGCGGCAGTAACGTTATAACAGTCTGGAGAATAAAGTAACGTTACACTCGCTAACGTTAGCTAAATTTACACAAGATAAGTACAGCTCATTACTACATTAGCAAAATTATCGATAGCCGGACAGCAAGTAAACAGCCAGACAGCAAGTAAATTGGGGAGATGAGGTTGACGGTGACGTTATAGTTTGTGGGCTTCATTCAGTTAATAGCAGAACGTAATCTAGCCTGAACGGACGCTTACGGGAACCAGTCCGTTGAACCGGCTTTGAACTTCGGAGCGCACACTACATAAATATTAATACTGGGTGAGTGTTTTGGCCACCGCACATTGATCAATGCAAATTAGAAACATACGCGACGTCACGAATTTGGTCTCAAAACCACCAATACCAAATACTCCGCCAGGGGGCAATGTCGAGCATTGTATAGTTTTTAGGGGAAAAAAATCAAATTCATTACAAACATGTATGAAATACTTTTACAATTAATGTGTAAGTAACCTTATAGTCTTTGGTTATAATAAAAGCATTTGAAAATCATGATTTTGACTGCACAGGGTCTTTAAAGTTTATTATTATTATTATTATTATTATTATTATTATTATTATTATTATTATTATTGAGACAGTGGAGAATTCTGAAAGCCAGCTGGTAATGGAGCAAGTGCAGTGCACGGTTACCTGTAGTGCTGCTTCTCGCTGCCCAGCTGAAATTTGTCATACTGGGAGTAAGGGGCGTTTCCCTCCCAGTCCATTAGCTCCACCCTCAGGCTGTACTGGGATTGGCTGGTCATGTGGAACACCACCTCATTGCCCAGCCAGTGCTCTCCCGCCACATCTCCGAACCCCTGTCAATAAAACGCCACCATAGCAACACTGTCACAAACATTACTGTCACTGAGCCCTGAGAAATTCCAGCCAGAAATATGCATTTTTTAAATTTAATATGCCAGTCCCCTGTTTACGAAAAATGTATCCATCTCATTTCTGATGTCACACACGTAATATTTAAGCCCTACAAAAATGAAATGCACAGAGCCCCACCCCCAAATGATGATGTCACCCTGGTATAATGCCTCCCCATCCTGCCCGCTGTAGAGAATTCATACAAATAATTTGGTGGAGGCTGTAGTTTGGATTAAACTGAAATAAGACTCCAATTATCTTCAGAATATCTTTGATATTCTGATTTTGATGTGACTTCACAATGTAGAGAAGACAATAGATCACCATTACACAGTACTTTCAAATTCAAAAGGCAGTTCTATTTTCTTAATAATAATAAGAGGAGTTTTGCGGACAGAATTCCCCCTTCACAAAAAATAAGAGGCTACTGCATTTCTGTGCAGTAAAACAAATTTTTTCAATACAGATGAGCTATGAAAATATGGGTCCCTATAATCCACAGTTATACAGTAGTATCTGCCAGTAAAGATGAACAACTACTCCAATGTAACACTGGGCCCAGATGAATTGAATAGAGCTTTTCTCTCAGTGAAGACACATTCAATCCCAAGCACACAGCCTCGCATTGCATTGTATATTCATCTGAATTAAATTTAATAAAGCTAGGAGAAGGATTAGCAAACACTCAAATATCCTCTGCTGAGTTTTCGCAGTGAAACTGCAGCGTCGTCCCGGTAAGTGTGGGTTCCTGCGGAAAGTGCTGAAAGCGCTGGGGTGTTGCCCAGTGTGGCCCTGTGTGTTGGCACAGATGTGGCTGAGTGGCGTGGTCCCACATGGGCCAGGGCAGAATGACGAGGGGTAATTAACACTGTGTGGGGTAATTCATACTGTGAGGAGTTATTAACAATACAAGGGGATTTTTTTTTGTCTCTGAATTGTATGTTTCATGGTATGTATGTATGTATGTATGTATGTATGTACCACTTATTGTAAAGCGTCTTTGAGTTCATGAAAAGCGCTATATAAAGTAAATGTATTATTATTATATTATTATTATTATTATTATTATTATTATTATTATTATTATTATTATTATTATACCATTGTTTTTTTTGCTTGTATCATCAGACCAAAATTAATATGGTGAAGCATGTAAAATATGATCAAATTCAAAAATAAATTGCAAGCTTGTGGTTTTGCGGTATCTAATATACCGCTGTACTGACAGTGAGCTGCTTATTGTAAGTGCGCACACCCAGCTGGGCACTTTAACACAAGACAGAGTCATCGTCAAATTCAATACCTATTACTTTTCACATTTTCTGCCACAAGTTATAGTTAGGCATACAAGATTACAGTGTGCCACTTACACTGTAGCTAATACACACTCAATAAGTCTGCTAGCTCTCCTAAAGCAATGTGATTTGCTTAAATTAATTGGTGCAAAGTTAGCCACAATTTAGTAAACTGTCCTTAGCTGCTTCTCACTCACTAGGTCTCTCTGTCACAATATCCCAAATCTGTTTCTATAAAATACATCATGTGTTGCAAAGGCCCAAAGTGTAAACGCCGATTAGCATCGTCTGCCTGCCAGGAGTCCCTGCTGGCTTAGCTGTGTTAAACCAACTTTAACTTCCTTGATTTCCGCCCACATCCAGATTCAAGTTACAGGGCACGCAATTCTTGACACTTGAGGTTGCCTTTGCGGTAACTCGAGTTCTGAAAATCTAATTTTGTACAGAGTTCATGTGAAATATCTGTTCGTATCAAACATGACAGCCTGTGAGGGTCAAACGTTCACTTGTTTTGTTCAAACTATTCATGATCAAGAACATATCTGCCAACAGTGAATATGAGAGCCAAGTACAAGAAAAAAAAACACATTGATACAAAAGCACTGTGGACAGATTTCTCTAATTATATCTTTTGTGACTTTGAGGCGCTCTTGAAAAATATATTGACAGCAGAATGCCCCAAAACAAGTCTCAAACTGCCGACTTTGTGGATATTAGGAGGCATTAGCATCAGCGTCACGGTAGTGGGAGGTGGGACGCAATTGCGGACCGAGGGGATCTAAAAGTTAACCCCGAGGGGTAAGCACAAAAATCGCCAAGCGATTGAAAGGGACAGGGGAAACACCAAATAATAAAGAGCTCTAAATAACCGCTCCTTCACTGAATCTGTCAGTGGACTCATAAAACTAATAACTAAACACCGGTGCAGCATAGCTACCTAGAAAGTAAAAACCTAATAGGAAAACAGAGTCGAGTAACCTACTAAAGAAAATGACACTCGCAGCCAGGCGGGTTGGAAAAGGTAAACTAAAGAGACGAGGGCAAAATGTCCTCCACAGCGCTAAGAGAGAATCAGCTCAGAGAAGAAACTAAATGGTGGTCAAATCTCGCAGATAGGATCAATGCGGTAACTTCTGCGGATTCTTGCACCCCTACCCACCTAGAGGATGCCACAGAACATTGTTCTCCCTACATCTAACAGTCTGCGCTGAACCCTGGATAACAGGGGCTAGATATAGGACTCCCACACCTGACCCTAATCAGGGACAATTAACTCAAGGAGCCAATGCATGTGAGGTGCCGCCACCTCACAACAGGACTCACACACCTGCCCCTCATCAGGGACAATTAACCCACAGAAACCAATGAGTGAGAGATGCTACCACCTCACAATCAGCCCATAGTATATTCCAGGGGTCTGGAACTCTGGTTCTGGAGTACCACGGGTTTTGGTTTTCACTGATACTCTGCACTTAATTAATCAATTAATGCATTTGATTACGTAGTTAACTCACTTCAACAGGTTACACAGGTCTGAACTGGGTGTTGATTTTAAGGTGAAAACAAAAAGCAGCCAGGCTTGTGGCTGTTGAGGACCAGGGTTGCAGACCCCTGGTCTGTACTGAATTTAGCCAGTGTTGCCCAAGGCTGGGAGTTCCAGTTCTAGATTTTCCATCCTCCCGGCTGCAGTCAGTGGAGAGCCACATGACATCACACTGTGGTGACATCACAATGAGGATACATTCTTCCCATTAAGATGACTGCTTGATCCTCCTCTGCAGTCCTGCACAGAAGCACATTTACTGGGCTATCAGTCATGGACCTCTCTGCTACAAGCCTGCCAACTGCTGCGCACTTCAGAGTGATAAAGCCTGTCTGCTTTACGGAGGTGATCAGATGAACTTTATGAGGGCGAGTCGATTTCAGCTATCCACAACAGAAAACATGCCCACAGACCCGCCTCTGAGAATCTGACCAGAGTCTAAGATGGCACATCTCTGCAGTGGCTTATCACTGCTACAGTAAGTGCTGCTTCTAGAAGGGATTGTAAGGTGAGTGTATCTCAAGGTCGGACCATCTGAAGTGAGTTCAGATCCTGAACAGAATGAATCCTGACGCTCCCCCTTGGAAAAATAAAGTTCTATTCTATTCTATTCTATTCTGTTCTATTCTGGGACTACTGAATTACCAGCCTACTCTGACTGTATTTTATGTATTTTTATCAACTGTCGTAAAAGTACTCCTTGCTTTTTTCCCGGTAATACCACCTCAGTGTTTAGCTCCAACACCAGCTGAAGAGCTGCAGTCACACGGACTGCCTGGCTGAAACCAAAGAAGACCTTTTTCAGCTCGAAGGGCTGCTGTATCTGGAGCCCAGCTCCACCAGTGGAAATCTGGCATTGATTTGTCTTAACACTCCACAGCCATCACAAGTGATTACGGCAGCAGTGCAGCATAAC
The DNA here is from genome assembly GCA_039654925.1 of Anguilla pacifica. Lineage (NCBI taxonomy): Eukaryota > Metazoa > Chordata > Actinopteri > Anguilliformes > Anguillidae > Anguilla > Anguilla pacifica. Next base: position 9,692,380 of record CM077296.1, read on the forward strand.
AGTTAGGGAACCAGGCCGGTTTAAGCAGAGGGTGAAGGGTTGATTTCCAAGGTGGGGCACTGCCGTCGTTGTCCCCTTGAGCAAGGTCCTTACCCCAAAAATTCAGTAAATATACAGCTGTATAAAATGGATGGAATGTGGAAAAATAAAATCCAAGGGTGAGTCACTCCGGACGAGAGTGTCTGCTAAATGCCTGAATGTAATGAATGACCGGACTCTCTGGTAACACAAGCCACTGAATATAATTACGTAGTCAGGTATTAATGTGCACTGAATAATTAAAGCATAAACGCAATGGTAATACGTGTAAAAGAGCATGTGATATTTAGTGCACTGAAGAAGCAGATTTGTCTCAGCTACGCCGACTGGTGGGTTGCATTAACAAACCAGCCCAGGTGCTTAAAGGTGTGTTCCTCTCCACAGTTTGGAGCCGAGACTGGGAGTACGCACCGAGAGAGGAGGTTTTTGAGTATCCTTTGTCCCAGGACAAAAAGAAATTAAACCTGCTGCTGAAAAGCTGTGAGCAGCCAGCTGAAGAGCTGTGAGCAGCGAGCTGAAGAGCTGTTGCTCAGTTTTGCTTTCTTTTGGGTGAAGGTGTTCGTTTATTTGTCTTCGTGTTGGTGTGGGTGTGCTCTCTCTCTCTCTCTCTCTCCATGCGGCAACTGACGGTGCACACCTGGAACTGCCAAATCTCCCTCCCAGGGGTGTCACATGCTGGTATTCTTATATTATTGAAGTAAAGGTTGCCGTTTTAGAAATGACCTAGTTAAGATGTAGCAAAGTAGTAAGAAGTAGGTGTTCGGGCACTGAAATTCCTATTAAAGAGAAAATTTGCAAACATCAAGTGATTATTACATTAGAGCCATTTGGCAGATCCTCTTATCCAGAGCACTTACACAACTTTTTATGCAGGATTTACATTGCATCTGTTTATACAGGTGGATATATACTGAAGCAATGCAGATTACGTACCTTGCTCAAGGGTACAACGGCAGTGTCCTACCTGGGAATTGAACCTGTGACTTTTGGGTTAGGAGGCCAGTCCTTTACCCAGTATACTACTACTGCCACCCAGTTGACAAAGTGCACAGAGAAATAGTAATTGAGGAAAAAAATTTTGAACTATACAAAATGGCATGTGGTGTTAAATTTCCACCTCTCAAACAGGTATGTGTGGTAGCATGTTAACTAAAAACTCTATGTCACACATTTAACAGTATTTAGGCATGTTTTGCAATGAAAAGGGGATACTAAAATGATTATTAAGGAGATCATTTGCAAACTGAGCAAACACCATGTGTTCAGAGACAGTGCACAGAACACAGAAAGTGTGGTTGGTGAAAGAAAAAAAGCTATGCTCTCCATTGGGAAAGCATGATGTTATCCCTCTTTACGAGACAGAAGCCATGGGTGATATTTCTACATTTCAGCACAGGCAAAGCAACCATTACTGCCACTCGAATGGCAGGATAAATGTGTACTAGTGAAATCACCTACTGCATTGGTATTGTTGGCCAAAATGAGCTCAGTTTAAAAAGTTCAATGAAAATAGTGCTTTATTGTTTGTTTGTAAGGCAACACTTGAATTGGTTTTTGTGCATTAAATAAATTACACATTTGATATTTTAAACTACTCATCACATGCAGTAATGACACAGCTTTGATCCCAACAGGGTCTAATATGCTGGATGTTACTGCAGTGAATTCTGTTAACTTCTTCTATAATGCTGCTGCTTCCCAGGTTACTGCTGATGAAAGCTCAAAAATTCCTCTCTGATAATAAAATACTAAAATGTTAGTTAGTATTCCTTTAGGAACACTGACATAACAAAAATTCCTCTTGGAACATTGAGATTACGAGTATTCCTTTAGGAACACTGGCATTACTAGAATTCCTTTGGGAATATTAGCATTACTAAAATTCCTTTAAGAACACTGAAATTACTAACATTGCTCCGGGAACACTGACATTACTAGAATTCTTTTTGGAACATGGGCATAACTAAAATTCCTCTGGGAACACTGACATTACTAGGATTCCTCTAGGAACACTGACATTACTAAAATTCCTATTACAGCACTGGGATTACTAAATTCATCTTTGAGCACTGGGATAACTTAATTCCTCTATGAGCACTGGGATTACTAAAATTCCACCAGAAGCTGTGCTTTTATTTACTGCCTGATAATTATTCAAAAATAATGTTTAATCTTCTATTTCATTGGACCTGTTCCCTCTGGCACATAGAGCCTGAGAAGGAAGGAACTACCAGCACAAAATAAACACTAATGTTCCTGCTGATAATCATGAGATAAACAATAAGGAATCGTATGTTCAGATGAGTAACATCTGGAAACATAAAATCACTATACAGGCTGCTTTGCGTAACTACCTGAAGCATATTTTCTTGGTTTAGACCACGAAATGCAGAGTATCAGCTACTGCAAAGCTGGCAGGTCAACACACACTTATGTAAATTTGTAAGAGATCATTCATTGCACTCATTTGAATTACATTTTATGTACGCATACTGTATGCTTGAGTAATGTCATCATTTGTTTTTTTATTTTAAAGAAGGTATGGGTTCAGGCATATTTAGGCACCGGTAGCCGTACTGTTTAAAAAGTATCATTTTAGCACCAGTATTGCCAAAATCTAAACAATACCCATCCCTAGCATCAAATGTAACTCAACATTACTGAAACTAGCTTGCTAGCTGCAGAGTTGCACAATAACACTATGGTGAGTTTTAGCTATAGGAGCTAGCTAGCTACTGCACGCACAGTTGAAAAATCAAGTTGCAAACTAGCCAGCCTGCTTCTGGAGGAAGCGGTGACAGGGACACTGCAGTGTGCAGGGTTGTGTTGTTGAAGAATTAGCAATCTAGCAAAGTCTACTTTACTTCGTGCCTCTAGGAATGTGTAATGTGCATTGTGTGAAGCACTGTTAGCTTGCTAAAATGAGCTAGCTATCAAGCAAGCCAGCTGGACCGCACAGTCTCTGTTCCTCTCACAGATCCCTCTGCTTTCTGGCATTGGCACCCCACAAACAGAGCCTCCCAGCAGCATGGTTCACTGGAGTCCAAGGAGTAACCAGCCAGCCTGAATTATGCTGGTTTCATTTATTATTTCACCAACAAACAGACAGCACCTCCTGAGGCTGAAGAATAAACATGAGAAACTATTGTTTGTATTTTATCCTGCTTATGGACATTCCTGACTAAATCAAGGGTGTCCAATGTTATCCAGCAAGGGCCAGCGTGGGTGCAGGCAAGCACTAGGACACCTGATTCTACTTATCAAGGTCTTGATTGAAGACCACGATTAGTTAATTAGTTGAATCAGATGTCTTTTTTGTTTTTACCCAGCGCAAGGACACCTGATTCTACTTATCAAGGTCTTTATAGAAGAATATGATTGGTTAATTAGTGGAATCATGTGTTAAAGTGCTGGACTAAAACAAAATCCTGCACTCTGGCCCAATCCTACACTGGCCCTTTTTGGATACGATTGGACACCCTTGCTTTAAATGAATCATTAGTCTTGCCATTTAAGGGAATTGATCCATGACATGAGAATAGCTCATGGTTTTAAGCTCACTTATGCTTCTTAAAGACCACTTGTACAATTCTGAAACAGTCCAGGCCACAGCGGGGACATCCCTAGTGAACAGCTGGGCTGGCTGAGGCTAGCACAACAGCCCTCAGGAGACCACAGCGCTCTAAAGGTTGTGCAGAGAGGATGTCCCCGGACCCAAAAATAGATTCTCCACTTCCTGGCAGGAAATGCAAAAACCACACGCCATCCAATCGGACCGGAGCCTCATCGAAGGACGATCGAATGATGAATAATAAAGCTGTGTGAAACACGATGCCGTAACTCGGGGATACTTAAATCTGGCCCTTGAGATCGGTAGTACTGCTGGTTTCCTCTTCTGCCTTATAGACCATGGTCCACTAACATTATTGATTGGTGCATCTGGTGTAAGTCAAGCCCTGATTAGAGGGGTCAATAATTAGCTAAAGATTCCACACACTGAGTTAGCAATGCCAAAACTCACTGCTGATTGCAACGCATACACAGAAACCCTCAACCAGTTCAGGACTGGAGCGTTGTTCTGCTGCCTGTATGGTGGGTGGCCATATACTGAAATTAGTGAGTACGTGACCCCGGCACCCACATCAGCTTCCAGAAACGCACCCTGCTTTCAGGACAAAACCAAGTTGGCAGAGGCTATTTCGGGCTGCGTCAGCTGCAGTTTGAAGTCTGCGATTTGTCAGTCTGTGACATTAGGATTTGACCTCCCTCAGTTTATTTGTGACCTCTGACTAAGCTAGCAGCATAACATCTGCCTGTTAAAACACTTCATTGGGTCTGCTTTAAAAACATAAAAAACAAGCAGGTTTTCAAAAGATTTATCGTTGAAAATGACAAATGACTTCTTCCCCCAGTCTAGTTCAGAGACAGCTGTTTCTGTGTGGATGGGACTCCAAATCAAGCTTGAATGTTGCCCGTGGTCATTGCAACCCTCTAGGTTCATTCCAATTGCTTATTTTTTCCTCCTTGCTTCCCTTCCCAGCGTCCTTTCTTTTTTGTTTTTTGTTTTCACCTTAAAATCAGCACCCAGTTGAGACCCAAGACACCAGGTGAGTTGAGTTAACTGTGTAATCAACTGCTCTAATTGATTCATGAAGTGCAGAGTCACTATGAAAACCAGCAGACCCTGTAGCTCTCCAGGACCAGGGTTGGAGACCACTGAAGCAAGGAAAGGACATGAGGACAGAGCTATCGAGGAAGCGTATATTTGGCAAATGGAACTTCTGTTCAGTCAAGCATCAGTTAAATAGCCCATCAATTATTGATGTGGAAGATGGTAAAGGGTAGACCCACAGGTCAATCGTTTATAGATGAACGCATAACTACTTCCGCAAAAAGGATGCACTTGTGTTTCCTTGCTCAAGCATCCACCGGGAGCCTCCTAACCCCTCGCTCCTAGCTCCTTCAAGGACCATGTAACAGGTTGGAATATCTTTGAAGATGGCAGACCTTGATTTCTGAGTGAGGCGAGGACCAAGGAGACAAGGATGGATAAAATCGGCGATTGGAATGAGACCACGGTCTTTCAAAGCTAGAGGAATGACATCCACCCCAGATGAAGACTGTGATGCAGCTGAACTGTGCACTCACCTGTTTGTACTCTCCCCAAGTCCTCTGGAAATCCACACTTCCGTTGACTCTGCGCTGAAACACAGTCCATCCACCTCCGCTCGTTTCCATGTCACAAAATACCTGGATCAATAAGACATGGTGTTATTCTCTCACTCCGAACACAAACTCTATCAGTCACGTACAATGCACATCCAGCTCTTTTCTTTCTACAGATGAGCACATATATAAATACTAAAAAAGGACTGCATAATATAGCTCTCATTATCTAAGGTTCATTATGTCATTTTTGCAGAAAAAGTGTTTTTTTTTTTTTTTTGACCAGTACATTATAGTTCCCTGGAAACTGAAAAGGAACATCACTACAACCTGAGAAGCAAAGAAAGATACTGATTCTGAGAAAAACAAATGTTCAGAGTGGACACAAACCCTTTCAAGAAATATTTTGATTCTTTTGGCTCAAGATTTATATTCATTAATATGTCAAAGCAGATTGACAATTCTTTAATATTCCAAAAGCATCTGTAAAGTCTCTAAACTGAGAGGAATAGTGTTCACCTTTGTGGGCTCTGTCATGTTGCCGATGTGTAGGTAGTACACGCCACTGATGTTATTTCCTGCTTTAAAAGCATCCGCACAGTCCCGAAACTTCTGTTCCCTCGGCAACGGCACTGTTCACAATCAAACACACTCCTTACATTACAGGGAAAAGGCACAACTATAAATCAAAGTCACATTAGACACTTCTGTTAGGACCGAGTTTGGAACCTTGGAGTTAGCTGATTCACTGATTTTAACATGCTCACTTTCCTCATTTTAGCTAGTTCATTTACTGATGTTAGCTAGGTAATTTAAAATTCCATTACACAATGGCTTTTTAGTTTCACCACCATGCAGCAAGTTAACAATTTCATAACATAGCATAACATAATGAGGAGAACAGGCCATTCAGCCTAGCAATGCCCTCCATTTTCCTACCACTAAAGGGTACCTATTAACTTATCGTTTTCCAACAAACTAGATAGTACAGTATCTAGCACTGTACCAAGCCTGGTCTCGAAAAAACCCCAGTTTCTGCTCATTTCAATTAGCCAAGGGAGGGCTCTTGCAACACCTCAATAGCTGCCTTATATAGCTACTGCTTTAGTTAACGCACATGCACCAACTCCACTCCAGTAAACACCAACTGAACTCCCCTAAAGATAAAAATGAAAGAGTAAAGATATCTATTGCTTCTGTAAAAAGCTTAGCAAGTTTGACTGTACAAAGGTCAACATCTAAGCTTTGAGTAAAAACCATAACCATAGCCATACCCATAACCGTAGCAATAAATAACGCTGACAGATAGCAGCCTTGGCACATTTTTGACTGATCATGTTTTCTTTGTTATCATCAGATTTTTTTTTTCCCATTCCATCCCTTCATCTTTGAAAAAAGAGGTCGTTGGGTCGCAAGAATTTCTCTGCAGATGGCGTCCCAAGAAGGAAAAACAATCCTCCTTCGGTCCGTAATTGAAAGCAGTTGTGTTTGCGTGTTGTGGAATGTCTCTGTAAACACACATTGACACATATTCTGCACAATTTTACCCACAATTTCAAAGGGCTGATTTCAGAGTTTTCAGGAAACTTTTCAACCAAACCCTGCCAAGTAGATCGCTGTGAAGAGAATGTCCATCTTACTAAGCTTTCTGGCTGTCACAAAGTAAAAAAAAAAAAAAAAAAGCAAAGATCTTCCACAATCTTGCATCTTTCAGATGTGCTAAACAGCAATAAATTTTCATTTGGAGTGTGGCAAATTGTTTTATGGGAAGACACCAGACACGCATATATAATATTTGGTCACAGCCCTTAGAAGTCTTTTCACGACACTAAAATGTATGGTGCATTCCCAACAGCCTCTTGTCTCATGCTCTAAAGAAACTGGGAGATGCTTATACAGATGGTAGCTGCTGTTCTTGTATAGTGTGGATGAAATACAAACTTGGAGATACTGATACAGATGGTAACTGCTGTTCTTGTATAGTATGGATGAAAGACAAATCACAAGGAATGATGCGTGATTGAGAAGGGGTCTACAGCGCTGGTCCTGGAGAGCTGAGTTACTTCAACTATATTTCAGGTATGTCTGACCTTACACACATGGCGGCTGCCTTGGCTTGTTTGCATGTTTCATGCCCAGTGAAGTCAATGCATGTAGTGAGGTCAGAAGAAGGTGTTTTCCTCTATGTAGTCAGAGCCATTGTTAAGAGCATTTTCATTTCAGTGGTAACTGTTTTGAAGCCCACATCTATTCTAAAATGTAGAATTCATTCAATAATGATTCCAGTACTTTTCTGTTTATACATCCATTCATTTTGATATTAACTGATTTGAACTGTTAATGTTTGTGGGACATAAACCAAAGCTTATACTGACAGTGCTGTTCTAATCATAAAAATTATTTACAGACAAAGTATTTTCTTTTTAAATAACCATTTGAAAAAATGAGTGGGGAGGAAATAAACCTTGTGAAGAGGTTTAAAAGAGTGATAGTCAATTGAATACCACATTGTGTGTGTGTCTCTGAGCTCACAGACAGCAGTGTGGTATATTTACCTGCGCTCACAGACAGCAGTGTGGTGTGTGTACCTGGGCTCACAGACAGCAGTGTGGTGTGTGTACCTGGGCTCACAGACAGCAGTGTGGTGTGTGTACCTGAGCTCACAGACAGCATAGTGGTATATGTACCTGGGCTCACAGAGAGCAGTGTAGCGAGTGCATCTGAGCTCACAGACAGCATAGTGGTGTGTGTAGCTCGGCTCACAGACAGAAGTGCGGTGTGTGTACTTGAGCTCACAGACAGCAGTGTGGTGTGTGTACCTGAGCTCACAGACAGCAGTGTGGTATATTCACCTGGGCTCACAGACAGCAGTGTGGTGTCTGTACCTGAGCTCACAGACAGCAGTGTGGTGTTTGTACCTGAGCTCACAGACAGCATAGTGGTACATGTACCTGGGCTCACAGAGAGCAGTGTAGCGAGTGCATCTGAGCTCACAGACAGCATAGTGGTGTGTGTACCTCGGCTCACAGACAGAAGTGCGGTGTGTGTACTTGAGCTCACAGACAGCAGTGTGGTATATGTACCTGAGCTCACAGACAGCAGTGTGGTGTGTGTACCTGAGCTCACAGACAGCAGTGTGGTGTGTGCACCTGAGCTCACAGACAGCAGTGTGCTGTGTGTACCTGGGCTCACAGAGAGCAGTGTGGTGTGTGTGCCTGAGCTCACAGACAGCAGTGTGGTGTGAGTACCTGAGCTCACAGACAGCAGTGTGGTGTGTGCACCTGAGCTCACAGACAGCAGTGTGCTGTGTGTACCTGGGCTCACAGACAGCAGTGTGGTGTGTGTACCTGGGCTCACAGACAGCAGTGTGGTGTGTGTACCTGAGCTCACAGACAGCAGTGTGGTGTGAGTACCTGAGCTCACAGACAGCAGTGTGGTGTGTGTACCTGGGCTCACAGACAGCAGTGTGGTGTGTGTACCTGAGCTCACAGACAGCAGTGTGGTGTGAGTACCTGAGCTCACAGACAGCAGTGTGGTGTGTGTACCTGAGCTCACAGACAGCAGGTTGAGGAGTGTGTGCACGGACTCGGCGAGCTGCTGTTGCTGGCGCTGCAGGATGGAGTTGTTGGCGCTAGCTGTGTGCAGCTGTTTCTGGAGGGAATCGATGGAGGCGGACTGCAGTACCACCAGCTCCTGCAGCCTCTCCTTCTCCTCCCGCAGGTCCTCCAGCTCCGTCTGCTGCCGAGACTCCAAGACCAGAACCTTCTTCTCCAGGCGACTGGAGAGAAAAAAGGCCAAAGTAACCCTTTAAAGAGAAGGCTTTTGGAATGTTTCGTTTGTTCAAAGTTCGAGAACTCCATTGCTTTCAATTACCAGTAGTGATTGCTACATCAGCATTAGAATGTTCAGTTAATAAAATTCTAATGACGTATTTGTGATGTCACATCCAAAAGGGTTCAAGAGCATCCATGACAGGAAACCAGCAATTACTACTGTTGTTTAAACTGATCAGTTTCCTCTCAAATGTAATAATAATAGTCATTGATCATCATCATCATCACCGTCATCGTAAAACACTATAAACCTCTCAAACCATGTTTGTATGTCGGTAAACGCACATATCACAGGATTCATAGAAACACTAGGTTAGTTTGTGTAAAATGTATAATTTCTTAGGAACACCAATACAAAAAAATACAGATTTGCTAATGTTTCAAGCATTATAGTTACAAATTCAACCGCTAGACATCTCACCAAACCCATACGAGTTCACATGACACCCATCCTGGCCTGACTACACTTCAAGAATAAAAAAAAATATGTACTCATAACTTTAAAGGCTAGCCTTGATGTCACCCCGAAATACATTACCGGTGTCATACACAATCTCGCCGTCGCACTAGGCACACATTTTACAACAAGAGGTGACATTCATAGCTGGGGCTCCAATTTTATAGAACAATTTTATAAGATCTTATCAGGGCCTGTCTTCTTTAAGATCTCATTTTAAAACCCATCCTTTGAATTTTCTGTCAACCCTTTTTACCTGCATTACTGTTCTATTTGATATGTATTGCCGCGATTCTGTTTTATTTCTTTACCTACGCTTTTATTGCGTGAAGTGCTTTGTGCACCGGGTAAAAAGAGAAAATAAAAGCACTATCTAAATATTATCTGACAGACCTCCCTTCTGTTCGTGCACACGCAGCGCATGAACGCTACCGGTGCCAGACGATAGCTTGCTGAGAATGCGTGCTCTTTCTCAGAGGGCCTCGGTCCGCTGCTTGCGAAAGGTACCGTATGGAACGGGACTGTGACACTGAAGAGCCCCGTACGGGATTAGTGGGGAAGGAGTCCCTTACGGGATCGATTTCCCTGTGATGGATGGCCTTTTAGGCGTGCTTCCGATAGCTCCGCAACCCGCTGCGCAAAAGCAACACACTGCACTGACTGTCAACCAAGCGTTCACGAAAATAAACCACAACAGCTAAATAAACGATGATGGGTTTTTATCCCCAGCACTAATTATGCATTTATGTATAATTAGAACATAATTAGTCCGACTTTCATGTTGTTTTTTTTCATCATCTTATTTGTTTATTCGTGTAGCATGTGGAAAATGCCTGGGTTCCATACTTTAGTGATAATACCCCCAAGATTATATCTGATTATTATTCATTTAAATAAAAATGATACATTTTTATATAAGTTTGTTAAACTATAAATTCATTCAAAGAAGAAGCTTCTGTTTACTAGTGTTTTGCTTTTTTTTTTTACCTTCACTCACAAAAAAGAACATGGTTATAAATAAAAACCACCATAAAGCTAGCAGTTCACATGTAGTAAAAGAAACTCTGATTCTGAAAGCAAATATTAATGATTAATTGATGGATCTCCAATCTGAAATCACATACACACATACCAGGCTGGCTAGCGATCATAAATAGGCATAGTTTTTTATTAGCATCTGAACAAAAATGTTTTAAATGTAAATGTAAACAATCTATCGGGGATTCGTGTAGGCCCACCAAGGCAAAACAATCAAGTGAATGTCAGAAAACCACATACCTTTATTTTATACAGGAATAATCTTTATGAAGGTCAGCTGGCTGATATAGTGTCAATATGTGGATTGCCTTTACGATAGAAACCTAGCTACAGAGTATATCTACGACACATTAATAAACCTGCCTGAAGAAACAATCTGAAGGGGTGCCAACAGGGACTTTGGGCCCCTTGAAATCCTATGTTCTAATGATCTTTCAGGGCCCCAGTCAGTCAGGCCCCTTGGAAGTTCCCCCACCCTACGGGCCCCAGTCTGCCGGATGTGCAGTACTCAGCACTCAGCTCTGATTTGGGAACCCCATACGTGCTGAAAAATCCAGGGGCGGTGATTAAAAGTGTGTTTCTACAATCTATTAATTCCACATGCTATTTAGTAAAAAAATTTATAAGATAAGGCCAAATATGTCTATTGTTTTTATTACTGTGTATGCCACATTTTTAGTTTTATTTCACGTGAGCTGGGGCTTTCTGTTAGAGGGACTGCCCATTAATTTTGCTGAAACTATAATCATAAATCAGGGAAAAAATGTTGCTGTTATGTTATATTTTGGGCTCAGTTCCCTTGCTGTATACAGGCTGAGTGATAAATCTCGCAATAAATCATAATTTATAATTAAAAATGATCTTTAAATCTGTGCATTCCCTCCTATTATACATTCTAGGTTGTAAGCAAATCGTTATTATATTGTTTATATAAATACAATATTATATATATATATATATATATATATATATATATATATATATATAGTTATTGTTGTTAATTGTTGTAAATAATTTACATTTGCCTCCATAGAAAATCACAAAATCCTTTTTTTATTTTTATTTTTACACATTTCACTATCTAAAACACAATTTGAAATACCGCTTCCACATTTTGGCACCCTGGGACTTCCCAAGACATAGGACCTTAAATTAAACCCAAACTGTGACAGTCGTGGTCGGCTGTGTGTCTGTGTATTGTTTTAGTTACATTAATCCTACCCTCCTTTCTCCCCAAGTGAACACAGACATGTGGGGGGACCCCATGTGCACCCAGTTAGCGCAACGATACATTTTAAAATGTTAAGTAATATTAAAATGTTTGGTGTTAAATAAACTCTTGCAGTACATGTGATCCCTACTGGGCTCATTTGCATTCAGTTAGAGTTTAATTAACACTGGATGTTTCACTTTGTAAAATGCACATAAACTTAAATTCACCATCACACAAACACAACACATACTGACTTCCATCACATACATCTGTCTTGCATGCTCTGGAAGGTTCTGGAAAGACTAGGCATGCTTTGCCGTGAGGAGCAGGCAGAACGAAAGGCATTCTAGCCACAGATGAAAGTGAGATCATCCTCTTGGTTATTTAAACAGATACCCTTCTAATATGCATATCACAGCAAGCAATAGATTTTTTTATGAAATTACCCTTTAACCATATGCCACCAGAGATATAAATATAGAGCAGTGACTTAAGCTTTATTCAAGGCATCAACCTTTCATATAAATTAATCATGCAAATTAGACATTTGTAGTGTCAGTATAATTCATCTTAAAAATCACTTTGTTATTTTATGCTACCTGTTTTTGTCTTGTAGTTTGGAAATTTCAGTGACCTGCATCAGGAGCTCCTTCTCCAATTTGTTTGTCGATAACGAGTTCTCCAAAAGCTGGATCTCGATTCTCGAGGTCTGGTTCATAACCTGCAACGTGCATGCACGCGTACACACACACACACACACACACACACACGCAAACACACAAATACACACATACATACCCACACACATGCACATACACACACACAAGTGTATGCACAGGCACATATATAGAATGCATGTGCACACATAGGAGAGAGAGAGAGAGAGAGAGAGAGAGAGAGAGAGAGAGAGCTAATTTTCAATCCATGACTGAGAAATCATACCCAGGAATGTGGACTCAAGTCCTATTTACTAATAGTTGATGACATATAATAATTTAGCATGAGCTCTGGTATACACAGATACACAAACAGAAATGATTTGTGTCGTGAACTGATCCGATTCCTGGCAGTAATTGCTGCAGTAGACCAAATAGAGAGTCAGCACAGTAGAAGTGTCTTGAGCCAAGCTGTTTTTCACTGGTCATTCACCATAGAAGCGTAGATCTTCAGATGCAAAAGCAGCACTTACACTTACCATTTAGAGGCCGATTATGATTATGGCTAATATCATATCATTATTAATGTTTCTAATTAGAATGTCTTCAAAATGTCTTTTATTTCCAATATGATCATATGTTCCAAAAAAGCTTTTCATAAATGATTAATCCTTGCTTTACCCTGTGTAATACATTTTTTGTAAAAAATTTCAGTACTTCTATTTAAGAAAATAAGTACTATAATATTATTGTCCTATAATATTATAGTGACTGTAGATAAGTGTATCAGTGGAGGTAAGCAGAATAGTGATTTATTCAGTTGAGCTCTGTGCTGTGAGTAATTTGTTCAGTTGTGCCGTGGTGAATTTGTTCAGTTGAGCTGTGTGCTGTGATTAATTTGTTCAGGTGAGCTGTGTGCTGTGGTAAACTTGTTCAGTTGAGCTCTGTGCTGTGGTAAACTTGTTCAGTTGAGCTCTGTGCTGTGGTGAACTTGTTCAGTTGAGCTCTGAGCGGTGATGAATTTGTTCAGGTGAGCTGTGTGGTGTGATGAATTTGTTCAGTTGTGCTGTGGTGAATTTGTTCAGGTGAGCTGTGTGCAATGATGGATTTTCTCAGGTGAGCTCTGTGCTGTGGTGAATTTGTTCAGGTGAGCTGTGTGCAATGATGGATTTTCTCAGGTGAGCTCTGTGCTGTGGTGAACTTGTTCAGTCGAGCTCTGTGTGCGGTGATGGATTCATGCAGGTACCTGGGTCTCCACCACGTTAAGCTTCCGCGTCTGCTCGGCGGTCTGTGTCAGCAGGCTGGTTCCTATCTCCAGCATGGTGGCCGTCTGGTTGTGCACGGCATGGGCCTGGATCTGCACCATCTCGGTCTTTATGTTCTCCTGGATGTAGTTTTCCAGCTGGGATCACAACAAGGAGGAACACATCTTAGACAGTGAAGCCACTGCGCCACACACACAACAGAGAAAGCACCTCTTTTATTAGATCTCATTCTATGAGATCTGTCCATGTTTCTGAACATGTGACCAGGGAAACATTTTACTTTCACTTCAGCCCTAACCAAACAAGGTAGAGCTTGGTTCAATCCTCCTTCTTCTTCTTCTTCTTCTTCTTCTTATTATTATTATTATTATAGCACCTTTCTCAAACTCAAGTTTGCTCAATATGGCACTGCAGATAACTGAGTATACATACACACAAAGAGGGGGAAATATAAAAATACATACATGCACTCACATGAGAGTGAATGAGAGTGCGGAGATGTTTGAAAGGAATTGTTTGCGAATGAGTGCGACTGGAACACAGCACCCATGGGATATGCTAATAAAACTCTATAACATTTTAGGGCTCTTACACTTGGCGCAACATGGCGGAAACGCTATTCTTCATTCTTCACATTTTTAAAATTATAGTCACCAGCTTTCTATACTTTCAGAAATTACACTTCGGCTGATTTCTCTTGATACTCCATAACTGAACTAAACAATTTTACAGAGAATATGTGTATTAGAAAAATAAACATTAACCTTTTAAAAAATCAGAAAAGAAAACAAATCTGTACCACATTTCAAAATGAATTCTGCAAATTTAAATGAACTCGCACGCAAGCAGGTCTTATTTGTCAAAAGTAAATTTGCCGTTTTGTAGTCTTGCTAAATCCACCATTACATTAGCAATCTGCCAGGTGCAAACACTGATGGCTTTTAAAGTAGTACCATGGTGGTTGAACGTGACACTTCCCAGTTGTCTTTAGGCAACAACGAAACAAATGTGCATAATTTTTTTATTATTCAGTCATTTCAATGTACCTTAAAACGTATTTTTCTAAGCCTAAATTTCCCACTATAAAAATTCACCCGAACCGTCTGGGCGTGGTAATGAGAACTGTCAGTTAGCTATGATTGACAGACCGTGCCCCGTTACCACAGCTACCCCCATGATATGCGCTCTTTTTGGGAGACTGAATTTTCACAAGCTAGCTAGCTTAGTAGTATATCAAGTATCGATAGATAACTAAGGTAAGGACGTTGACTTATATCCAATTAGAATTTTTGCTATCTAGCTAGCCAAGTTAAGATAAAAGCACAATATAACGTCCTCATAAAAGCAAACTAGCAAGCCAACGTTATCGATAACACTGCCTTATGAAAGCAAACCTCCTAGCTAGCTATATTCATTTAGCTAGCTAAATGAATATAACCAGAAATAATCTAAAGGCACTCTAATTTAAGTGAACCTAACGTTAGTCAAATATTTGCATTGTCTTGCCTGTAATCTAGCGGCGCAAACCATGGGTCTCGAGTTATCCATGGGTCCCCAAACGATTTAGAATTAGATTTCTTTACGGGGCGTGGAAATGGGAGTGGTTACTGTATTCGTGACGTAGAAAAATGACAACTTTCTCGACCGGTTGAAAATAGGACGATGAATTTAAAACGCATATTTCTCCAAAAATACAGAACGGACATATTTAATACTTTGCTCATTGTGTTTCTTCAATGCCTCTTGTGCAAATAGCACATAAAACCGAGAAAGTGTGAAAATCACCATGGTACTCCTTTAAAGAGAATTGAAAAGGACACTGATTAGTTTATTGCAGGTTACGCCCAAGAAACTCCTATTACTAATTAAGAGACTGAGTTCAGCCATTTTGAACCTTGAGCCTTACTCTGTGCTCAAATTATTTGAGGTTAACCAAGCAAAAGTGGGCTTGGACACACCCTAAATGCACTTCCACATGCTTTACATCATGTGCTAAGCTCATTTGAATAGTGCCCTTAGAAGATGACGGATCAGGGTTTTTGTTGCTCTGGGCCCAGTTCACTCAGTAAATCATTTTTCTTTTCTCTTTATCCCCTCTTATCAAGTGTTGTGGTGTCACTGGTGCTAAAACCCCATTTCATCATGGTGGATTGTTAAGACCTTTAAACAAAGACCATTATGTGTTGCATCTGCCATCACTGTACGGCGCAAGGATTTCTCCCACATATTCAGCATCTGCAATTCTCTCCTTTATTTTGGCCCATTACCATTTCCTCTTGCTCACTCTATTACAGACAAATTGATGCACTTTGCTGTTCAAATATACACACTAGAAGTGACCCCCCCCCCCCCCCCCAGCCAACTTTAAAGAAAAAGTTCGTATTTATTTATACCATGAATGGTCCAGTCACTGGCCCTCTGCCCAAATATATCTCTTTCAAGTACAAAGCAGTAGCGTACAGCATATATGAGTCTGAAAAGCACGGAGCATTCCTGGTAATGTGAAGTAAACACGCGTGAAAAAAACACACCTGTATCGAAGTGTAGCGCTAAACAATTTTGCAGGCTAAAAATGAATAACAAGTAAAACATATTCAATTTTAATACCAATTGAAAGAATATTCCAGGGTTGGAAGATCTGAGAGCACAGCCTGGACATTCCAAAGCATATTCCAAAGTATGAAACGATAATGCCCATTTACTGAACACAAATCCATTAAAAAATAATAGCATAATCATTAAAATCATTAACAAAATCAAGAGATATAAGACGTTTTGAATAATCGCCAACGCTGCTACCTAAAAAGGCATGCAGAGCTTTGGAAAACTTTGGCACGGGGAACGGGCAGGGTTTGGGGGAATTGCAGAAGGGGAAAACAAAGAGTACTGGGCTTTTTTAATGTTAGTTCCCCGAAGACGCTATGTGCCTTGACCAGTTAATTGACCCTTGCTTCCTGCCTTTGGATTAAACTTACATGGGACATGGCCACAATATGTCCTTGGGAACAGAGATATACTTTCTAAGGGTCTGCCGCATTGCTGTTAACTTAAACCAGATGTCTCTGTCTTTGCGGTCTTAGTGTCTCTGAAGCCCGCTACAGTACCACGGGCGCAGAGCCAGTTGTCAACGACAAAAAAAACGATTGTCGTGGAAGGAGCTAATTGCAGCCATAAAATACCGAAGGCAACAAGTGCACTCTGTAGGATAAAGTATACCCGCTCGAGCAGATTGGAAGCCGAGGCTGGTAATTGGCTGGGACGGGGCCGTCCTGATTGATGGCGCGAGGAGAGGCTCAGAGGGAAAGAGTGCACTCTGGACGTGGCGGATCTAATAACTTAATCCGTCTCTTTAAGGCTGAGTGCCGAGCGGAGGCGATGGGTAACGTTTAACGCGCTTGTTATGACTTGTTTGGATTTCGCCCGTAATCACGAGATGTCAGAACAGGCACCCTGACCACTACAAGCGATGAATCAGCCTATAGCCTGTATTCGAGATATGAGATTGTGCCTGTTTGTACAATGGCATATCAACAAAAGGCTCTGTGATTGGGTCTAATATCAATAAAGAAACATATTGAAGCAATTGAATGGCATAGTACATTAAAGTGTCACGAAACTGAACCTTCTTTATTAGCTAATCATTCACTACTAGCTGATAAATTCAAACAGGAAAAACAAGGACATTTTAAAAAACTAGAAAGAATGCACTCAGTAGAGTGCAGACCTTCGCCAAGGCAGACCTCTCCCCTCGCATGAATGTAATCCAGTCATTACTTTTCAAGATATGTTTGGCCTGATGGTAGCGCTAGAGAAAAGGTCAAGGGGTCACCAAAATCAATATCTTTCTGTCTCTGGGGCGCATGAATGTGCACAGCAAATTCCATCGCAATCTGGCCGTTATTTTTCCAGATATGTCTGTCATGGATGGACAACCAGACAGAAGTAATACACATTGATTTAAAAGTGTGTTTGTAGTTCTATGCTTATTAGTAAGAGAAAGGTTCTTTTCAGTGCTCAGATAACATTGCCACTGTGGCATTGTAACATTGCCACAACAGTGCAATATTTTCCTAGCCAGGTCTTGCACCTGGGAGAGGAAACACCGTCAGCTGGCAACGTGCTCTTTTCTGGTGCATCGTATGTGACAGTTGCGAGAACTACCCAAGGGTCAGCTTTACTAAGGCTTTAAATCAGGGGGCTCAAACTCCAGTCCTAGAGGGCTGCTGGTTTTTGTGATTTACTATCAATTAGCGGCCAAAATAGACCTTGGAAATAAGTGCTGGACCAGCAGAAACAGCGCCCTTCCAGGATTAGAGTATGAGATCCCAGCTGTAAAGCGTCTATGCACTGTAAGTGATTGCATTGTCGACAACACATTGGTTAACTTGTTCCCCATTTTGAAATATACTGTGCCCATCCTCTGTTAAACTTTCAGTACTGGAGCCACATATAGCCACTGGCATGATTTTCAAAACATGGTGGATGAGTAGCTAGTTAACTAGCTTTACAAATCAATATATTTGTTTTGTTAGATTTCGATAAATACATAAATAAATAAATCTGGCATATCCCAGCATGCATTGGGTGAGAGGCAGGAATACATCCAGGACAGGTCGCTAATCCATCACAGGGCACACACACAATTACACATTTATACCTATGAGCAAATTAGAGTCTTCAATGAGCCTAACCTTCATGTCTTTTGAGATGTCACACATCACTCCAGGGAGTTGGGTTGATTTTGGGTAAAATATATGCTCACACCAGTGAGTTGGGTTGATGTTTGGTGAAATACATGCTCACTCCAGTGAGTTGGGTTGATTTTGGGTAAAATACATGCTCACTCGAGTGAGTTGGGTTGATTTTGGGTAAAATGCATGCTCACTCCAGTGAGTTGGGTTGAATTAGGAATCGTGGGCTGAAGCGATATCCCACATGTTCTGCCAAATACCACAGCCCTGAGAAGGGGGTTGAATGACCAATAGAAATAGTTGACTTTCAACCCCTCAACCCCACTCCAATCAGGCACGGCTTGACCACAACTGCACTTCTCTGCTCTTTTTTCGACACATACTTCTCCGCGGAACAAAAAAAAAACAAAAACAAAACAAACAAATCTGAATCGGAGACGTGTTTGAGACCCGACAGGAACACGATGCAGCCGTTGGGCCTGGGTCATGGATCTCTCCAGAAACATGCCTGGCTTCTCCGTGGGGGGGTGGTGGGTGGGGGGGGTGTTCGCTTATGTCTCGGGCGCTGCGTGTGATCCCCGAAATATCTAGCACCCCGGGTCTCCAACCAACAAAACAAAAACTTCCTGTTGAAGCCCTCCTGTTGAATCTCCTCCAGCAAAACGTTTAGTAGCTAAACTATTTTAATCCCCTGTCTGTCCATGTCTTAGAATTACATCTCAAAGAAACATTATTCCAATAAACCTAAGCCGAGTTCATTTTTCAGTGGAGCCATAGAGTTATTTAGTTAATCTTTGAAGTTATACAGAGAATCGCAACTTAATGTGTTATTTCCTATTAGTAATAAAGTATGGTATGAAGGATCATCATTTGATCTGTTGTTTCAGTTTAAGTGGGATAAGAGAGTGAACATTTCAATGACTTTATTAAAAACTAATGACCCACACTTACTGTACCCACCACCATTCAGTCAGTCAACTCAGGTCACACTACTGTAAATATTTTTTTTTTTATCATCAGCCAACTGCGGCTTTGGTTCTGTTGCAGATGTGTGTGTGGATAGCAACCGGTTGTGTGTCTATAGTCTATATACACACAGCATTTCTATCTACTGTATATCCACACAACCTATTACCTGGATCAGAATCTATGTTGCACACTAGTGGCAGTGACTAAAGGGAGACTTGACTGAGGCCTTTTGATAGAACATTATGAAAGCAGAGTTTTGTAGAACAAGCAGAGCAAGGTAAACTGGGTAAATTGCACTCATATCAGGAAGTAGTTATTTATACACACAGATTTGTCAATGTGTGGAACAGCTTGGCAGGCAAGACTCTCTGGGTATCTGCCAGCACCTCACAGGCCAAACTTTTTATTATCAATTATTCTGTCTTTTTTGTGGTACATACATTTCACAGCAGTATATCGAACAATATAAATTGCAATATCTGCATGCAGCAAAGAAAAAGAAAGAAGCCTTATATTTTGAAATATTGTGATAATACAGCTTGTTTCAATATATATCTTGCCCGTGTCCCATTTCTGTAAGGTTATGATTTGCAGTCATGAGACAATAAACTCTTGAATGGCAGGCGGCTTCTGAGCCATGCATAAGAATCCAAGACCGAAAAAGCTCCAGTATGGTGAGATTCTGGTTTAATAACGAGGATGCTGGGGGAGAGGAGAGGCCATTTCATCGATAGCATGGAGCCGGTTAAATGGAATGGTTTATGCTCGGCTGTTTGTGTTTCCCCCTGTTTTACAGACAAAGACACCGTTTATTTGTTTTGGGCTTGTGAACGAGGGAACAGTTTACACAGTAAGTGAAACTGGATCCAGTACTTAACCCTGCGGCTCCAACTTAGCCTATTACAGAGCCCGACGCAGCTTAATAAACTACTGTAGATTAAGGTCAAAGGCATTCGGTTTTAAACAATTTACCAACGTAATAGCCGTTAAAGTGGTTACTGTAATTCAGAAAATGTATGATTAATACCTTCAACGTCTAAGCAATCTATCAATCTTTGATCAATTTTTTAATGGCTAATGCACTCACTATAGCACTTGTTGTTAAGAATGTCAAAAGTAAAGGTTGCGGTTTAAAATCTGGATCAGAACCCTTTTCCAAACGGCACTCTGAATAGACCTTCCTGTTCTGGACGGGAAGCAGAGGTTCTGTGTCTCTCCGCGGTGCTTTGTGAGGAGACGCGTGTGGGACGGCTGTTTGAGTCGGCCCACGGGGTTCAACCCTGGGGATGTCTTCGTATTTCACATGCATCCCACGTGCACTGGGTCAGAAATGACCCACCCTCAATGGACCTTCCGTCATAAAGCCTCTTCGTTGAATTTTTAACCCTAAATCAATATTTTTCAGGTAGAAACAACCTGTCACTCATCAATAAATCGGTGAATAACTGTTTTCTGACACTGTTTTCTGACACCATCCAGAAAGACTGTGTTTCTTCAGTCTACCATACGCATCTTTACTACAAAACACACATCATAATTGTTTTTTTTTCTTTTTCTCCACAAATGGATATGGTGCACTTAATATTAGTTCCAACCTCTGATTTCAAAACTGCAGGGTTCAAAAAGACTCATAAAACAATCTTTGTACCCTGGTGGTGTGCTGAATTTATTTTAAAAAAAAATATTAAAAAGGACAATGTTCAAATTTGTCACATGGTAGGGTCACTCCAAGAAAATTCATCACATTTCATGCTGAAAAAAATGACATTTTAGGGGTTTTCGCTGCTTTTCAACTCAGGACAGGGTAATTTTTGACCCTGAGGACAACAGGAGGGTCCAGCAGTAATGCTGGTCTCCCACATGGCATGGCTTCCAGACGATCCCCCCAGACCCCAACGGACTGTCCCCTCCTTCGTTTGGGAACTGGGTGTAAAACGAGATCCGGGTATTTTTCATTAAACGGCTGTCAATCTCGGACATAGGAAAACATTTCTTCTGTAAATTATCATTAAACTTTAAGCACTGTAAATGTTGACATTAAATTAATAATAAACCTGGGTAACCAAGCTTCTATTCACATATGGATGGATAATGGACAAAGTATTTCTTTAGCAGATTTCTTTACCACATTTTACTGTAATATATACTGGGTGTTTATTTTTGCACCAGTCAAAATGCATCAAGATGTCCCCAAAAATGACAGGTGATTTATAATTCAGCAGACTATAATAAACTTAACATTACTTATCTGTAGGTTTTTATAATTAAGATCAGTTGTGGCTAACCACCATTACTCCAACACACACACACTACCACTGAAGTGGTTCTTTTGTGTCCTCTTGCATAAAATATGAATGTATAAAAGAATCAGAGCTTTGTGATAGCAGTGTATTGTGCTGGTGTGCTATAGTGGTAGATGGCAGTGGTGTATTATAGTAGTAGATGGTAGTGGTTTACTGTACAGGTGTGCTATAGTGGTAGATGGTAGCAGTGTATTGTGCTGGTGTGCTATAGTGGTAGATGGCAGTGGTGTATTATAGTGGTAGATGGTAGTGGTGTACTGTACAGGTGTGCTATAGTGGTAGATGGTAGTGGTGTACTGTACAGGTGTGCTATAGTGGTAGATGGTAGTGGTGTACTGTACAGGTGTGCTATAGTGGTAGATGGTAGCAGTGTATTGTGCTGGTGTGCTATAGCGGTAGATGGCAGTGGTGTATTGTGCTGGTGTGCTATAGTGGTAGATGGTAGAGGTGCACTGTATTGGTGTATTATAGTGGTAGATGAAAGTGCTGTACTGGTGTACTATAGTGGTAGATGGTAGCAGTGCAATGGGCTGGTGTACTATAGTGGTAGATGGTAGCAGTGTATTGTACTGGTGTACTATAGTGGTAGATGGTAACGGTGTATTGTACTGGTGTATTATAGTGGTAGATGGTAGTGGTTTACTGTACTGGTGTGCTATAGTGGTAGATGGCAGCAGTGCAATGTGCTGGTGTATCATAGTGGTAGATGGTAACAGTGTATTGTACTGGTGTATCATAGTGGTATAGTGGTGGGTCTCTAAGCATTTTGCAGGATATATGAGTCTGGAGGGACTGGGTTTCAGCAGAGCACTTTCCTACAGTCATAGGAAATCAATAGTGTGAGTGCAAATCTCTTTTTCAAAATCCCTCTTTCGATACTATAGTATCCTTAGAAAAATACGCCCCCCCCCCACACTCTTTCTCTCTCTTTCTCTCTCCCTCTCTCTCTCCTGTCGTTTTTATTTCCTGATGTTTCGTGTCCTCTGCCGAGGGGTCAGAGGGGGCTCTGGCTCCACAGGATGCCTCGTCTGTCCTGTCAATCACTCACGAGGCCGGGAGCGCAGCTAGCCGGCTTACAGCAGGTGCCAAAAAGAAGCCATTTCAAACAGCTCTAATGCCACACGAGCAATCAGAGCACACGTCCGTGACAATGACAATTCACTGTTTCCCAGAATGCCACACGACAAAAAAAAGGTAACTCTCCTCTAAAACGCGATCGTATTTCACACAGAAAATGGCCACAGCCTGTCAAGCAGAGCTGTTTTGGTTTGAGGACTTTAAGTGCCTTTGGTCTAGCTTTACAAAGGAATGTCCTAACAAGTTGGTCCCATTTAAGCATTGGAAATTCCTACTAAGTAAATAAATATAAGTATAAATACATGGCCATGTAAATGACCAAATAAACACACATTTCTGCACAAAATATTGCGTGTCTATACTAAAACTATTTTTCATTTTAATCACAATATGCATCTTAAGACGCTACCCTCACTTAATATAGTTCAGTACACCAGTGTTCGGGAAGATTCTGACAGAAACTGTTATTGTTCCCCATATATAACCTCTACCAAAATACGCCTGTTGCAAGTTAAAATAATGCGGTCGCAAGAACAGCGCAGCTTGTGCGATGAATCACATTTTCAAAATATTTCCAGAGATTTCTTTTTAGCGTTCATCATTCGGTGAAACGGAGTCTGAACAGATTTTCCCTGTCGTAATGCGTCTAATTTTAAAATGCGTAGGTGTGGGAAGCCGAGCAGAACGGGCAGATGCACAAACGTACGCCTCTAGTGCGGCTTTGTGCCAGAAATGTGAACCTTTGAAATGCCAGCTATTAGGAAAACAATAAAGATTATAAACTTACTGGAAAAACAGTTATGATCACTTCTGTAATCCCGCTGTACCATCCTTATTTGGTAAAATAGTACTCTTTTCTTATTTTAGAACTGCTATTACTGTTTTATGTATTTATATGGATGTTCACTGCATGACTATATGATTAATTTATATGTATCATAACTACATATATATTTAAATTGTATTATATTTTGTACCCATATTGCCATTAATATTATTATGCTATTTGTAGATGTGTTATGATTCTAGGTTTGTACAAGTTGCACATCCAATCGCTAGTCTGGAAATGTTGCTCAAAATAACTAATACACTGTAAGTCCCTCTGAACAATACATCCAATAAATGCATGTATGTATACTTGGTAGTGTCTTTGCTCTTTAATAAGTGATTTTGTAGTTTTCTATACGGGCAGTTTCGTGTTCTATTTAATCTTCATTACGTTAGCTAGGAAGGTCAATGTAAAACGTCTACAGAGATGAGAAGGGTGAACCAAACAAGAGGAGATCCAAGGGACTCCGCAGCCAATCAAAAGCAAGGGGGAATGATTAGGTCATTAATTTAACACCCCTACTTTTTAATGAGAGTCTGAAGCACGACTATACCGCATGCACTTACATGAATAAGATTATGTGCATAGCAAGCAAGCAATGAGAGTGTTTCTGGCTATATGTACATCTTCTAATGGCATGTTATGGATATGGATAACCGAAGCAGATGTATTTAGAATTTTTACTTGGGTTACTGGTTGGTATGGATAACTGGCTCTACGGCTTTAGTGATGTTGCATCTTCACCCACTGGTCTGGGAATGAGCTATTAGCCAGTTTTGGGCTGTACTGCTCATATTAATCAGGTGAATGCTCTTGTGTTTTTCCTCTATTGTAAGTAGCTCTGGATAAGAGCATCTGTTAAATGAATGTAATGCAATGTTCTGTGATCCTGCAGTTGAGATGTTAAATCATAAGAAGTGCGCTGGCATTGAATGCACACGGGGGCTTTGTTTCTGTGCTTGTGAGATTATTACATTAAATTACATTCATTTAGCACAAGCTCGCATCCAGAGTGATTAACAATGCTAGAGAACCTAAGCACCGCCCCCCTGATCTATATAAGCCATACTGCCAGACCTGCTTAACAGCATTCCAGGGGCCTGTATGACAAAGCGGGATCACTCAGATCGCTGGATAAGCGCACTGAGTAAAACCACGGAACAGCACTTTCCACTTCAGTCCTCGGGTCCTGCGGGATCTGAGTTAGATTTAGAGCTATCCAGCTAACTCGGTAATCCTGCCTTGTGATACCAGCTCCAGGCCAGTGGGTAAAGATCACTAACTGTAAGTTAGCTATGCTAACCAAGAACCTTGAAGAAGTACAGATCTTGGAAATGTGATGTTTCCCTTTCTCTGGGCACATCTGAGTTTGATGAATGTTGGGCAGGGCTGGAGACCACAGGGTGGGCAGTATAAACTCTCCTTTCTCTCGTTTCTCTCATTTCTCTCCTTTCTTTCTTTTCTCTCCTTTCTCTCGTTTCTCTCCTTTCTTTCGTTTCTCTCCTTTCTTTTGTTTCTCTCCTTTCTTTCCTTTCTCTCCTCTCTTTCCCGTTTCATCCTCTCTTCGTTCGCCCGCGCTCTGCCTTCAGCGAAGGGACGCTTCAGAGCCGCCAACATCCGTCAGCGTTTTTTTACCCAGAATCCCCCAGAAGGTCAGGAAGGTTTCCAAGCCCCCCGCGATCGAACCGCGACAAACATCTCACTCATCCAGGCCCAAATCAGGACCAGATGGGCAAAGTCAACATGGCGGGGGGGGGGCGGTGAGCCGGCCTGCGGCTGCCTTCAATGCTCTTCCTGAGCCCCCGGTATTTATTTATACGCTCGCCTTCCCTTATGCCCACTATTTCTGAGGGCCCTTGTGTCAGAGGCCATTGTTACAAGGCATCAATCACAGGTGTGACAAAACACATCATGCAGTGTTATAATGCATCAATCACAGGTGTGACAAAACACATCATGCAGTATTATAATGCCTCAGTCACAGGTGTGACAAAACCCATCATGCAGTGTTATAATGCATCAATCACAGGTGTGACAAAACACATCATGCAGTGTTATAATGCCTCAGTCACAGGTGTGACAAAACACATCATGCAGTGTTATAATGCCTCAGTCACAGGTGTGACAAAACACATCATGCAGTGTTATAATGCATCTGTCACAGGTGTGACAAAACACATCATGCAGTGTTACAACGCATCAATCACAGGTGTGACAAAACACATCATGCAGTGTTATAATGCCTCAGTCACAGGTGTGACAAAACACATCATGCAGTGTTATAATGCCTCAGTCACAGGTGTGACAAAACACATCATGCAGTGTTATAATGCCTTAGTCACAGGTGTGACAAAACACATCATGCAGTGTTATAATGCCTCAGTCACAGGTGTGACAAAACACATCACGCAGTGTTACAATGCATCAGTCACAGGTGTGACAAAACACATCATGCAGTGTTACAATGCATCAGTCACAGGTGTGACAAAACACATCATACAGTGTTACAATGCATCAATCACTGATGTGATTCCTGTCCAAGTCAGAGACAGGTGTGATTATAATATATCATGCAGTGTTATAATGCATCAATCACAGGTGTGATTATGATACATCATACAGTGTTGTGACGCATCAATCACAGGCATGATTATAATACATCATACAATGTTGGGTGGCACAGTGGTCCAGTGGTTAGCACTGCCTCGCAAGAAGACAGTTCAAATCCCGCCCAAATTAAAATCATCTGTTGCAACATGTAATGTAACATATGCAGTGTAACCAGGGGTTAAATTGGGATTTGGGAGGTGGTTGGACCCTGAGATCTGGTGGGAGGTACAAACCAATGAATGTCTCAGCTCAAAATAGTTGTATCTTTATTGTATTGTGCACATAATTGTAATTAAGGAAAACAATGTTTTAAAAAGAATGTATACTATTGGTGCAAGCTTTTATATAATATATTTCAAGTTTACTGAGTGTCATTAATGCTGAGAATTTTTTTTACCCACAAAAATAATCGGTCATCCTCCTCTTGTCTTCACTTTCTTCCTCCTTTATCCATCTTTCTTAAACTGGTGAGGCGCAAAACTTTCCTTTAAACTAATCATTGATCTCAAACTGTTTTAATTAATTTTCAGTGATTAACAAGCATGAAAACATCTGATTAATCAAATGAAAAGGGACACAGCTTATTCGCATTGTGTTAGGGAGATTAAATGATAAATGCAATTTAGAAAAATCTGTTTTAATCACTAAACAGTGGCGGAATCTTCCCCTGATTTTCCTTGAGTATCAATACTATTAATCCACAAAATAGGCAAATCAATACTATCATATATAGCCAGCTCTACCCAAATAGGCAGTTTTAGCGAGTAGCCTAGGCCGTATAGCCTACATTTATTCTCATTTGCAGTACGAAATTGTGCACATTCTTAATCAACATTATTTGCAGATACATGCACTTCTTTCTCTGCACTCGTATTCATGGAAAATATCTGCAATGTGTAGGCTAGATTGTAAACACAATTTAAGTGCAGGCTTTGTTTTTGCTGGTCATTCTGAGAGCTAACATGGTAGATAACAGACTGGTGTATCTTGTTAAGTGTAGACTACTTGGTGATTAAAATGGATTTTTAATGGATAAACTGAATTTATGATTTAATCCCCCTAACACGGTATGAAGACGCTGTGTGTTAGGCTACTTGCCATTTGATTAATCCGATCGTTGGCACGCTTGTTTCTAAAGGAAAATTACTAATGAAAACAGCTTGAGACCAATGATTAGTTTAAATGATTACATTTTTGCGCCCCACAAATTTTTAGCTCACCAGTCGCTGCTGAATAAAACGTTATGTATGTGGGAAATATTCAATCCTAGTTTAGCTGCTGACCAGCAACCTGCCGATTTTGCTTAAGCAATCAAAGTTGCCGTTAATAATAGCCGGCGTTCGTGGGGGCTGTTTATTCACCTCTCTTTAAAATGTTGCATAGATGAAATTACACGTTAATAAAATTACCTACTGCGTCCGCTTCCAATCAATCAAGGCAATCAATGATATTTTTCTTTCTGTACTGTCTATATAAACTACTGTTCCTCCTGAGTTTTATTTTCTTCGGATTTTTGATTGGTTGAGTGAGTAACTGGCTAGAGGGAACACATAGAGTGGAGCCTAAATGGACTGGATTGTCATAGTTATTTGTAAAACTGCCAGTCAATATTATTTATTTATTTACCAAAGGTGGGTGGACGCTGTCCACCTGCGTCCACCCCCAATTTAACCCCTGACTGTAACATACCTACTCACACACAAACACACACACACACACTACAGCTTCAATAAAACCTTTTTTTCTCAGTATCATCTGAATATATAAGATTCGGAAGGCTTTATGGTTTTCATGGCATCAGGGCAAACTTTTGGGATGCGTCCTTTCCCCACAGCAAAGCATGAAAGGAAAGCTACTAAATAAGACATGCTGCAAATTCTTTGCTCTATGTTGACAAAAGGGCTTGGCTAAAGCACGCTAAACAGCCTTTATAAACATCTGACACGGTGTTCTGGGAAACACAGTTCGTTTCTGCGATCGTCATACAGGAAGGTCCCTGACTCTGCATCCGATAACCATCTCCCACTGATCCAGGGATTCAGAGGGTCAACACTACCACACACAGGGTCCCCTAAATCAGGAACAGAAAGTCGGGGGTGGGGGTGGGGGGGAGGACAGGCTGCAGACAGCCCATTGATCTAATAACCATCACTGACGGGTTTCTAAAGTGGTTATTATTTAGCGACTACCTGTTTTGCTCTTGAGAGTGTTCCCTTTCCATGGCAGGAAGTTGGAGGCCAGCTTAACAGGGGTAATAAAAGGGGAATTTGGGGTCCCTTCTTGGCTCAACACATTGGCATGAAGCCAGAGAATGGGACGGGGGTGAGGATGGTCCCAGGGGGTCCATGCCTGGCCTCCAAAGTCCTGCTACACACTCTAGGAATCCACCCCCGCTCCAAACTCCAAAATAACCCCCCCCCCCCCCCACAGTGACGCCCCCTCCCCTTCCTCTGCCTGTATTTGTACAGAGCTGATTGGCTGCCAAGTCTCATATAGATAAGTAAAACAAAAAAAACACTTCAAGTCTCCAAGCTTCAGCTTCATTGATAGGAATACATTCAAAAGTAATACAATTCCTCACACATGCAGCCTTTGGAAAAAACACCTATAAAACAGATTTTTTGTCAAAATGTTATAGTCTCATTTTTAAATATATGTAGCAAAAGGAGGGGCTGTGTCTGACAGAAAGCACATCAAAGCTTCACTCTGGAATGTCTGCATAATGTATGTGTTCTGACAGACCATGTGGGGGGCATCTGGGGCGTAGCTATAAAGGCACGTTACATGCTACCACTCAGAGCAGTGTGAGGTCTTAACCACCAAATAACATTATTTCTACTGTAGGCTACAGGCTAAGTCAGACCACACCTGTGACAGACATTCAATCAGCATTTGTTCTTTACTTTGCATAGTAATTAAAAACAAGCATCTTTATTCAGCAATTGCGAAAATTAAACTGCCAAACTAAGTTTGTGAAGAAAACGTTTGTGAAAGTTAAAGACAAATGTTGATTTAGTGTCGACTGATTTGACCGAGTTTGTAAATGCCCTTGGCTCTTTTCCGTATGTCTGCTTCAGTTATCAGTTTAAGACTGCTGGGAGAGCTGGACATTCATCAAAGACAGAAGACAGCAGATATGCATTACTTTAGCACAGACACACAAAGCCCAATCGGCTCCTCTGGAAAGGCATAAAGTCTAACATATGGCTTTCTGATAAAAAAAAGGGCCTTCTTTTGAAAGATAAAAAAATTTGCATTTCAGATCGTAAAGGTTCAAACAACAGGATGTATAGATTTATCCATCCATTCATCCATTTTCAAAGCCACTTATTCGTGGTCAGGATTGTGGAGAGGGCTGGAGCCTATCCCAACATGCAGTGGGGCACGAGACAGGGGAACACCCTGGACAGGTCGCCAATCCATTGCAGGGCCCACACACCATTCACTTACACATTCCAGCCTACGGGCAATATACACTCCAAATAACCCACTGCATGTCTTTGGACTGAGGGTGTAAACCTGAGTACTCCGAGGAAACCCAGCCAGACACTGGGACAACATGGAACCTCACAGACAGGACTGTATGGATTTATACACAGGCTTATCGAATGAGCTTATCAAATCCTTCCTAAAGTGTTCAATAAAAATGAATAATTGATGGTCCAGGCAGTCTGTGTTGCCTTGCCACCTACCCCTACGTTCTTTCAAACGCATATATATCAGAACATATATATTAATATGCAATCTATTCTTGTCTAAACCAATAATCCATTTTACATGTCTTTAATGAGTCTTTAATGGCTCTAATGTCTCCCTATCTGTCTGACTCATTGCAGGTGGCAAAAGACTCAATTAGAGAGCAGTGAGAGGGCATGGTGTGGATTGAGAATGTATAATATTCAGGTAAATATAACCTTTTTTTCCAGAGCCACTGAATGTTCAATGTGCATGCTAATGTATTTAGGGACTTTTCTTATTCAGTAAATAATGCAGTATCATTAAAAGTAATTGCTTGGAAAAGCTTGCATTCATTTAGAAACTGAGTGGGAAAACCCATTCATTGCAGTGCAATTTATTTGTTGAAAGGGACTAAAAAAGTGTCTATGACTCTCTATACATCAATAGAATATCATTTGAAATATCAAAATATAGAAAAGATGATAATGTTTAGCACCTGGTTTGCTTTGATCAGGATAGCATGCAAGCATGTGGCGTGTATGTCATTTTGAATGGTAATCCACTGGGAGATTGATATAACAGGTCAGCTTAATGCTCACAGAAGTAACTGAGTGATAGAAATGGTGAGCGATAGTTCACGTAAAACGATTTACTAGTTATATGTAATACTGATTAAGCAATCTAGCTCCTGCCATCGGCTCATCAGCAGGCAAATAAAAATGACAAAATAATTCAACAAATGACATACCTCAGAAACCACTCAAGAAGGTAGATGGAGCTGTGGTATTTCCAGTTATCTTGAAACAGGAAGATTCTTAGCTCATAGATGTATATATAGAACATAAACATCTGTGATGCCTTTGGTTTGGTTATGGACAGAGCACAGTACACAAGACTGGAAAATCATTCAGAAGTGTTAAATGAATTATAATATTCCCTTAGTGTAAACAATGATATACATTTAAATTATACTTCAAGCATGCCAAAATAAACTATAGTATACTTCCAGTAAATGTCAACATACAGTTTGTTTCACAAAAAATTCACACATTTTAACACAAGAACTAAAAAGGCAACGGCTGAAAATATCAACATCAGTGCAAACGTCACATTTGCCCACAAACTGAAAAAGTTCTGTGTTAGCAACGGCTATTGTTCCTCAGAAATGAAGGCCTTAACCTACTAACTGATGGCACGCAGGTCAGAGGTGAAACGGAGGTCAAGGTTCAGAGGAAATAAGTCGCAAAAGTGAGCAATTACGGTCGACGGCGTTGTTTTTCCATTTACGCGCCCGCGGAACACACATGACGAATGCCTCGAGGGCCAAATAAACAAGCAACACCTGGGGATTTACTGTCGTGTCCAGCGCGATTTACCGCCACGACGACAACAAATGTCACAGTTTTAAAATGCACTTATATATATTTTGCGCTTTGCAGAAGGACTGCCGAGGAACGATGTGAGAGAAAGTTTGCGTGGTTAGCATCGCGCTGGGGGCAGAACGTGACAGTGTCACACAAACACTGGAACTGAACATCAGGACGTGAGAAAGCGTAATGATGAGGACAGGCCAATCAGCCCACGTTGGCTCCTCAGTTAGTTCTTGCATCGAACCCTGAACCTGTGGCTAAAACAGCTTTGCTTCAGCTCCGTTCGACTATGTGGCGGTTTTACCGATAACAAGTCATCTGCAAGGGCGCAAGGACACCGCCCCTGGACTTTAAGAGACACAGAAAGGGGAACATAGAACTCATGGAGAAATTTGAGAAAAGTGGTAAAATAATTACACAAATCTCAGAACAATTATTGAGTCCCCAGTGATTTCTACTGCACAGAAGGGACTGAGCTATAGAACTTGTTGACTCAAACTGGGAGCCAGTTTTTTCCCGCTTTTTGTTTGTGTCACTCAATTTAGCAGGATCTCCAGGGTTAAAGACAGGGTGGAGCCCACCTAATGACCGCCATTAAAGTGCCGAAGGTTGGATTGGCCCCCAGGAGTTGGGGGGTGACTGATCATGGTTGTTAAATGGTCATTCATTTCCCTCTCACTCAACATGAATCTCAACCGCTAGTATTTTTTCCAATATTGTGATTCACTTCATGGTGAGGATAATAAAACAAGGTCAGGTCAGACTTTTTTTTTTTTTTTTGAAAATTGAGCTAAAATGTTGGCTGGGATTCAAGCAACATTTGTCCTTAACTTTGACTAACGGTTACAATAAACAAATAATTATTATTTGCTTCTTCACTAACACAGTTCGGCGAGTTCAATGATCACTGAAACTATCTTGCCAAACTTTGTGAAGAAAAAGTGTGATGCTTGCATTTGCTATCAAGTGAAAGTTTGCTGATTGAACACAGGTCATTGTCCGTGAAATGAATCATACCTTCGCTTCCTGCTTGGCGATTGGACCGCGGTCTTGAGCAGGCTACGGCAGAACCCCGTCATGTCATTAAACGGGGCATTCCGGAAACACGTTGTGGCCGCAACGACTGCTTTTTAAACAAATAACGAGCGCCCGGGAGTTTAACGAGAGCCAGCTTGCCGCTCGCCCTGGCGCTGCCGGCGGCCGCTTCCCGCTTCAGCGGTGTTTGCATTCGACCTGTGGGATTCACTGAAGCAGAACCCCGATTACATGCCTGCTTAAGAGCCCGATTCTGATCCTGATCTGATCCGAGCAACCTGACCTGGGATCAGCCTGCGGGACCAGCACGCCAGACACCTTGGATTACGCACTGATGCGATCGTTACTGGATTACGTTATCCTTAATACATCTCAAGACAAATTAATTTCAGATGATTTTTCAGAACTTTGTTTGAAGGGATTTAGCCTAACATAATTGCTCACCAGCACTCGGGAGTGTTCCATACACAGTACTAAGTCATTGATGCAGTATATGTAAGTGTGTGCCTGTGTGTGTGCGTACGTATGTGCGTATGTGTGCTGTCACAAAATTGAAAACAGATTTAACTGTAAACCACTTTGCTAAGCTGAAACTACTAACACATAATAATACCTGACGATCAAAGTAAATGATGTATTAATGCAAGACAGGTACAGCTTTACATTGTGGTCACCATCCACCCAGAAAACCCCTGAACGGAGTGTATTTTGATGTGACATAACCCTTTCATTCCAGGCTGTCAATGCTACTTTCACATATGATCTTTTGTAAGGGTTGTCGGTTATTGAAACCAAACAACTTAAACAGGTTCTATAAGAAATCACATCAGAAAGAGTAGTCCCTGTCCATTTGATTTGGATGGCAGTATTCAACACATCCTGTGCCCATAGCTGGTGAAGTGACAGATCTGTCAGAGAAACATGTGGCGCACAGCTCTCTCACACACACACACACACACACACGAGTGTGTGTGGCAGATGTTCATATCTGACTCATGTCCACTGCTCTTTACGACATGCCAGACCTTATTCACTCCACTGACGTCCAGCATGTTCTTCTTTCAGTGTCATCTTAATGTTAGACTGAAACACCATTCAATAGTTATATTTCTCTATAAATAAATAATACAATAATTCATAGCACACAAAAATCAAATGTGCTGACACTTTGTTAATATGAATCAATCCGAAAACATTATCGGTGCCAAATTCCATCAGAGACTTAAACATAAAACGCCAGGAAGAAACATAAACATAAACGTGTGCAGAATGAACTCACGAGCAAGCGCTTCTAACAAAGCCAGCACATCTTACTGAACACAGCACACAGAGGAGACGTTCACATTTCCCATTCTATAGAGAGTCTGAACTGCTTTTCAAACAAAATGACTTATACTACTGACTGCTGTACAGGCATACTGCACCCTATTATTCAAAGCCACACTTTATTTACAGCAACACAGAGGCTGCCACATGTAAACTGTAGCTTTTAATCTTAATGTCTGTGCCAGTGAAGTCTGAGTGTTAGCAAAAAGGCCATTTCTGCAGTTTGAAAAAAGAACCACAGTAAGCAAACATCTTAACAAAATGACAAAACACTAGATTGAGTGGATATTCATGTATGAATATCAATGAAGTTGTCATTACAAAAATTTGTGTGGCAAAACATTTCTAGTTTAATAACTGACAGTAAATTTGGGATGGGAGGAGAAACAAGTAAGGTCTGTCAATCATGTAGAATTTAGGCTTGGGACCTCATTTATAGATGCTTTATGTGCACTAAAAAGTGGATTTGGGTTTTATAAAACATATTTTGTGTCAAAACATGCACACGTTTATCCCCACTATGACCCATGTGTACGCACATTTGGGATACTGTCTTAGGCATTAGTCTGACAGTCCATATTTAAGCATCCATGTTGCCTGAATGCTCATATTGCTGGAGAAGTCTCTCATGTGTTACATTCAGAGTTTCATCTGATGTCATCGGGGAAGCGGCATAGCGTCCCACAGTACAGACACATAGGATTCAAGATTAAGATGAACTCAGAATCCATTCATTACATTACATTACATTACATTACATTACATTACAGGCATTTAGCAGATGCTCTTATCCAGAGCGACTTACACAACATTTTACATTGTATTCATTTATACAGCTGGATATATACTGAAGCAATTCAGGTTAAGTATCTTGCTCAATGGTACAACAGCAGTGTCCTACCCAGGAATCAAACCTATGACCTTTTGGTTACTAGCCCAGTTCCTCACCCACTGTGCTACACAGCCGCCCCATTCAAATGCTAGATGCCAGGTCCAAGAATGTGGTTTTAATTTGAGGGTGAGGGGTTGAATTGGAGAGATATTTACATGGAAACATACATATCCGGATGTTTTGTGTCTATATATTAGCATTTTGTGTTTGTAACTATGCAGCTTTTTAGATGCAAGATAGATTTCAGTGTAATCAGACAATAAAGTGGGCCTATTATTGTATCATATTTTGAATAATGTTTAATCTCGGGCTGATAAGTGGTGTGATTAATTTAATAGCAACAATTATCATTAATTCCTGGCTATGGTACTGAAACCTTATGAAAGTTGGAGCAGGAGTGGGGGGGGCACAACTACCTATTTTTTGGGGGGGGTGGGGGGGAGCATGGCCTAAATGATTCAGCTGCTGTGTCCTGCTACCACACTGCACTTCTTTTATTAGTTATGCCAGACATATTTCCATCAAACAACATAGCCCATCTGACCCTCGTGTGTCTCGATTTCATGCACCATGAAGTTTCGCTTCTTTGCTTTTCAGATTTTGTTCTCCGTTTTCCCCAGACAATTCATTGGAATGACAAGCTGATTTACATGCATATCATATTCACGTTGGGCGTTCCATTAACCGTTGATGGTTAAATGTGGGGGTTAACCGAGCGGGAAACTAGGCTTGTGCACTTAAGCACACATCTCAAGTTGATTGTGATTTATGAAGAGATAATTGTGTGCAGGTGAGTGTACACACGGTTTTATACATCAGGTTATTTTTGGCCGTACACGCTTTTCTTCTTTTGTGTGCATGTAACCTTTTTATTGTAGAACCTCCGCAAAGTTTTAGAAATGAGGCCAGGGGGGAGGGGCAGTCCTGCTCTTTCCTCTGGGGGGTGGTGTAGTTTCTCTACACTGCAACGGGACAGTGTTGGGAAACAGCAAGCGACTGTTCTCAAGCCTTTTTAACAATGCAGCCTTGGGGATTTCAGAAATGAAATATTGCTTATTTAAGGGGATAGGGGCCTGCATCCAGAGGATAAGGACAGCCCTAGAGCAGCCCTTCAGGAGCCCTGGAGCAGCACATGAGCAGCCCTGGAACAGCCCGATAGCAGCTCTTTAGTAGCCCGATAGCAGCTCTTTAGCAGCCCTGGAACAGCCC
Organism: Anguilla pacifica; assembly: GCA_039654925.1. NCBI lineage: Eukaryota > Metazoa > Chordata > Actinopteri > Anguilliformes > Anguillidae > Anguilla > Anguilla pacifica. The sequence goes on from CM077296.1 coordinate 9,728,036, forward strand.
GATAGCAGCTCTTTAGCAGCCCTTTAGCAGCCCTGGAACAGCCCGATAGCAGCTCTTTAGCAGCCCGATAGCAGCCCCGGAACAGCCCGATAGCAACCCTATAGCAGCCCAGGAGCAGCAGTGGGTGTACACGCATCCATCAGGTCAGAGAGTACGAGTCCTCAGGCCAAAGCTCCATAGGGCCACCAGAGGCAGACCGCTGGAATGAGAACAGCCTCTCGCTTTTTCTGTTTTGAGACCATAAAGCTGCTTAACCCCATGTAGAGTAAATGCACAGCTCAGTGCCAAACAAGCTGTTTCCAAACAGAGCCCTGAATATCATCAATAGGTTATCAATGAGCCGTTTATGCATCTCAAACGAAGCGCAATCCTTTGGCTTTGATTCCCCCTTTTTTCTGTTGCTCTTGTCATTCGCTCATTCCGCTGTGATTTTTTTCTGAACACACAGATGGTGTCCAGTGAGTTCACCAGCACCGCACCCCGTGTTTGTCCAGGAACGCTGAACAAAAATCCTCCCGAAGGGGGGACAATGTGTCACTGATGAAAGAAACGGGTGGGAGAGTTTCCTAAAGATACCTCCCTGTGATCTCCCGGGTTCAGACGTTGCGTTTGCGAGCCTGTGGTTTTTCAACTGGAGCCTGAACGGTTTATCTCCAGGCAAATCTTCTTTCAAAAGGGCTTCCAGATTCTAAAACATACCTTGGGGTTTATCTCCTGCCTCAGAAAGGCTCGCCCAAGGTGGGTGGGGGTGGGGGTGGGGGTGGGGGGGGGGGTGCGGGTCAGGGGGTGGGCGGGGGGATGCTCAGCAGCAGCCCAGATTAAAGCGAGTCTGGTGTGGGAGGCCGGGGTGGGGGGTGAGGGGTGAGGGCGATGGAGAGATGGAGATCTTACAGCACCTCTTATCTGTGTGGATGATGTTGTTCTAAGTGTGGGGTTTTTCCGCAAAACAGATGCTCTGTGGAATTGTTAGGTCCGGGAATCCAGCAACCCCACCACCAACCCCCAGCCCCCCACCCACTGTCTTGTCACCAGTAGCTTACAATTTACCGTAAAACGTCTATTAGCAACCACAGGACTGAAAAGCTTACAAAGCAAAAATCACAGCTGTCTGTTAGAGACCAGCTTTCACTTACATCTCACCTGGATGCCTCATTCTAAAACTAAATACTGATTTTGATACCTCTACTGCTGGTACTTTCACTGAACATTTTAAACTGGATGATTGTGGGATTATGAAGACCAGGGGAACTGGGAATGTGTTTATAATTCCACACCGTTAGCCTGTGAGTAGCATATTGGTCCGGAGTGTAGCACAGTGGGTAAGGAACTGGACTTGTAACCGAAAGGTCGCAGGTTCGATTCTCGGGTAGGACACTGCCGTTGTACCCTTGAGCAAGGTACTTAACCGAAATTGCTTCAGTATATATCCAGCTGTATAAATGGATACAATGTAAAATGCTGTGTAAAAAAGTTGTGTAAGTCGCTCTGGATAAGAGCGTCTGCTAAATGCCTGTAATGTAATGTAATGTAATGGTCCACACAAACCGGTAGCATCACTATGAGGCCGTAATCACCACCGGTGTTGCATCACATCCAGATGAACAGTTTAATCAGTGGCCACGTCTGCAATTGACCTTCCGTTCATGTAATCATCTGCGGCTTTATTCAGAAAGACCTCGGCCTACCCAATAATATTGTGACAAGGTGCTAATGTCTCTTTGGGTGCAAGACCAACCACAGCTCCATCAAGTGAGCAATGCAAGATTGTATTGGAGCGGGAAACCATCTAACCACCTCCCTGTTACCGAGGTGACTAACCACGACTGTTATTGGCAGCTTTTATTTTTATATAAGTTTAACTCTGAAATATTCAATCAACATTTGTCCTTAACTTTGGCTCAAAAATAAACGCATTACACTATTTATTTGCGGACTCAGTTAGCTTCAGAGACTGTGAATAAAGCTAATTTCCCTAACTGCATTCCTGTATATAAATAAATAAATAAATAAATAAATAAATAAATAAAAATTATAATTCTTGCATTTAATTGCTAGTCAAAGTTAAGGACCAATATCGACTGAATCCCAGGTAGTGTCTAATAGAAGTTTTACAGTGCGCAGTTCTTACTGTAACTCTGGTTCCTGATAGGCCACAGTGCGTTCTTCAGTGAAAGGGACAGACAGTCTTAGGAATCTGGGGTGGGAGTGTTTATTATGGGATGGAAGTGGACAGAAGCAGGGGGCCCTAGCAACCGATTTTTAAAGAGGGTTTGACCCTTCCAGAACGCTGCATGCAGAAGCCAAAACTGCACAGCAGCTTCACTTTAGATGAAAGCAGGAATTATTTGGTCAATTCATTCTTTAAATCACAGGGAGGGCCTCAATTTCAATTACACCCGAGAGCAAAACCGATCCTCTGCATCTAGTCGCATCAGTTCAATATCATACAGGAAGAGGTTAATTCTCAGACCGACACACTTAATACCAGGGAAAGGGTAAGAGATTTGCCATTACAAGGCCTTTTATGGGCAGGAGAATGATGTCTATTTAAGGACGTGTCTCATCCTATGAAAGTCTCATCAACACACTTTACTTTCTTACCTACCGTAATATCCAGACTTTGATATCATAAAACTTGGAGCCACGTATTTCTCTAAGTTTGGATCAGATATCATTCAAGTTCACTTCGGTGACATGTTTAAGTTTAATCTTGCTCCCATATCCTCCTCATAGCCAGCAATTCTTTTTTTGTATCCTGTATCCTAAGTATCCCTGGTCTTCATATAAAAAATGGCATATTCTCCTACGCTGAATCATACAGTTCAAGGGACATTTAAAAATATATATTTTGATAATATTTTCAATGCAACATGTTTTTGACTTCCAAGACACTTGTATATATGTCAAAAAATTTTGAAGTACTTAAACTTTTCTGCTTAGTCTCAGGAGGTTATTAGATGTCACAGAGAAGTGGCGAACAATCAGAACGACCCATGCACTGTAAAAGGACCAATCAAAAAGCTTTATTCCTTTCTTCCATTTCCTCAGCCCAATGGCTTCTAAAGTGGATAATTGCAAAAACAACATCTTTCTTTTTCCAAAAGCTGTCATGGAAAATGTGCCACTGAGCAAAACTTTGTCGGAGGCGAGCCATTTCTGCCCCGTTCCCCCTCGTCTTCCCCCCCCCCCCCCCCGCCCTCTCTACGGTTAATTCTGCCGGTGTCACCATAGACCTCGGCTTGAGCGATTACCATTCCAGACGTTTCCTCCTCCTTAAGTCAGTTCCCCCATGAGCTCAAAGATGAACAAAACAATGACAAGTTAAAAGACATAACTCATTAGCAATGACCCCGGGGAACGGTTTTTACATTCTAATATCAGAAAAAACACCATCCATTAAACTTAAATTGTCGAATAAGGATTTCTTACATAAATTTTTTTGTAGTCCTTTCAGAATATTAGAGTAATTTACACCACGTCCAGGGTGCACTTTACCATCCATTTTGTTTTCAGTTGGTTGGAATAACTCTTGAATAATAAATGGCGATTGCTAATCCAATTTAGCATTATTAAATCTACAGTACTGGGCAAAATCCGCCTGATGTTCAACATGCTGTGGATAATTCTCCTTCCCGCTGTCCTGGTGGGAAAATATGGATTGGATCTGATCCCAAGGGAATGTCCGTCCTAAACTACATTTTCACTGTAACTTAAGCCCAAGTCTTCATCCATCTTGTTACAGTACAGGAAAAAAAAAACGCTACTTTTAACAAACTATAAAAATAGAATTAATTGCGCCTGTTGTTACAATAGGATTAGTTTCACTACATTAACATTCCAAAGATTAAGAATGAAATGGGCACTGAATTAAAATAATTAACTTTGTGTGAGTTGGAAAGGCAGAGCATTGAAATCTGCGAGATCATTTTAATATGAGTCATGTGTCTTGTTCTCCTCTGAATAAACATCAACATTTTGAAATTGTCCACCAAGCCACAAGGTTCAAGTGGTTATGCACACATCGGAGAAAATCGTCTGTGCCTATGGTTTCACAGCGGGAAAGAAAAAGCATGCCGCCATTTGTGTTGTAGCAAAAGAAGGCACAGCAACACAGACAAGCTATTTTTACACAGCTTTACCTGTAACGTATAACGTTCGCAGAATTTAGCTGCCTTAACGAACGTTCATCTTTCACAGAATCTGGGCTCTGCGTTTCCTCCTGCAAACGGTAATTGTTTTCCTTTCAGTTAAGACACAACTCGCATGGACCATTTTTTTGTAGATCGTAAATCTGGCTGCTGCGCCTTTGTGGGGATGCCAAATTTTTCTGTTCCTCTGTTAAGTAAACTCGCCTTCTCAGCACTTTTCGTTTCTCTGGATAAGAGCGTTTGGTAAGTGATTGTAATGCAATGGCAAGCCTAATGAGAAGCGTATCAATGCGGTGTGGCGCTACTGATAGGAACCCGACAGTGTTTACGCAACAGCGGTGATGTTATGGAGTCCAGCGGCTGGCTCGCTAGTGAGCGCCTGGGACTGATCACAAGCGCCTCACTCCTGAGACTGACCACGAGCGCCTCACTCCTGAGACTGACCGCGAACGCCTCACTCCTGAGACTGATCACGAGCGTCTCACTCCTGAGCCTGATTACAAGCGCCTCACTCCTGTGACTGACCGCGAGCACCTCACTCCTGAGCCTGATTACAAGCGCCTCACTCCTGAGACTGATCACGAGTGCCTCACTCCTGAGACTGATCACGAGCACCTCACTCCTGAGACTGACCGTGACCGCGAGCGCCTCACTCCTGAGACTGACCGTGACCGCGAGCGCCTCACTCCTGAGACTGATCACGAGCGCCTCACTCCTGAGACTGATCACGAGCGCCTCAATCTGAAACTGACCACGAGCGCCTCACTCCTGAGACTGATCATGAGCACCCCACTCCTGAGACTGACCGCGAGCGCCTCACTCCTGTGACTGACCGCGAGCGCCTCACTCCTGAGACTGACCGCGAGCGCCTCACTCCTGTGACTGACCGCGAGCGCCTCACTCCTGAGACTGACCACGAGTGCCTCACTCCTGAGACTGACCACGAGTGCCTCACTCCTGAGACTGATCACGAGCGCCTCACTCCTCAGACTGATCACGAGCACCTCACTCCTGAGACTGATCACAAGCGCCTCACTCCTCAGACTGATCACGAGCGCCTCACTCCTGAGACTGATCACGAGCACCTCACTCCTGAGACTGACAGTGACCGCGAGCGCCTCACTCCTGAGACTGACCGTGACCGCGAGCGCCTCACTCCTGTGACTGACCGCGAGCACCTCACTCCTGTGACTGACCGCAAGCGCCTCACTCCTGAGACTGATCACGAGCACCTCACTCCTGAGACTGACCGTGACCGTGAGCGCCTCACTCCTGAGACTGATCACAAGCGCCTCACTCCTGAGACTGATCACGAGCACCTCACTCCTGAGACTGACCGTGACCGCGAACACCTCACTCCTGAGACTGACCACGAATGCACTTGTTGTAAGTCGCTCTGGATAAGAGCGTCTGCTAAATGCCTGTAATGTAATGACCGTGAGTGCCTCACTCCTGAGACTGACCGCGAGCGCCCCACTCCTGAGACTGACCGCGAGCGCCTCACTCCTCAGACTGACCGCGAGCACCTCGCTCCTGAGACTGATCACGAGTGCCTCACTCCTGAGACTGATCACGAGCGCCTCACTCCTGAGACTGACCACGAGTGCCTCACTCCTGAGACTGACCACAAGCGCCTCACTCCTGAGACTGACCACGAGCGCCTCACTCCTGAGACTGACCACGAGTGCCTCACTCCTGAGACTGACCGCGAGCACCTCGCTCCTGAGACTGACCACGAGCGCCTCACTCCTGAGACTGACCGCGAGCGCCTCACTCCTGAGACTGACCACGAGCGCCTCACTCCTGAGACTGACCGCGAGCGCCCCACTCCTGAGACTGACCACGAGCGCCTCACTCCTGAGACTGACCACGAGTGCCTCACTCCTGAGACTGACCACAAGCGCCTCACTCCTGAGACTGACCACGAGCGCCTCACTCCTGAGACTGACCACGAGTGCCTCACTCCTGAGACTGACCGCGAGCGCCTCACTCCTGAGACTGACCACGAGCGCCTCACTCCTGAGGCACACAGTAACAAAGTCATGCAAGCAGCGCATGGCAAGGCCCATCGTTCCCGAAAGGCACTTCCCCCGACCGCCCTTATATTGGACCAGACGTACGACTCACACGCTGCCTGGAAAAACTGATGATGTTCTGAAGAACAGCTCAGAGAGAGGGCGAAAACATAACCTCATCACCGTTAGGTTGTTTTTTTTTTTTTTGCCATGCTTTGATCCGTCGGTGGTGGCCGGCGCTATCGTTCTGACGCAGATCACAAGCGCTTTGTTTGTCACCGGTCACGCCGCACAAAGCGCCGCTCGGAGGAAGCTGGCTCAGCAGGGAGCTTACGTTACGGTCCTCTCCTTTTCCCGGTTCAGCGCTGCGACGCGTCCAGGAGCCGCGGTATGTATACACGGGCGCCGCACGAAGCGATGCGCGGCGTGGGGCTCCAGCGGGCGCCTTCTCGCAAACACGCCGCTCGAATTACCGCTTTGAAGAGCCCTTCGCGGAACGGCGGAGGCCGAGCGGAGCGGAAACGCGCTCGTCCTCGATTGCGTCAAAGAGCCACGAGAGAGAGAGAGAGAGAGAGAGAGAGAGAGAGAGAGAGAGAGAGAGAGAGAGAGAGAGAGAGAGAGAGGCGCTCCGATGCCGAGCGATCAAGCGCGCGGTGAGAGGAGGACGTTAACGTTTCGGTCCGAACCGGAGGAACGCGTCGTGCGGGCCAAGGACTGCGAATGTAACTTTTTTGGCAACGTGCCGAACTCTGAATTAGTGGTGCTTAGTGGGGCCTCTGTCACATCTCAAGCTGCTGTAAATGGGACGTGCAATCTGTAATGCCCCCCTCCGTCTTTGATGGTTGAAGAGCTCTTTTCCGGAGAGTTGTTTGGTCCGCAGCCACGACACAGAAAAATAAGCAGGACTTCAAATGGCTATCCTTAAAAAAAAAACAAAACCCGGACCCTTTGGTGGGGGAACGAGGGGGGTTCTGACGTGCATTATCGCCGGCTATCAGATTAAGAGCTCTGGGGCCACATCCAAGGGCCACTTCTTCCCTGCTCTCGCCTGACTGCAGCCAGCCGACGAGGGCCCTCGTTTAAATCCGTTCGGCTTCACTCTAAACAACGCTCACGAAATTCTGGCTTCTCCGGCTGTTTATTCATGCTCCGCAGATTAGTTGAAAGGATGTTAACATACACGTTCAATTTCAGTACTGTACGCATGCGACCGGTTCTGCTTCATCTGAAATTACTTGCAGGGTAATTACACCAGGAATACGTGTGTGCAAGTCAACCGGTTTCATTTGAAATTAAAGGTAATTGCACCCTGAATATATAAGTCCGCCGGGTCCGTTTCAAGTAAAATGCACGTTAATTACACCCTGAATATACATGAAAAATCAGCCGTGGATTTTTTAAAAATACTGTGCTCAGACACTGACGTGTTCAGGAGAAAATGAGAGTGTTTTGACCACCAGCTGAACCTTATTTCGGTAACTCAGGGTCAGACACTTCAGTCGGTTTCCAGACGTCTGAGGAGGGGGGGGGATGACTGAATTGGTCACAGGGCCTTCTGCGTGCTCTTCAAATGACTGCCGTCACACGTCCCACGAGCGCGCGTGCTCACCGGTGCATCATGGGACCCCAGCCCTGACCCGCATCGCCCCCACACGCTGTCTGCTAGGCCGCCACATTCTTTAGCGCTGTACCTGACCCGCATCGCTGTGATGACCCTAACGCACACACACACACACAGTCATACACACACACACACACACACACACACAGTCATACACACACACACACACACAAACACACACATACACACACTCATACTCACACACACACATGCATACACACTCATGCACACACACACACTCATACACACACATACACACACTCACACACACACACACACACACACACACACACGCATACACACACAAACACACACATACACACACTCATACTCACACACACACATGCATACACACTCATGCACACACACACACTCATACACACACATACACACACTCACACACACACACACACACACACACACACACGCATACACACACAAACACACACATACACACACTCATACTCACACACACACATGCATACACACTCATGCACACACACACACTCATACACACACATACACACACTCACACACACACACACACACACACACACACACGCATACACACACAAACACACACATACACACACTCATACTCACACACACACACGCATACACACTCATGCACACACACACACTCATACACACACATACACACACTCACACACACACACACACACGCATACACACACAAACACACACATACACACACTCATACTCACACACACAAACATAAACACACACACACTCATACACACACACATACGCACACACGCACACACAGTTATACACACACACACACACACACACACACACACACAGTTATATACACACACACACACACACACACACACAGTCATACACACACACACATACGCACACACACACATACACACACACAGTCATACACACACACTCATACACACACACATAAACACACACACACGCACACACACACTCATAAACACACACACACTCATACACACACACACACATAAACACACACACTCATACACACACATTCTCGCACTCATACACACACACACACACACACATATGCACACACATGTACATGCACGCATGCACACACATACGCCCATACACACACACATACGCCCACACACGCACGTACCCATACACAGGCACACACTCACACACTTTGTTTAAGACTGTGCATTCATGCCTTCAGACATTAATGTCCAGCCACACTTCTATTCCAGTGAACAATCATAACTAAGAACTACACCATGCACCACACTTTATTATAGATCAAATTAAAGGGCCCATTCAATTCATATCTGTGAACATACCATGTTCTTTATTCTAACAATGACCCCAGGCAACCTTTGTGATTGGTGTAATCCATTGATCAAAATGTTTTTTCTAACAAATGTGTCACTAGTATACTGTTACTAAACACATTTACAAGTACTGTGGAGACACTATCTTCTTCATATTATTTTCATTTTTCACTTTTTATTGTTATGAAAAGCTTGTTTTCCCTGGGTTGGAAAGCTGGTCATCCTATTAAAGTGGAAATCCACAACAATATCGCAACGATGATTCAATTAACTATTGCCTCCCACTATCTTGTCACTCACAATCCAGCATTTTATCTCACGGTAATTTCTTTTTTAGCAAATCAGTTAAACCTCACCCAGCTAGATCCCTCCTAAGCCTGCTGTTTTGAATCAGCCACACGCTCGGCTGACCGTTCCCACTCTAACGAGGAGAGACGTCTGATCCGAACACTCAGAGTTTTCCGGCTTTATTAATCGGTGCGCTTATGTGTTTTGGGCAGCGTGCTGCAGCGGGGTCCAGGGTGTGTCAGTACCCGCCGTGGGCTGGTGTGTCGTGAGCTTGCTCTTCTGGTTGTCATGTCACCGTGTCGGTGTCAGTGCTATCTGTGGATGTGCGCTGCTAGTGACAGCATCAGAGATTTATAAAGCCTGTCTATCTGTCATGTGGGACAAGGTATGGAGGACTCTGGCTGCGTCTAAGACAAAGCATTTCCAGAATGGTACAGAATATTCTGGTTATCTGTGTGCCAACTGTTATTGCAATAATAATTAAAGTAACCTATATTCTCAATTTCTCAGATTCTCGCACACTACTCCACATGTTGAGGCAGTAATTTCAATTTATATCTTAAACTTGGTCCAACAGTTCAGGCCATGGATCTCCACTCTCACACACGCACACACACGCACACACACACTGACACAGGCACACACAGATGCACACACATACACACACAGACACACATATACACACACACACACTCCCGCACACATACACAGATGCACACAGGCACACACACACATACGTGCACATATTACGCACGCACACGCACACACACACGCACACACACGCACACAGTGCAGCGCAGAAAGGTGTTGGCCCCTTACCTTCTGCAGCCACTGTGTGTTGTTCTCCATGGCCGTCTCCAGGAGCTGCAGCTTGTGGGCGGAGCCATCGCCGCTGTCCGCCGGCGGCGCGTCCCGCTGGGCGGCGTTGATGTTGCCGTAGCGATCGGGACCCCTGCAGGCCTCCAGCTCGGGCAGGATGAAGGTGTAGCTGCAGTGGCCGTGCTGGACGCGGTGGAGCCTCTTCCTCCCCTCCCCGCCCCTCCTCTGCCCCCCGCCGCCGCCACCGCCACCGCCACCCCCGCCCGCCGCCACCGCCGCCGCTACGCCCGCCAGGAGCACGCTCAGCGCCAGCACCGCCGGCCTCATGGTGCGCTCCGCAGTCCCGCCGCTCGCTCAGGTAACCCCTCACCTGCACCAAGGCGCGCCTCTCCCCCGGCCCTCTCACTCACTGCCCTCCTGCTCGGCCATGACACCGTCGCCCGGGGAAAGATGCTCGCGCGCGGGTCAGACCGTCCCTCCCTAACGCTCCCTCTTCTTCTTCTTCTTCTTCTTCTTCTTCTTATTTTACGGGTTTTTTTTTTTTTTTTGGTTTGTTTGTTTTTTAAGGTTTTTCTCGTTCCCCCCTGTTTTTCCCGGGGTTTCCTCTGAGCTCCCTCTGGGCCCCCCGTGGAGACGCGGGACTGCAGTCGCGAGCGCTCACCCCCGCGAACAGAACCGCGGGCTCTGTGTGAATCCCTCAATCTCTTGGCGAAAAGGGAAAGCAGAAAGGAACGCTCCCCTCCTATCCCACTTCAGGGGGTCAAGTTTCAGAAATGACCAAAGTGAAAATGCTCTGCCCCTTATCTGGCTGCTGGGGGGGTGGGGGTGGGGTGGGGTGGGGTGGGGGGGCTGGGGGAGGTCTGGTTATTAGCGCGGCCTGTCTCTCTAGCTCTGCTCGCTCGCTCGCTCGCCCGTCCGTCCTGCACCCCCGCAGAAAAACACGCCTTTTCCAAAACGTTTGCCTCCTCCTCTGTGTCCGGCCCAAACCGCAACTCGTACGCCAGCACACGCCCGCCAGCTCCGCCACATTCGGAAGATTCGGACTCCCGGGGGTAGACTTTGGAAGAAAAAAAAGTAATACAATCATTTGTTTCTTTAATTTTGACATCTGTGCTGCACCACACACACACACACACAAACACACGTGTCAGACTGTTTTTACTAATTATGTCCAGAGGAAAAGTTTATAGTTCTGTAGTTGTTAAACTCATTCATTAAAGGGTTCGGTATTTAAATCTGTTTGTGCCTCAGTCTGACTGGCTGACAGGAGTATATTCATCTGACCTCCACAGGGCCCAGAGCTGAGCTCTTCCTCCTCTTCCTCCTCCTCTCTCCACCTCCACCGCCCAAAGGGTGAAAAAATACCAGAGTAAAATCACCTCCATATTGATTAACCCTCGCGTTGTCTTCACACAGCAGGTCTCCAGGTCTTACATGCAAAAAAGATTAGTATCTCAACAGGACCTCCTGGTTAAATAAAGGTTAATAAATTATTTTTTTAAAGGTTAATAAATTATTTTTTTTAATTGAGTATTCCCCCCGTGTCCACTGTGACCAGCCATCACCATGTGATAAAGCCTCTTCATTAAATTTTAAACCCCGTATCGATATTTTTCATGTAGAAAAAACCTGTCAGTCATCAATAATTCAGTGAATAACTGTTGTTCACAGTCCACAGGCTGTATTTTCTCAGTCTACACCACTTGTTTTTCTGACGAAACACACATAATAATTCATTGTAATAAAATCAATCATAGTTAATTATTTTTTCCTGCAGTAGATGTAGCGTTTCACTTTGATTCTGACTTCTGATTTCATAACTGCGTAGTTAAAAAAGAGACGTAAGACAGTCTGAGGACAAGAGGAGGGTAAAGAGACGGACCCAACGTTTGTAACGGGTGAAAGGGATGTTTATTTACAGTGTGATACAGTGTTGGACAGACAGACACAAAATGCAGTTCTCTTTTGCACAGTCAAAATGGTGCAGTCACATTAATCCACCCTGGAGTGTTGAGACCCTACTCTCTGCCTGATTGGTTCTGAGTATCAAAAATAGGAATGTTTTTCAGGAAATAGCGGCGGAAGGTTGTAGTTTATCTTGTGCCATCCATTTCAGAGCACAAGTTATATGGGAGGTAGAGTGTGGACAGTCAGACAAAAACAGATCAGATTTGAAAAGAAAAAACTGTTTGGCCAGGTACAGGTATGTGACAGTCTAAATGTAACCCAGGTGTCTTTTGAAAACTTTATCTTTGCCAGCAAAAAATATATATATAAATAATACTGAGAGAGTGATCAAAGAGAGAGGGAAAATAAAGACTTTGTATCATTTGACTTATCTCACCAAAAACATGTTCACCGTTGAAAAAAGCCAGTTACTTGAGTGAATGCAGGAAAACACAGGAATCATTGCTTTGGGATATGGCTTATTCGGTATTTAGTTGTATTGTAAGTTACAGATACATTCTTTGATTCTGATATCATTTTTTTAGATAATATTTTTTTTAGGAAATGTGTTTTTAAATATGTACAGAGTGCATATTTTGTGTAAATTTGTTTTTTACAGTTTTTGAAGCTTTTTAAAAACCATGCGAAAGTTGATCCGGACCTCGGATTTTCCTTTCAACGGCCGTTGCCTGGCTTCACACTCCCCCCTCTTCTCGGCAGCTCTGAAGCATCCGTGATGTCACTCGCACAGCTGAGGCATAGTTTTCCTTCACCTGCCATCCAGCTGGCGAGATGTTCTGCAGTCAAAAGGGCTACAGAGGGCCAGCTGAAAGGGCCTGACCCCAAGCAAGTCTGATAAAAAAAATGACAAAAGTATGGACTGAAACCGAGCCAAACCGTCAGGTTCAGGTCGGGTTTTGTTTGGCTCGGGTGAAAATTACAAGCTCTGGTGTGTTTTTCTGCACCTCTGCACTTTGAACTGATGCACTTGTTGTATGTCGCTCTGGTTAATGCCTGTAATGTAATGTAGTGAAAGAATGACACCGCCACGTAGCGGCCAACAGTAAGATGTGTTTCACAGAGAGCAAAGGACTAATGTCAGCAAACTCTACATGAAACAGGAATTGGAACAGATCTGCCTTTGTTATGTAATCCCTACATAAGAAATCATAAAAATGTGCGGTTTTGAATTAAGTTTTTTGTTTTTTGCTCTGTAACTTCAATAGTATTCTAACCCCACGTTCGCACAGCGAGTGATTCGGTCGATGGATCGCTCAAGTGTACTAGGCTGAGGGAGGGGCTAGAGCTCTTGCACAGCTGCAGCTAATTATTATCATTTTTGTTACTGCTATCTCGCTAGCTAGCCAATGATATATCTCTTTCTTAGTAGGTAGCCAGCTATCTAGCTATCTGTATCTACCAGCTAGCTAGCAAGCTAGCGATCCCTCTATCTCTCTCAACAGCTAATGTGTAGCAATAGCTAGCTCTATAGTCCATCCATCCATCCATTTTCTATACTGGTCAGGGTCGCCAGGGGTCCTGGAGCCTATCCCAGCATGCATTGGGCAAGAGGCAGGAATATACCCCTGACAGTTTGTCAGTCCATCGCAGGGCACACACACCATTCTCTCACACACTTAGCTCTATGGTGGTGTATAAAACTCAAAGTGTTTTGGTGTCAATGTTACTGATTTTGGTACAAGCCACATATTTGCCATATAGCCATATGCCACATATTTGTCTGCAGCGTAACCTTCAATTTTTTAGCTGCTCCTCCATTGCAATGATTGAAGCCAGGCCTAACAATTATTCACAAAATGTTATCACATTGGTCGGAAAAATAGGAAGTCCAGAACTCTGATTGGCTGTTGATGGGCGATGTCCGCAAACGATAAACCGTGGGCAACATTTCTCCGGCAGCTTTCGCCACTGAGTTGCTTGGGTTGCTGGCCGTCGCTCAGCAACATAGAGAATGAATGGACTTCCAGCAACTGGTCAACCAAGTCGCTCGCTGTGTGAACATGGGGTGCTCAAACGTTACCTCAAAGTTTAACTTGCACCACAATATCAAACACTGAAGAAGCTGTTTTTAATTATGGCAACCTAGTAGTAAACATGGAAAGTTACTGTAGCTGTCAAGACAGAAAAAGGGACAATCTCTGTCCCCTATTTCACGCTCTGAACATGATAAACTCAGGTTTGGTCGCTGGCTGTTTACTCACCCATTGACCACACATCATCACGCCAGGCAACCAAGCAACCAAACTAGCTAGCTAACAGCAGGTCAGCCTGCTGGAGTGAGATCTTGGACCAGGGTGGAGAAGGGATTAAGATTGCAGACAGGGGGGGTTGAGATCATAAACTGGGTGGGGGGTGGGGGGGGGGGTGTTGATTGGGGTATATATAAAACATACCCCAATCAACAGTCTCTCTGTAATGTTAATGAACCAATCACACTTTGTCCTGCGAGCTGATGCATAACTTGTTTTATCGAGGAGCCGCTTTGTTTTTAGTTGCGGTCGTTTTATTTGGCCTGAGATGTATTTGGGTAGCGTGAGAGCGTGAGACAGAGCCTGAAAGCACGTATCTCGCGCCAAAAGAGCTGAGAGTCGCCAACCCTGAACGGGGTCACGCCAGCCACGTAGCAACGGGCAGAGCGCACAAACACAGTCAGCTGTACACATTCAGGCGACTTTCCTTTTAAAAGACATAGTTAACTGAGATAGCCCGACGACAAAAATAAACAGCCCCTCTCAGATTTACCTTACCGAGGCCATGCACTCCCTGACTGCCTGATGGCTTGGTTAATCGCCTTGTTGATGGTCACTTTTAGCTAATTAACGCACATTGTGAGGATGTCATTACAGGTGAAGCAAATCAGCACGCCTTGATTGCTTTGGGCCTCAGTGGGAGAAGCAGGACACATGTTGCCATGGCTACTGGCCGCATTCTCCCGTGTACAGCCTCACAATTGCTGGGGGACTATGGAACTGCCAGTCTTCATCTCAGCCTCCATCCTCTCCCTCATTTTCCGCGTCCTCTCAGTGATGTGGATCACCCCAGATAACTGTGCGACCTCTGTAGCCGTCCCTGCTTATCTTTTCCCTCTCCCACCCTCTTTGGCTCTGGGGGGCAGAATCGCTTCATTGAGTTCCCCGTCTGTCCTCTCTCTCATCTCCATTTCTTTATCTGAATTATCATCCCCTAACGATCACTCATCCCACAAAATGCTCAGTTTCATTTTACATCATCCACAGGGGCCTCTGGGAGGGTCTAAAATCCCTGACTAATGCCTTTTCAGCACGCCCTTATTTGGAATAAACAAATGATCAAGCCAGCGTACTTTAATGACCACATTATTGGTATTTGATAAATATTCCCCCTAGTTAAGTGAAAGCACAGGCTGACCTTTGCACAGAAATGTATGGAATAAACGGAAAGCTCCTGTGTGTGACCCATGCCTTGCTCGAAGAATGAGAGAGGGGCCCGGTTGGCTGGATGGCTTGTTCTCATCACAGATTCTTCTTACTGTAAATCCTAATCAGCCAGTTGACAAACTCGAGCACTCTGGGAACTTGAGTCACAGATGGTCCCGCTGCCAAAACCATTTTCTTTTTCTTTTCTTTTTCATAACGAATGAGCTCAAAGCACTCGAGCGGATTAATCTCCATCCCAGTGCAGCAGCACCTCAGCATCGCCCCAAATGGACCCTGTGGAGGTGCACAGCCGCACCCTCTACACCCCCACCCCACCCCACCCACCGATCAGCTCCGGTCCCACTCACGCCACCACAGGGATCCCGTTCAGAGAGGGGAAAAAAAGAGAGAAGAAAACAGCAGATTCATCGAGGGATAAACGTTCATGGACAAAAAAGGAAAGTTAACGAGCGTTTTAAAAAAAATATTTCTGCAATACCAGCATCTGTTCTGTTCTCCAGATGACTAATCAAAACTAAGAAGTCCAGATGACTTCCAGCAGTTCTGCTTTCCGGGAGAATCGGGGCAGATGAAACCCTGGTTTTGGGTTGCCAGGTCAGCAAAAAGCCCCCTGAATGGAGAGCTGAATGGGGGTTTCGGGAAGGTGCTGTTCTTACTTGCGGTTGAGGCCCACAGGCCAGTCCGGGCCAGCGCTCAGGTCCGGGCCAGCACTCAGCTTGTGTAGGGCAGTGTGAAGAGAAGCAGCAGCTTGACATCACAGATTTTCAGAGGGGAGCATTCCCTGCCTCCGAAGCTTGAGATATGAGCGTGGCTGGGGAATGACTGGCATTCCAGTTTCAGAGAAAAAGGGCAAAAATGCATTTAAAAAATAAGGAAACTCCTCCCACTCATATGACCTCTGAGTAGGGATGGGAAGTTTTTAAACAGCATGCATTTCACATGTGTATTTGCATGCATTTCAGATGTATATTTACACGCATTTCACATGTGTATTTACATGCAATTCATATTTATTTACATGCATGTCACATGTGTATTTGACATGCATGTCACACGTGTATTTACATGCATTTCATATATATATTTACATGCATTTAATGTGATTTTACCTGCATTTCCTATGTGTATTTACATGCATTTAATGTGATTTTACCTGCATTTCCTATGTGTATTTACATGCATTTAATGTGATTTTACCTGCATTTCCTATGTGTATTTACATGTATTTAATGTGGTTTTACCTGCATTTCCTGTGTGTATTTACATGCATGCCACATGTGTATTTGTATGCATTTTGTCTATATTTTTAGTCTATATATCCCACAATTGTAGTCAATAGCTAATATTTATTTGGAAGGTATTTTGTACATTTCAGTGTATTTGTACCCTACCAATGCCAGTTAGATGTTTGCAGGTCTGAACATCTGTCACATAGAAAAATTCATACTTCATACACTCTCCACTTTAAAATTTTTCTACATGCATGTAATAAAAGCTGTAGCAGCCAGCAGGCTGTGTGACAATAACACTTTTTCAATGGCCCACGGTCTTTGCTCTCATGTGCCAACGTGACATGAATGGTTAAGTGGGGTATATCACACAAAGCGCTATTACCATATCCCACACCAAATGAGCTCTCTTCTTCTAAACATTCGGTGAATGTGAAAACAGGGGTATAGAGCAAAAGAACTGAAGAGAACTGAAGCTGGAATCTGTGCCCAGTTGCTTCAATCTGAAATTCCCACTCCATTCCCCCTCTGTGCGCTGCTTTGTCCTGCTTCCCAGACGGGAAGTCTGTGAAATTCCGGTACCCCAAAAGTCCCAGGAGAAATCAGAGGCTCTCCTCTGTCTGACAGAGGACAGAAGGATCTGTTTCCATTTAATTCTGCTCATTAGGTGTTGAAAAGCTCTTTGCTCTGCAATAAACGCCGCTGTTTTGTGTACAGGCATCAACTAACAGGAACTGACAGAAGACAGAGGCGTGCCTGTTAGCAGTCGCTCTCCAGCACTTTCTGGAATCCTCTATAGAGGCCTGTCCCGAGTTTAAAAATAGAACAACGTTATGCGGACACATTGACTGAGGCAAATGAATGGATTGAGTCTTGCATGACCAGACATTAAATGTGTCCTGATTATATCTGATAATGGGGGTTATTTTTAGAAATGGACAGCACCAGGGCATCTCGGTCTCCACTCTGGCGATGTTTAGAGATTAACAAATAAAGCAGCTCAGTGATCATGTTGAAGCTGTCAGAATATCATCTCCGTGCTCCTCTCTTTAATATGGTGAGAAGATAACATAACATAACATCAGGTTGAGAACAGGCCATTCAGCCCAATGTTCGCCATTTTCCTGACTTAATGGTACCTAGTGCTCTGATTACCTACAGACTAGATTGTATTTAACACCGTATCAAGCCTGGTCTTGAAAATCCCCAGAGTCTCTGCCTCTAAATCTTCCTAATGTCTGTACTGAATTTACCTTTTGCTAATTTCCATGTATGCCCCCTCGTTCTACTAACAGCACTGAACCTGAAGAACCTCCATGAATTTAAAAGACAATAAAATCACCCCTAAGTCTCCTTTTACTAAACTTGAAGAGATTAAGCATCTTAAGTCCTTCCTCATAGCTTCCGTCTTTCATACCAGGAATCAATTTGGTTGCCCTTCTTTGAACCTTTTCCAGAAGCTTTATATCTTTCTTGTAGTATGGTCCCTGAAACTGCACACAATACTTCAGTTCTGGTCTAGCACCTGTGTATTGTATACTATAAGTATAACTTCCTTGGATTTATACTTTTGGATTCATACTTTTGGCTATATATCCCAGCATTCTGTTGGCCTTTTCTACTGCTACAGCTCAGCGCCTAGAACCTGAAATACTTTGATCAACTATTACTCCCAAGTCTTTTTTAAATTGAGAACATTCCATTTTTTTCATCCCATAAAGTAATCCTGCCAAATGTTTTTATTTCCCACATGCAGAACTTCACATTTGGCCATATTGAATTTCATTTGAGAGGTTTCCGCCCACTTCTGCATTTGGTTTAAATCTTCCTGGATTACTTTAGTAGATTCCAAATTATTAGCTCCCAGTTTAGTTCCTGTCAAGGTCATTGATATAAATGAGGAAGAGCAGTGGTCCCAGCTCTGATTCTTGTGGGACTCCACTTTTAACAGCTCCCTGCTCAGATAATATCCCTCCTACTATTCTTTGTGTTCTACCCTGTAGCCAGTTCCGAATCCACTCTGAAATACCTCCTGTAATTCCTACTGTCTTAATTTTGCTAACAAGTCTCTCATGTGGTACCTTTTTTTTTTTTTTTTTTTGTAGATCTAAGTACATAATATCATAAGCTAAATATTTTATTAAGCTATTCCGGACAAAATACAACCAACATTTTCCGGAATCAGATGATAAAATACAGCTACATTAGCACATAACAATAAAGGCAAACTAGCCACAATTATATTTTGCTCCTGGGAGGCAAAAAAAAAACCCCACAAAACCCTACAGTCAGCAAGAAGGTGGCTGAATTACCTAATCGGCTAGTTTGCTAACAGGGTGCTTAACGGTTGAAAAAAATTAGAAAATTCCAACTTCCCCAACAGCAAAGATTTTCACCATTGGAGCACTACCTTACATATAATATGTAAACTATATAAACTTCAAACTGATATCAAATACACACTTGAAAGTACAATACAATCCAGTGTGCACGTGCACTTATTGCACACATATTTCACTGCCTTAGGGTTAATAAGACAACTCTTCAAAATGTATTGATAAACAAGAGCTACTGAACATTGGAGCTGTGTGTGTATGTGTTGTGCGTGTTACTGTATGTGTTCGCTCCAGAGCTAACAAAGCTCACCTCATTGAACAGGTAGAGATGTTGTTGAGCTGCTAATTAGTAGAATCAGCTGTGCCAAATTAGGGTTGAAATGAAAACCGCCAGGATGGATGGTCGATCTCCAGGAACAGGGTTGTGCTGCCCTGATCTATACCAATGCATGACTGTACTACCTGTCAGACGTTTTGTGTGTAACATCAACAAAGTAAAAAAGTGCACTGGGTCTTCAGTCTGAACTGCCAAGCACCTCACGCATTTTACAGCATTCCAGTATTGTACACCTGTCAGTGATGTCACCTGTAGTTGCTCTCGATTGTCTACCAACTCCCTGTCATTTTTGATGGAAATTTTGGACTGACATCACCAACGCTCTAGGCCCATTGCTAGGGTCACCAGCTCGATTCCCCTTGTTGTCTCACATGGTACTTCAGTCCTCCGCCAGCTAGAGGTCACCATAGCCTCTTTTTCAAGCCACTTCTCAATTATCCCATTTGCACCAACTCTAAGTAGCCTAAGTTGATGAAGTAATTGCCATTAATTAAGCACAGATGATGAGTGACAGTGATTCATGTTGATTACTTTCTACTATGGACATTCAGTATGTTGTATGGGGGTATGTCAGGTTTTGTTAGAAGCAGTAGGCAATGATACTCAATCATTGTCCTGGAGAGCCACAGAATGTGCTGTTTTTTGTTTTTTCCTCAAGATCAGTGACTGATTCAGACCCAAGAGACTAGGTGACCTGAATTAGCCGTGTAATCAACTGCTTTAACTGATTAAATGTGCTACTCAGTTGCTGAGTAACGACGAAAGCCAGAAGACCCTGTGGCTCTCCAGGATCAGAAGTGAGGACCACTGGCTCAAAGACCTGCTTTTCACAGCATATCAACTTCCATCCATGTTCTTCCTGTCTTTCCCCATGATAGACCAACTAATTATATTTTATTGATGTCTCAGTTAGAAACTCAGTTGTATGATTACTCACATGACTGTGTTGTTGGAGTCCTTGTGGGGACACCTGGAGGATAGCCATTGGAATACTAGTTTAATCCCTGCAGGTCACATGGTGGAGACCAACTGGTGGCTCTGCTCATTGCAACTGGGCTGCTTTAAGGCCCTTTCCACACGTTTACGGATTTTCTTTTAAAACATAGTTTTTAAAAGAAAACCTGATGCAATAATTATTTCATTAGCACGTAACAGTGCTGATCTGCGGACTGCACTAATCAGTTACCCAGCTTATCTGGATTAAGCACGGAATGTTGCTTGACACCACTGTAAGGCAAGACAGTTGATCTAGAACAGCGGTTCCCAAACTGCGGGTGGGGGCCCACAGGCGGGTCGTGAGAATGGCCCGGGTGGGATGCAAGAGCTATTTTAATAATAACTTAATCCATTGTCACTTTTGTACACAAAATTGTTTTGCATTCCATAAAATATAGTTTGAGTTTGCATTTTATATTTGGTCTTTACGTTTGGCTATAGGGTGTGAGGTCACAGAAAACACATTATCTTGCTCGTTAAGCGGGTCCTGGGGTCGGAATGGCTGGGAATCCCTGTTTGGGCGCAGACAGAACAGGGTTCCTCCGTCCACCATTTTCCCCAGCTAGCATGTACCAACTAACACTAAAACCACCAACCACTCTTCAGCTGGCTGCTCTACGGCGAAGGCCTCACAAAGATGGGGAAAATGGGAATCCCTAGAGTGCAGAGCTAAACGTTCAGTCCATGGGTTATCATTACCGATCTGTACATCCGTCACTGATGCGGACAGGAAGAGAGGTTGGACCCTTTTCAGCACGGACTACGCGCGGACGCGAGAAAACTCGCCGATCTTGAGCCGATAAGGAAAACAGACTCGTCCGCAGCGCATGTTTTGGCACGTCCCCAACCTGATAAACATCTTCAGTCTCCGGCTTTGAGCAATAGCTGGACCTTTCTTTCCCAGTGGCTTAAGAAATAAGGAAAGCGTAAGCGACGCAAATCTGTGTTTTGGAAATACTGAACCTTAGTGGTTAGCTTTCACGCTCGCTCTCTCCTCGTCTTCCTTGATTTCCTGGCTTTGCCTTCATATGGGCCCACACAGAGACTGGCATCGCGTCCACGCAACCAAAGCCTGCCTCTTTGTCTTCCCAAAATACAAATGAACCTGACAGCTCCTGTCGGCGAAACTCCACCTTGCTGTTGCGATATTTGGAAATTGCTTGAATTCTTACCTAAAAATATTCTGAGGAAGGATTAGACACTTACACAAAATTAAATCCAGCTCCATTAAATGGAGCTAAAGAGGATTTGAAACTAGAAAAAAGAATGACTCCAAACTTGTTGACAGGAATGCTTTTACAGGATTAGCTTGAAGATAAGCTCTAAATGATTGATGAGTTCAGCATCTCTTAGCCATGTAGAGTTGAATAGCCTGCAGGGGAAGACCCTGTTTTTCTTTTTTCCCCCTCATATTTGAATAATCCGTGTTACCGTGGGCTACAGGCGTATGCCCTCTCACACATTCAGAGCGTCTTCACCGATGCTTCCAGAAGGAATCCACTTCCTGTTGCGTTTCCTGCCCACGTGCTGGAGGCTGACCAGCTCCTGACCCTGCTGGGATGGACCTCATTGAAAAGAGTGTCTGAGAATGTCAAACACACTCCCTCGGGCCCTGAACAAAGGACCTCTCTGTCCCAGCCGCAAATTTTAAAAACTAAGGGGACAAGGCATTCAAGGCTGGGGCCCCCCTTGTATGGATACTCTGTCATATATAAGGGCCACTGCAGCTTCTTCTAAATGTCATTTATTATTATTATTATTATTATTATTATTATTATTATTATTATTATTATTATTATTATTATTATTATTAATGATAATAATAAATATTGAAAGAGACAGTAATACAGGATTTTTAGCTACATAAGACCGAGAGCTATTGTTCCTGCATTACTGGTTCTTACAATATTTAATGTCTTTACCATTATTATTATTCTTATTATTATTATTTAATGTCTACAGGGGCTGTGCATCATTAATGTTCCCTACTCAAAAATGCACTCTCTGCATTTGATGAAGTTTCTTATTATTTCTCTAACCAAAAGAGGCCCGTAGACCCTTACCTCTCTATTTTTGGATGATACTCACCTGTCCTGAAATAGAATAGGGGTTCGAATCCCACAAGCAAACTGAATGAAATGGATTCCACCCTATTTTGACTTACAGGACATTAGTCGACATGCATTAACTTAAAGTTTTCTGGGGATTTCAGTGGCACTGAAATGCCAGTCTATGCTGGCAGGGAGTTTGCCGTTGCGGTAGCCTGGCAAAAACGAGGCGTGCCGCAAACCTCGTGCTCAGCTTATTTTGAGGTTAGTTTTGAGGGAAATTATGAAAATAAATAAATAAATAAATACATTTCCCAGGCTACTGTCTATTTTTGGGTTTTGTGTTAGGTCCTTGGCAGTCTTTGTACAAGACATGCACATGCACACACACACACTCACGCACACACACAGGCACACACACACACAGGAGCACTAATAATTACACACTACAACAGAAGAACATGCACACATAAAGAGCACAATACATAAATCTGCCCTTGCCCAAGCCTCCCTCCAGGGCCTCGGAGGCTCAGATAGCAGTGCGTACGGTGAGAGGACCCGGCAAACGAGAGCCGTTAAATTAATGAAGGGAGGGCGAGGTTTTCCACCTCATTTGCCTGTCAGGAATGATAACCCCAAAAATAAAAATAAGCGCTGTCCCGTCTCTATAAATAAACAATGCTCAGCTTCTTCTCCAGGGTCACCTCACACCCAAACTCAGTGACCTCACCAGTCCTGCCGCTCCCTATACCCAAGAGAGACCCCTTGGTTCTGGCATAACAGTCCTTAAAAAATTTTTTTTTTTTTACTGCTGCCGGTAATACTGCAAGTTTATACATTACAGGAATGCATGCTTTTGATAATGGATGACACTATCGAAGGTCCTCCGTTATCCATGGACTGTGTGTGTCCTTATGTTGATCTGTAGGGATTGTGTGTGTGTGTGTGTCCTTATGCTGATCTGTAGGGAGTGTGCGTCCTTATGCTGATCTGTAGGGAGTGTGTGTCCTTACGCTGATCTGTAGGGAGTGTGTGTCCTTACGCTGATCTGTAGGGAGTGTGTCCTTACGCTGGTCTGTAGGGAGTGTGTCCTTACGCTGATCTTTAGGGTGTGTGTGTCCTTACGCTGATCTTTAGGGTGTGTGTGTCCTTATGCTGATCTGTAGGGAGTGTGTGTCCTTACGCTGGTCTGTAGGGAGTGTGTCCTTACGCTGATCTTTAGGGTGTGTGTGTCCTTACGCTGATCTTTAGGGTGTGTGTGTCCTTACGCTGATCTGTAGGGAGTGTGTCCTTACGCTGATCTGTAGGGAGTGTGTGTCCTTATGCGGGTCTGTAGGGAGTCTGTGTGTCCTTATGCTGGTCTTTAGGGTGTGTGTGTCCTTATGCGGGTCTGTAGGGAGTCTGTGTGTTCCTGTCCACACTTGTTTTCTCTCTGCTCTCTCCACACGTCAGTTCTGCATCAGTACCGTTCTGGTACACTGCTTCCTGCAGTTTCCCTGCTTGTGAATTTTGTGAAATATTTTCTAAAAAATAAATGATCCTGGAGTTAATGGGGAGGAAAAGACAGCTGTCCTCTAACTCTCATATCCAGGGGTCCCACCGTCCCTTTCATAACAGCCACAAAGGACCTTTCACTCTCAGATAGCAAATTATCGTTAAGATGTTGTTCACATATGTTACTTTTCACTGTACTCTGAAAGAATGACTGTCGGTTAAACCTGATAAACTCAAGACTGTCCCTTTAGACCAACAACTGAAAAAGAGCAAGTAAAAATGCTTTTGGTATTATAGGTGAAAGACACTTCAGTATGGTAAAAAAAAAAGAATAGTTTTACATAATAGACTCGATAACCTCCAGCTTCATTGAAATAAACAAAATATCACTTTTAGCCCTCTTTTTTTGTCTCTCTCTCCCCCTCTCTATCTCTCTCTCTCCCTGTCTCTCTTTGAAGCAAGTTACCCAAACTCTGGTCCTGGGGGTCGCAGGATCTGGGTTTTTTGTTTTTACCTTAGGAACAGCATCCGCTGAAGACCATAGAAAGCAGCTGAGGCTAGCTGGCTGTGTGATTAGCTGCTTGAACTGATGGGATGAGTGAAGTGAAAATGGCCCCGCCCTGTGGTCCTCCAGGACCTGGGCTGAGCAGCCCTGGCCTCCAGCATTACTGGGGGGCAGCTGGGTGGCTCATCCTGTTAAAACACTGCTCTACTGCACGGGTGGTCCCCACAAATCCAAATTGTGCCAGTGCTGTCTAGTGCATGGGTGGACCCCAAAAATACAACTTGCCACTGCAGTCTGGCTAACAGGCCTGCAGGGCAATACACTCTCAGAAAAGAGATATTAAAAAATTACTATAAAGGTACAAACGCTTGTCACTGGGATGGTACCCTATATGTACATAAAATTGCACAACTAGCCAGTAATGCACATTCATTCATTTTAAGTTTTTTTTGCTTGCAAATGGCACTTATCAATACCCAAATAGAGCATTAATGTACTTTCAGGGCACATTTGGGAAATGTGTTCCCTGAAGAATAAAAATGTACCTCCAGTGTACCTTTATGCTTTATGTCTGAGTGTAGACGCTAGCGTCGTCCCTGGGATGGGGGGGGTTTCGGTCGGCTGGAACAGAACCTCGTCACGCACCGCTGACCCCCGCCCCCCCCCCCCTTCCCCCGGCGCCCCCCAGTCTCCCCGTTAAGCCGCCGTAAAGCGCCTTCCTCTGACTCACGTCTGTGTGAGCGAGCCCCCATCGCCAGCTGCACCGCGATAAGAGACGGTGGCTGGCATCACACGCTTCGCGGGAGAGCACATTTTTGGCTGAGCTCTGCAAAATCGTTGGCGGAGCTTGCGGCAATGAGCGTCGATAAATACGACTGGGCATTCCAAATTGGGGAGAAAACAAGGTTTGAAGAAAAGCAGAGAGATAATCTTATTGAGATTAATATCAAGTACTGGTTGATTTATTCCCGCCAGAAATACAAAACATTTTGTAAATGCGTATCAGTAACTGCAACCAAGAAATTAGAAAGCCTCTCTGTGGTTGCGATGCTAAATGATTATTAAAGATGATATAATCTGTATAAATGTGTAGATGGCAATCGACAGGCATATTCACCCATGAAAATTTTAAATCTGCTGATAGATGCACACAATACATGAATGCTGGCTATTGTATTTATTTTTTTTTGGTAAAGTGGCGCACCATTGCAGGTATATACTGTCAGGACCAGATTTGATAAATGGGAGATGACAGTTCCTTTCTGAAAGCAGTGTTGAGCTGAGCAGAGATGTCATGGGTTGACAGAGCTTGTGTTTGACATTTTAACAGGAAAGACTGCAGGGGGTGACTGGGTCGCCTGTGGTAACTGACAGCTTTGGGGTTTCTAAAGAAAACAAACAGCTTGACCCCACCCCCTACCCAAAACATCCACACCACCCCCTGCCCCTGCCCAGGACCTCCACCACACCCGCTACACCAGCCCAAAGCCTCCACCCCACCCATACCCCAGCTCAAAACCTCCACCACACCCACTACATCAGCCCAAAGCCTCCGCCTGGCCCCTACCCTTGCCCAAAACCTCCAGCCCACCGCCTACCCAAAACATCCACACCACCCCCTGCCCCTGCCCAGGACCTCCACCACACCCGCTACACCAGCTCAAAGCCTCCGTCTGGCCCCTACTATTGCCTAAAACCTCCACCCCACCACTACCCCTAACCAAAACCTCCACCTCACCCATATCCCAGCCCAAAACATCCACCCCACCCCCCTACCCCTGCCCAAAACCTCCACTCCACCACTACACCTACCCAAAACCTCCACCTGACCCCTACTGTACCCCAGACTCTTCACTCAACCCCTACTGTACCCCAGCCCATATGTACTCCAGCCCAAAATATCCATGCCAGCCCTACACCAGCCCAAAACCTCCACCTCTTCCCTACCCCAGCCCAAAACCTCCACCCCACCCATACCCCAGCCCAAAACCTCCACCCCTTCCCTACCCCAGCCCAAAACCTCCACCCATTACCATTCCCACTGATTCAGAGCTTTGGACGCTTTCATTGTTTCCTTTATCTTTTTTTACATCCACCAGCAGGTACTTGATTACAAATCACAGCTAACGTCTTAACACCAGCAATCAGAGTGTTATCGTAAAGGCCCAGGACTCCTCTTAAGGGCAATTAGGGTGCTTTTTTAAAATGACTCTGGAATGGTGCCATATGCAATCCTGGCTCCGGTCTGCAGTCCTTCGTAGGGCCTATCTTATCTCTGTTTTTCTGACCGGATCGGAGCCTATTTCTATGATATCAGCTTGCTCTTGTAAACAAATTTCCCACTGTTCTTGTTTTAGTTGAAAATAAAAACCTCTGCCAGCAAGCGTTGCTGTTTGCAGACCAAAATTAAAGTCTCTGAAGACATGCAATTACAGACAAAATTATTTTGGGGGAAAAAAAATATATTCCTATCAGTTCACTTGTTTAACTGAAAATGCCAAACAGCGATATGATATTTGCGTCATTCGCTATAGTCAATTATTATTCATTATTGCATCCTTGAGTCGTTGATGTGTAGGTATCTGCTCGTGAGTGTAACTGGCTCTCAAATCTGCAACCATCATGGCTTCCTGAAACAGCTGCCCGATTAGCTGATTGTGCAAAAGCCTCGCTTCCCTAGAATGGGGTAATTATCTTATCTTGGCTCAAAAGGATGATGTCACTGTTTATGGCAGACTCACATACACACACCGAATGCCATTGCGCTTGTGAAATGTACTCCATACACACAAACCCTAGAATGCGTCATGCATTCATACGCATATACGTACCGCATACAGAACATGTAAAGCGTGTGTGTGTGTGTGAAGATATACTGTAAGCAGTGCATATAGTAGCCTAGATGCCAAATGTGTGTGTGTGTGGAAAATGTATCAAGTCTGTGCCCTTGTTTTGCTTTTAAGCAGTAGTTAAAATGGCAGCGGTAGCAGAAGTGAATTTTAAGAGAGTGCGTGTGAGCACACTGGTAATGGCATGGGGATGGACGGCCGTTCAAGTTCTGTAGCTCTGAGAGAGTAACAGAAACAGCCTTTCCTGGGAGACATTCCTCTGTTGTCAGGAATTAACTCTATTATCAGTTTCGGTGGTGTGTGCGTTGAGCAGGATGAGACTGAAGTGCTTAAATCAGCTCTGCAGAAGAATGCATGGACTCTCGTAGCCCTGCCTGCCGAACAGTCACTGCGTCGCGACTGCGCCCGCCTCTACTGGCTGAAGTCTGGGACGTACTCCGTTAAAATGGTTAATTATTTTACATCATCAGAGACAGAGACATCAGAGACATCCATATGCAACCAGTGGCAGTCTAACTGAGAACCTAATGGGGAAGAATACCTTTTAGCAGGCCGTGGTCTGGTGGAATAGACTTCCCTCTGAATTGAAATCATGTGACTCAGAGAATAATTTTAAGTTATCCTTAAAAAAAGATGGCTGTAAAATGCTGTGGAACCCTCATTGTTTTTATAATGTAATGTGCCAATCTGCCAGTATGCTGTCTGTCCTTGTAATGCATTGTAATGTCGTATCTTTTTGTAATGCATTAATTGTATTGTATTGGATGTTTTGTTATGTCTGTGTTTGAATGTCAGTGGACTTCGATGGAAATAAGCCTGCTGGCTTTCTTGTGTTTCTATCCTTGACAATTTTTATAGGATTATTGTCTGCTATGCAGACTTATGATATCTCGTTTTTAAATTGCCAAATAAATTCATTCATTCATTAATTAATTCAAAAGCAGTTTGTTGGCTACTGGATGGTTCATCCTGTTAAGGTACTGGGCCCTACAGTCTGGTACTGAATCTGGACTGTGCCAGTGGTGACGGGGGCCGGCAGCCCCACAGAGTGATGCATAACTGGCTGTTGCGTCGCCCAGGGAGGGAGGGATACATACAGTAGACATGGCAGTGCATGTTGCTCACCAGTGACCCCTGCTGGTCAATCAGGCACTTGCAGTCTTGCTTGCTGAAATTACACATGAAGAGTCATCCTCTGACTCATGTCCGTTGGAGCTTATCTTGCAGACTGTGGTTTAAAAATTCAGCCAGCGAACATGACTGGCCATTTCCAACAGAACCCTCCTCATCATGACAAATGACATCACACAGCTCATGCAGTACAATATATAGAAGTTATTTCATAAAATATGTATGCCAAAGGTAAAAGGTCAGATGAAATCATTCAAGTGAGGTGCCAGACCCCACTGTCAAACCAGCTGAAAAAACTGGTTAACACTAATGCATTTCCAACGAATAGCCTCCTTCAGAGCGGGTACCTACAAACCCCAATATTTACTCTTCACTACAGTGTGTACCTAACAAACCCAGATATTTAGCGTACCTCAGACTGTGTACCTACAAAACCCCAAAATTTAACATTCCCTAGACTGTGTACCCACAAACCCCTATATTTAGCCTTCCCTAGAGTGTGTGCATACAAGCAACAATATTTAGTCTTCCCCATAATGTGTACCAAACAAATCCCAGTATTTAGCTTTCCCCATAGTGTGTACCTGCAAACCCCAACATTTTGCCTTCCTTGGAGTGCAAAGCGAACAAACCCCAATATTTAGCTTTCCTTTGAGTGCATACCTCCAAACCACAATATGTAGAAACATCTTTGTGAGTTCACATTTTTGAAGTCATTTTGGATCAGCGGGTTGAAACTCCTGGGCTTTACATGGTAAAGAGAAGCTTGTTAAATATTTCTCACTATAAGGAAAAGCAACACAGAACGCAAGAGGCCAATATAATTAAAATTACCAGCACTCCCCTCCCCCCTCCCCATTACCCCCTCCCTCCCACACCCCCCAAGAACACGGAATTAGGGGAGGGAAAGGGGGAGGCGGAGGGTGCGTGTGAACGACTGCCCCGCAGACCTCCACTGAGGAGGCCACGGGGTCAAAGGTCACCACTGCAATCCTGACTGGGGACAGGAAGTCACCGTGGCCTGCCTTCTGAGAAGAGCAGAGACACACCGCGAGCGAGCAACACGTCACCACCTCCCTCATGGGAAAAACCGGAGGAAAAAAGCGCAAGAGGTGCAGCAGACTCACTTTCTCCAAACTGTGTGTGTGTGTGTGTACGTGTGTGTTTGCATGTGTGTGTGTGTGTGTATGTGTGAGTTTGCATGTGTGTATGTTTGTATTTGCATTGTGTGTGTGTGTGTGTGTGTGTGTGTGTATGTGTCAGTTTGCATGTGCGTATGTTTGTATTTGCATGTGTGTGTGAGTGTGTGCGCGCGTGTGTTTGCGTGTATGTGTGTGTGTAGGGTGGGGGTGGGGTTACTCTAGCTGTCTGTCTTATTCAAAATAAAAATAAAAAACATAAGAATAAAATGACTCCTCCCATCAACATGGCAGCTTCTTTCTAAATTCTTCAGCTCACAGAGAAGAATGCGAAAAGTGCACATTTGCATTTTTTTCAGATAAAAATGACTGGGCTAGTTGTAGTAGGATGACACAGGGCAGCTGGTATCCCACAGTGGAGCCATTCATTATCGTTTTTTCAGAAGTATCCACTCTATGGATATGTGCCAAAAGTTAATTTATGTCCGCCTTGTTTATTCACATATTATGTAAGCAAAATGCCCATTGTTTCCATTAGAATTACCACTGTCAGATCAATTTAACATTATTATAGCATAACATAGTGACTATATTCAGTACTATGCATCGCCTGTTATATAAGCCATTGCTGTCCAGTACCCCACTAGCTGGCTTACCGTCGTATGAACTTACAGCATGACCAGTAGCAGGCCAAAGACATGCAGTTATGTCGCATTATGAAGAAAAACACGCTGAAAAAATGGAGGACGTGAAGCACACTTAACTACTGCATGTCACCCAGAATGAAGCCGTACGGGCATCTAGGAAGCAGATAAAAATAGCACGGGTCATTTTTCGTTGTCTGCGCACGTCTAATAAAAGATTGACGAGACGTCAAAGACGGAGCTCATGGAAAAGTCACGTCGGCCATCGCTGTGAAAGTGAAGATGATGACACTGCAGCGTGATCGTGACATAACGGGGCGGTCTAAGTGGTGCGTGTGGGGGCTGGAAACGGACACTCAACGTGACCGCGCGCGGGCGAAGCGGTTCGACGCCCGTCCCGCTTTTAAACGCAAACCAGCCGTCCTCAAGCTTGCTGCACGTCCCACTGCGAACGCCACAGCTCTCTGGGGCCCCGTAATTCACGGCTCGCCGCGTGACTGGAGATGAACTGTGTCTCCCAAAAACGTGTCACTCCAAAGGAAGGGAGGGTGACTCCGGACCGACTTTCTCTCGCGTATCCGGGTGGCTTCAGTCCTCCGGGGGAGGCCTCCCCGGACAGGAAGTCACGACCGCGGCGCGGCGTTTCTGCGGACGTGCGGCGAAAGAGCCCCGGGGTCGTCGCGAGAGGACGCCACGGGGAGAGGACGCGGTCGGCCCCTGGCCGGAGAGGAGGGGGGAGGGGGGAGGGCATCTCTTTCTTAATTGATCTGTAAGTTCACAGACCATCTATTGTGAAGCACAGAAGAACACGCTGGCCTCATTCTGGGATAAACGAGAGGACGTTTAAAATATCTGCTCAGTTCGTGTCCCATTGTGCTCTCCCTCGAATGAAAAGGCTGAAGCATTTCGAATAGGCCCCACGGAAGGATACTGTATACAAATCTTTGAATGAAAAAAAAAAAAAGAGTTGTTACAGAAGCAATGCCTTGGATTTGTTGATCTGCATTTTCCCACAAATGTGCTCCATGTTAAAGCAAGTATACACTGCTTTTTGGTAAACATGGACATTTTGGGCTTTTTTTAATAAACATAACGGTCATGCTTCAAATGTTTACATAGGAGTTTCCTGATTTTTAGCAATATTTGAGTCAACTGGACAAAATTTGGAAAACCTTCCTTTATGTCATACTTTTGGTGGTTTGGCTTCAAAAACATTTTTATGGAGTTTTTAAACATTTATTTGGCTGGAAGAATTCTTAGAGATCTCTACACACTTAACCATACAGTCGGGACCTGGGGGGATTTTGAAGAAAGCACCGTCTGGGAGCAGCACTTACTGTAGCACTGACAGGCTATACCAGGGTCACTGGCGTGCAAGAGAGATCTTTTTTTTTTTTCAGGGCTAAATAAACAAAAGCGACTTCGAAATCATCGTCTTCCATCTACGTAAAGTTTCTGCTCCTCCACCGCAGCCAGTGTTGTTTTCTGTGTTTGTTGCGGCGAACGTTGTCACTTCCACGTTTCGCGTGGTTACCACGACCACAGGATCAGAGACGGTGCCCCCCACTGGCGCGGAGTGTCAGTAAACAAACAGATGGAAGCCACAGCGAGTATACACGCGCTTGTATGTGGCGCCGCGTTGGGCGCGTAGGGTTCGACTTCAGGCATGTTTGCCTGATGGAGTACGCTGTTGTGTTAAGCCCAGTGTGTGAGGCTAAGCCAAATCCCAGAGGACAGTTCAGGGGAAAAGTAACGTCACACAATCCTTCCTTCTTTTAAAGCAAGATTACTTTTTATTTAAATTTTTTACAGTTTCAAAACAATAATAAAAAGGAAAAAGGCCCTGTGCAAAAGTTTGGGAACCCTGTTAGTTAGTACTTTGTAACTCCTCCTCAGGCAACTATAAAAGCTTGCAAACGCTTCCTGTAGCCAGCTAAGAACCCTTGCTTTTGGATTTTTTCTCCATTCCTCCTGGCAAAACACTTCTAGCTCAGAAATATTCCTCCTTGCATGCATGGCATGTTTAAGATCCCCCCACAGATTGTCAATAATATTTGAGTCTGGGGACTGTGACGGCCATTCCAAAACCTTCATCCGTCTTCCCTGGAGGTACTTCATTGTTGATTTTGAGGTATGCTTTAGATCACTGTCTTGCTGGAATACCCAACCTTTCTAAAACGTCAATGTCTGGACTGACTTTCGAACATTAGCCTCTAGAGTTTCTTGATATTTGGTGGAATCCATTCTTCTTTCCACCTCCTGTGCCCCGAGCTTCCCCACAACCCCAAAGCCCAATGGATCCACCTCCATGCTTAACAGCTGGCAAAGTGTCTTCCCTGCAAATGCTTCACCCTTTTTTTCCTCCAAACATACCTTCTTCGGTTGTGGCCAAAAAGTTCCATTTTAGTTGTGTCAGTCCAAAGCACATTCTTCCAAAAGGCTTCAGGCTTCTCAAGGTTTTCTTTTGCATACTTCAGATGCTTAATTTTGTGTTGAGGTTGTAGGAAAGGCTTCTTTCTGGTAACTCTGCCGTGTGGGTCTTTGTTTTTGTACGTTGTATTGTTGTCCTGTGAATAACTAGACCTGTGTGCGCTACTTTTTGCAGCTCTTTTGCAGTGATGTGTGGGTTGCGCTGAGCATTTCTCACCAGGTTTGGGGCCATTCTATCTGAAATGTTTCTTGGCCTTCCAGACCTTGCCTTGACTTGACAGCTGCTCCACTTATCTTCCATTTTTTGGATAATGTTTCTAACCGTAGAAATAGGTAGTTTGAAACTTTGAGAAAGGTTTTTTTTTTTTACAGCCTTCTCCTTGTTTGTGGAAGTGAACAATCTTGATTCTGACATCCTTGGACAACAGTTTAGAGGAACCCATTGTTGTTAACACCAGACAGAACAGCCACCGCAGTCGGATACTTTAGATGGCATGGAGTTACTTATAATATATTCAGCCCTGGAAATAACTGACTCATTGAAACTCTAACAAGAAAATCACCTTAGTCTGGGCCTTTGTAATTATCTTTTTTTTAAAGTAACTAAGAATAATCCAAAAGGGTTCCCAAACTTTTGCACGGGGTCCTTTTCCTTTTTAAAAAAATAATTTTAAAACAATAAAAAAATTAAAATAAAAAACATATCTTGCTTTAAAATTTGCAGAAAGGTCTCGTGCTTAATGTTGTACCATTTAGAATTCAGGTTTGCTTTTGATCACTTAGAGATTAATTGTAACAGACATTTAAACCAGGGGCACCCACATTTTTTCACCCCACTGTATTGGAAATACCCACCAGTATATACATATGATATTATATCAGGATAGGTAAGTGCATGTCCATCATTAACTTATAATATGCAATAGCATACATTTGCAATGCCACATAATGGGAAAATGTAACTGCAGTCTTGATGTCTATCTATGCTATATAGATATCAGCATAAATGTAGCTTTTTTATAAAGGTAGCTATCCATGGAAATAGCATTCTACATTTCTGTGTGTCTAATCTATTGACAGAGCACAATAGAGAGACACTTTGTAGTTTTGTTCTCACAAAGAAATGTGTGCATTATGGCTTCTTTATGTTCAACATCCAAGGAACTGGCTCATTTTTCAATGTGCAGTCTGTTTCTTCTGCTTGGCTCATTCACTGTATCCAGTCTACAGTCTCTGTGCCCTGAGTCACACCAGGAAATAATACCATGCATATGCCTGGAACATAATCCAAACTTCACCGACCAACCAATACTGTACTTCCACCTGCATACTGCAAATATACATCCACCTGCTAATCAATACTGTACCTCCACCTGCCAACTTACAATATACAAAAACCAGGTAATTAATATTGGTAATTAATTTTTAAAAAACATGGAATAAATACAACAAGAGTTTTTAACAAGAGGTAAAAGCAAGTAGAAATTTTTTTATGTAAAACCACCAATCAGCAGCTTCAACAGAACAGTTCTAAGCTTTCTCCACCCTACTTCTTGTCACTTCACTAATAGATCCTCTTCCTATTAATATGTTTTACCAAGTCAAATAAAGAAACAGATAAAATGGTCTTTCCACCTGTTGATTGTGGCCCATAAGATTTACTAAATACATCCATCCATCCATCCATTATCTATACTAGTTTATTCCTGGGCAGGGTTGTGGGGGGAACTGGAGCCTATCCCAGCATGCATTGTGCGAGAGGCAAGAATACACCCTAGACAGGTTGGCAAACTATCGCAGATTTACCAAATGAGTATTGCATTTAAAACAAAGGCTTTTTACACAGATGTCTGGTTTGCTTCGCATTCTGATGAGAAAAAGTTGTTTGGAAAAGTATTGTAAATGCACTCAGGGTTAGCCTGTTCCTGGCTTCAGGGATGGCCTTTTGCTACAGAGCTCACTCTCCCAGATCCGGCAGCCTTCTCCAACCTGAAAAACATCTGTTCAGTTTGAACATTAATCATAATTACATGTTTAAAACGTGCTGTTCTGAGGGCGGACTCTACATAGCATGATAAAGTTGACGGTTAGTCTAATAAATCTTAGTCATTTCACATGCCACTCTCATTCCCCCACTATATTTTCAGTGTATTTCTCTTGTGATTTCACTAGGTTATACATTTACTTTTTATTTCACTGGCAAACATTAAGATTTTTTAATTAATTTTTTTATTTCCATTTCACAATATGTTAAACTTTGATCAATATGATTTCGCTTTGTTTGGGGCAGGATGTTCACTGGTCACTGTACCGGCTTAGCTCCAGAAGATCTCAAAGCACCTGAATCCTTTTAGACGTAACAGTCTGGTCTGTAAAAGTTACTGAATTAGTGTAAAACAGAGGGGGTAGGCATTATTTGTTTCAGCCCGCTCTATATATAGGCCAGAGTGTTTGTTTTAAGGGAATGATGGCATTTCTGAAAAGTGGAACTGATTTTCTTTCCCCTCTCTGTTACTTTTCTCCACAGGAGAAGATCGGTTTTAATTAAGGCTCAGCCGGGCACCTGTGTAAACGTTCTACACTGTCGAATGGTTCCTCCTGTTCTAATTTCAAAGTGGGGCTGGTTAACACAACCCTTACCCTGTGAGGCTCGGTTTATCTCTCTCTACGTGCCTTTGAGAGCTGTTGATCTTTGACGTGGTTCGTGTTGCGTTTGTGAGCGATCGACTGAACTCACTGTGACTGATAATGGGATGCATTTGAAATCCTTCTTCAGATCTACATACGCACACAAAAAAGGCAAACACTTGAGCGGTTCAATGAAAATCCATTGTTACACTTTCATTCTTTGAAATGGAAAATTTTAAGCAGAGCAGGATTGTTTTAGCACACAAAGCTTTACGGCACACTTACAGCTTTAACCCTTTTAAGGCCCACTCAGTAAGTTTGGTTGCTAACAAAATGCTAATGACTTACAATAACCAAAAGACAAAGATAGGGTACAAAAGTAAAGAATTATTCTCCTTATAAAAATAATGATAAAGACCCTCATGGAAGCACTTAAAA
Organism: Anguilla pacifica; assembly: GCA_039654925.1. Lineage (NCBI taxonomy): Eukaryota > Metazoa > Chordata > Actinopteri > Anguilliformes > Anguillidae > Anguilla > Anguilla pacifica. Next base: position 9,763,819 of record CM077296.1, read on the forward strand.
AGGAAAAATAAGTAATTAAAATGAGTGTCGGACAGACACTACTTCTTTGTTCAACTTCTGTTTCCTTCGTTTTTGAAATCTGAGCATTTTTGGAGTCCTTGCACAGCTCATCACCATGAAACAAACTCATCACAGACTAATCAGTTAGCATATCAAAAGGAACAGTTGGCCAAAATTTTGCCAAATAAACAATGTTTAACTCCCGCAGATGTATTTGACATTGCCACAGCAGCCTTATGTTAACTGCAACAGTAACAAAGGCTTAGAAGACTAAGGAAAGTTATGTAAAATCTTAATAGGCAAATAACTGCATTCAAAGTAAATATATTTAATCCCAAGTAAAACTTGAAAATTCAAGTGCTTTTAAATTGGCAGCGTTAAATGTAAAAACAGAAAAGCTATTTAATTTTTGGCCAAGAAAGTAAGAACACCACATATAAACAGGTTGATTTCTTATGAACAGGTTGATTCTTATACTTAATCAAACCCCAGTTTGTTTTGTGTGGTTGAGTGAATAGACTCAGCCTGTCACTAGCTATCTTAAAATTAGGAAAACTGAAATATAAAATGTAAGACCATCGTTCGTCCATACATAAATATGTACATACGCCCAAGTACCATTGAAGTAAAACTAATACTTTTGACTCCAAATAATTAGGGTACAAATTTAATATTGATAAAATATAAAATATATTATACTCGCTAGTGAGAATGCCAATGACGAATGCTAGCTGATAGCCGATAGTCGATAGCCATTTCAAAGTCAGGGCCATAAACATGAAACAAATCATGTACTGCCAACTCATTGCTGCCGTTAAATGTGTTAATGTTACATTTTTGTTTGCATTCTGACCTCAGAAAAAATCGAAAGTTTTCGTTCCAAGTTGAGGCTACTTATATTACTACTTACTGATATTTCTCTTTTAAGTGTTTCAGTTTGATGTATATTTATTCATTTGTTTATATAATTTATATTTATTTAGGCTACATTTTAAAAAGAAACAATTTTTTTTCAATTTAAAAAAGGCTGTTTTTTATTTATCATTTGTTTTATAAGTTATTGTGTTGGTGTTACAAGTTCATAAGTTGTGTGATGTTATACTGTGTTGAAATAAATTAACAAAATGTTCAGTCTCCTTGCTGGCTGTTCCGACACATTCAGAATCATTACCGCTTTCGCCGTCAGCATTGTCGTTAACAGGCGGCTCGCTTCGTGCGTGCGCTTGTAAAATTTATATTTTGAAAGCTCATTATTATGGTTTTGTATTTCTCTGTAATGTAGCAGTGTTAACAATGTTACTTACAACATTCTTTCTCAGCCTTGGAACTCAAACCATTTTCGGGTGCCCTAAAAATATATGCTGTATATGTAAATAATTATTTAATATCAAAAACGGGCAACGACTAGTCGATTAATGGCTTGAACAAACGACTACTAATCGACTAGGAAAATCTTTGGTTGGGGGCAGCCCTACTAAATTGGCAACACTGGATGTATCTTTGTCATACACTGTGAAAAAGATGCTTTAGATAAAATAGGAAAACTTGGAAAGATTGGGTTAGTGCCCCCAAAAATCATGCAAATAGAGCTTCCCAGTGGGAAGAGAAAACACTCAAACGGTTTCGTGAAAAAACTCCCCAGTCGGAAGAAATCTTGTGGATATTGAGCGAGAGCCCAATCTTCGCTGGCCAGCCTGATTATGAGAAGCCAAATTTAGGCTAAAGGGTAATAGAGGGGTAATGGGGAAGCTATTGGGGCTGTAACCAGATGTATCATAAGGAATGGATCTACGCAATTTTGTTTTAAATGGTTTATGGAAGCACTGGACTTGCACACTGAAAGAAATATGAAACTAGTTCATTCTAATGCTTAATTTTCTTTTACTTTCTGATGTGCATTAAAAAGTGTGTACAAAAAAAGAAAACAAATATATATATTTGGTTGGTTACTCCATACCGATACAGTACCGATAGTTTGGCACTTTTCAGGGTTTCCTACAGAAATGACCACAGACACTCAGCCCTTTTTAAACATTGATTTCTGTACCTTCTGACCTCATGTTAAGAGACAGAATTCACAAACAACTTCACACATCTGCACAATAAAGCCCCAAACTTAGTGGATTTCGCATTTTTCCTTCTTTTCCCTGCCTGATTACATACATCATCGCAAATTCTCCAGGCCCACAAACAATACATCTCCCCATTGGACATTTAGGTACACCAGCCAATCAAAACCAAAACATCACATACACATGCAAAATGGACCTATAGGATAGGATATAAGTATGGAAGTGTATGTATGTATATATATATATATATGTATCATGTATATGTATATATATATGTACACATATATGTACACATATATATTAATTTGGCACTATAAGAGAGCAAAGAGGAGTCCTAGCTACAACTAAGCGTATCAAAATGCCGTATAAACACAAAAAGTGGATCTCAGAAGAGAAAACAGAACACTGACCAGGAGAGAAGGGTAGACAGCTCGGGAGCTGAAATTTAAGGAGGCTGCTGATAAGGCTAGTGGGATGTCTGTCAAATGAGTGAGTACATGAAGTGCTTTTCAAGGGGATCTGTGTTGGGTTTCCCATGGCGCCAGCCTATTGTATTTTGAATTGGACCACTGCGCCATTTGTATCAGCAATTGTTTATTTTTATATATAGCAAAGCACCAGTGCTAAAGGGTAAAACTTGATCATACTGTAAATATTCAGATTAGGATAACCATAATCCACAAGCGTTTCTTAAAGGTCTGGTTCGCATTTTTGGACCCAAGTCCATTGAGCTACTCATCACAAATTATCCTACGAATCCTACCTTAACACAGATTCTGAGCCTCATATTAACCTCTCGACCACAAGCACATCATTGGGCATGTGGATAAATTTATATGGAAAAGACTGAGTCAATCATCTTGAGTTTAAAAAAATCACTCAGCGACGCAGGCCTGTAAACTCTATGGCACACACTGTGCCTTGGAAAAAAGTTGCCCCTGCCCCCCCTTCCCCCAAAAAATGTCTGTCTGCTCCCCCAATCACAGCAGTCTAGATCCAGGACTGGCTACAATGTATGTGTGTTTGCATGTATGTATGTGTTACTCACACAACACAGTACAAAAATAAATTATTGTCAGTCAAATACAGTTTTGAAAAATAAGTACAATAGTATAATTTCTTCTGGAATGTAAAAGAATAAAATATCTTATTTGGGAACACAATTTTCTAAACAAAACTTTTCTGATGTGCTTTTCAAACACCCAAAGCACTGGATGCACGCTATCGTTCAAACATATCGAGTAGTCATTTAAAAAATTAATTATAATAATTGGTGTAACACAGCTGAATTGCTCATTATTTCCAATATAAATTGCCATTTTTTTCAGACGGTAAGATGAAAAAGCAATGGGCCAAGTTACTTGAAATACTTTAGGAAAAATTTGGTAGCAGCATTGCTTTGGAATACAGCATGTTAAATTTATGTGTGCTGAGATAGCCATTTTTTTTTTTCTTCTAACATGGCCTAATTTTGATATCAGTACTTTTAGTGGCAGGCCTAGATTTTGCAAGTGTGAATGACTTATAGACAGTGCTTTGTATGTGTGCGTAATGTAATTTTTGTATGTTGAAAATGTGTTTTTCTTCAGATGTCACATACAAGGCAAATTCCGTTTTAGAACCCAGAGGCCAGGTCTGGAGATATTGTTGCCTGGAAACAACACTAACTGTAGGAGCTATGATAGGCCATAGCAGGGATGTGCCAGCTTGGCCACTGGTCAGATTCTCAGAGGGGTGGACTCCAGAATTGTGATGTATTTGACACACACTTCTTTACACTATTCTACCATTTCCCTGAATCCAAGTTTAAGTGTCAATTTCTTCTTTCACCTTTGATCCACTTTCATTTGGTTGATGTTATTGGTTAGGAATTAATGTTTATGATATGCAGACTGGCATCTGCCCTGTCAGACTGATCCTTCAGGTAGGCTGAGGTATTTGGGAGCTATTTTAGTGTATTTTTGCCCCTGCCTGCTACAGTTCCTCATAGCTTCTCACCTTCACGCTGTTGCTTCCCCAGTTTTCAATTTCTCCATCCTGTCAGGACTAGGGTTTCTTTTGATAGGACAGTTGGGGTAGCTCATGGCCCATCCTCTTCCAAATATTTGGCTTGCTCCACAACTCTAGTGAGTGACCACAGCTTCAGGCGAGGCGATCCATTTACATAACTATCTACAGAGCAGTACGGTAAGCTACAGCAACCCCCTGGCAAAGACATAAGCCAAGAAAAGCCATAAATCAACACAAGACTAATAAACGTTATGAGCCTCTGGATGAATAAAAATAATGGCTTCTTAATGAGGGTATGCATATGGACACACTGATCGCCTATAATAATGAGGATTATATCTAATACCTTTATGGTTTTATGTCTGGGATTAGCCCCAGATAAAACACGCACACGCGCACACACACACACACACACTCAGCTAATGGTATTGACCTAATTTAATTACTGGCATCTTGTAGTTCAAGGGAAGTCAGTGTTGAGGATTCCAACAAACTCATATCCCTGTGGTCAGTATTGCATTCTTTCATTTCCTTCAGAGTAAAGAATTCAGTAAAGAGCTCATCAAGGACACAGAGTCTTATTACAAATAATACAGAAGAGCCGTCTCTTTCCACATAAAAATCTACAGCTCATTTATGAGCTAAACTGATCCTGTGTTTCGGACAAACTTTTTTTCTTACCATATGTGTACAGTATCAGGGTTCCCACTTGTCCTGGAAAACCTGGAAATTTATCGACTAGTTTTCCGGTCATAGAAAACACCTGGAAAATGAGAAAATTTACAAAATGTCCTGGAAATATTTGTGAGGTCCTGGAAAATTGTAGGCTAGGCTATAAGTCAAGTCATTAAACAGTATATTTAGAGCTGAGATATTTTTCTGTATTTTTTCTGCTGAGATTACACGGCCGCATAAAGTTTTGAATGCTTATGGTACTTGCATATTACTGCTGTGACGCTTGTGCATTAGCGCGATACGTAAGGAAAAACAGAAGAGCAACACTTCCTCAGGTGACTGAGAACGTCAATTCAGGACGCGATCAGACTGTTGGCAAGAACAGTCTTTCGACAGCTACATACAGAGGGATATCACAGTAGGGTTGCAGTGCATAAACCCCCTCATCATAAAGACCAGTGCACAATTGAACACCTTTGGAAGATTTCGGACCCACATGTTGGACAAACCTCACCACCACCATCATCAAAACACGAAATGAGGGAAGAATGGAGTTCCATCCCTTTAGCAGACTTGTAGAATCTATGCCAAGGCACGCTGAAGCTGCTCTGGCGGCTCACGGGGCTCAACACCTTACTAAAACTAACTGCTCCTTTAACATTAATTGCTCTTTTTTTCTTCTTCTTCTTTTTTTTTGAGTGTGCATGTGATCTGCCTTAGAAGTCAAATGACTTTCAGACAATAATTTCATGTTGGAACTGCTGTTCAGAGCCCAACAGAGTCAGGACAAACTACAGGGCTACACGCAGTACTCACAGTATATATAAACTATGAGAATACACACAGTACTCATAGTGTATACAAACTATGATAATACACACAGTACTCATAGTGTATATAAACTGTACAAGGAAACATGCAGCACAAACTATCAGAAATAGCTTAAAATCATAATTCAGTCAGAGCCAGTTTTTACCAAGCACACAGCAGCAGTTGTTTGCCTGCTGGAACTGAAAGTTTTACGGTCATCTCCAAAAGGCAAACAGGATAATTCTGCACGCCGACGTCTGCATCTGCACCTGACCATTGCTTTATCCTCTCACCCAGCAAGGGGAATGGAGATTGAGAGAAAACAAAGACAGAGGAACCTGGAACCTGTAGGCGTGCTTGGCCTACGCTGTGAACAGACTCTCGCTGAGCATCCCGTCCCTGGATAAATATTGACCCTTTTCAATCGCTGCAAAAGTTCAAGAGATCTCCCGCGAAAGCAATCATTTCTTGGCCGGACTGAATGCATGAGATAATCAGATTATGAGCAGTGAATCACAGTCCCCAGATTTCCTTCTGTTTATAATATCATATTCGGGCACTCTGTCAGCAAGGAGAGTCAGAAACCCTTGAATGAAACAACAAAGATCACAATCATTTTTCACAATGTCAAGAATGACAGAGAATAAAGGGGAGGACAGCATGCTTAGAGATTGCTAGGCCCAGTATCACGGTGTGCTTTCACTGTCTTCTCTCCTGACCTGGACTCTACATGTCTTTGCTGTAGTGGGATATAAACTAATCAGGAAGGACAGAACTAATAAAAGAGGTATTACTTTATGGAAGATAAAAATCTGAATGTGCTTGAAATTCCAGGAATAGATCCTTTCATTTCTAGTGACTGTATTGACCCTCTCATTCATATTCCTACTACAGGGACCACAGGAAAGGGAGCTTAATGTTCGAGTAATGTAATGTAATGAGTGGACAATGGACCACCAGCTTCTGACAGCTATGCTCTGTGGAATCACGTTGTACAGTTGTAATGAGCCACTTCAATTACCCCTCTACCAAACTGGGAGGTTGTGCTGGGACAGGGGAAATATGAAGATGAGTTTTTTGATGGTGTTAAGGATTTTTTTGGCTCAGTTTATAACTCTGTCGTCAAGAGGGAACTGAATTCAATTCTGGATTTGATTTTGTGTAATAATCCTGACGGAAATTGCAGGGAGTGGAGTCACTTGGGATAAGTGATTCTAGGGTGGTCACTTTGCATTTTGAGAAGTTAAGACCTCCTCAAATGATAGAATTTTTACCATCAGGCCAGCTCACTATAATAAGATGTGAGAAAATGTCGGTGATAAAGGAGCAGCAAGAGTGTGAAAGAAGAGTGGAGCATTTTTCATTCTTTAGAGGGAAATGAGCGACATGCTTGAAATGCACAGAGCAAAGTTTGGTCAGGAAACTCTTGGAGCAGCCAACCATTGATCGGCCTCATCAACCACGTGTACTCAAACAATCACAGACACACATCACTGCATGTTCTCATACTCAACCAATCACACAAACACCACTGTATGTTCTCATTCCCAATCAATCACATACACACACACACATCACTGCATGTTCTCATAGTCAAACTATCACATGCACACATCACTAATGGATTTAAAAGCTGATAGTAAGACCTCTCAGGTGCTGCTCATTGCCTGTGCTGTACTACGCTTGTTGCAGTTCACAGAAAACTCAAATCTGGACCTCAAATCCAATTATGTGGTGCAAATATGAATTCCGTGGTCTCAAATAAAATTCAGACCATGCTAACTGAGGTAGCCCCATAGGCGATGCACAATCAGCACAATTGCATCGCGCTGCGAATGGGAGGGTTCTGTCACCCCTGGTTAATTAGGCACCTGTTGATGGCATGTTACAAGCTGTTTAAGAAGGGTCTTCCTCTGACTCTGTGTGAATAGTCCGCGGTGTGAAACGAAGCAGACGTGAGCCATCGCGTGTTCTGGAGAAGAAACGCTGCTGTCTACACGTTTCCCCAATTGGAGGCGGGGTTTGTGCGTGAACGTGGCTGTGGTTGCAGACAGTTGGCCATTCTGAATGAGTGTGGGAATCAGACATGCTCAGACCCCACATTGGGTGCCAAATTTGTTTTAAATAATAATAATAATAATAATAATAATAATAATAATGTTTAAATAGTTCTAAAGTATAAAATATGCTAGTGGCACAGATGAGTTATTAGGAGTTCAAGAGTGATTTGTTTCCTGCCCAACCCTTTCTTTAGGCTGCAGGATGTCTGGCACAGCTAACAGGATCCCTCCTATCCCAGTCTCACCATAAAAACACCACATGGAGTATCCAGACTGTAGTTTGTTAGTTGGGAGCAGCAATGCTAATGATCACTGATGAACTTGCATATCTTATAGTTTATACAGTCAGAGTATCTAACCCCACACATTTTAATGACCTTGGACAAGGTTATCTGCAGAAGGAGACAAATTCTAATAATTTTGAGAGTCATTTGCTTTGTAGTTGACCTTGTCTAAAGTGATTTATGTAGCTGCTCTCTCACAGAGTACCTAATCCTACACCTGGATATGGACTGAAGCGGCACTCTCAAGGGAACCAGTTCTGGGCCAAAGAAATGTTTCACACAAGACTCTAAAATGAGGGCAAAGACAGTAACGGTTTAGTGGCTGTGACTGCTCTGGGGAACAGTGTTGTTCATGCCCTTTGTTTCAGTCCTCATGGTAAAGTAAAGGAAAGTCTGGTACTCTGGGCTGGACTGGGCTGATTGCTCAATAAGACAGAAAGTGCCAAGGGTAGACTACATAGCCAGAAGTATGTGGACACCTGATGTCCAAAATCTCATCCAAAATTATTAATATGGAGTTAGTCTAACCTTTGCTGCTAAAACAACCTCCACCTTTCGGGGAAGGCTTTACACGAGATCTTGGACCATTGCTGCAGGGATTTGCTTCCATTCAGCCAGAAGAGCATTAGTGAGGTCAGGCACTGATTGGCTTTCCAAATGATCCCAAAGGTGTTTGATAGGGTTGAGGTCAGGGCTCTGTGGAGGCCAATCATGTTCTTCCGCAGCGTTCTCGACAAAACCATTTCTATATGGACCTCACTGTGTGCCTGGGGGCATTATCATGCTGAAACAGGAAAGGATCTTCCCCAAACAGTTGGTGAAGCACAGAATTGTCTAGAATGTGGCTGTATGCTGTAGCATTAAGATTAGTCACTGGAACTAAGGGGCCTTTTTTCATGGCCCAAACCATGAAAAACATCCCTAGACGAAGGGGTGTCCAGATACCGTTGGTCATATAGGGTAGCAGTCAAAAAGCTGAACAATGATGTTCATAAGTGGAATACAGTTGAGAGTTATTATTGTATTAAATTTAAATGTGATCCAATATGAATAAGCTGCTGACAGTTACGGTTTCACTTAGCTGTGAAAATAACTCCTCAGACTACAAGTAAAACATAAATATGTTAATCATAGGGCGGCGCTGTCGACTCACAGCACGAAGGTCTTGGGTTCGAATCCCGGTCGAGGCCTTCATGTGGGGAGGGTACATGTTCTCTCCCATAAGAGGTAGGCTAATTGAAGAGTCTAAATGTGTGTGCCCGTGTGTGTGAGTGAATGGCGTGTGTGTGCCCTGTAATGGATTGGTGACCTGTTTAGGGTGTACTCCTGCCTCTCATACAATGCTTGCTGGGATAGGCTTCAGCCCTCCTGCAACCCTGACCAGAAATAAGCACGCTATATAATGGATGGATGGTGATCATAAAATATCTGTAACAAAGCAATATTTATCTTTACTTGAAAAAAAATCTTGTGGGTTCAAGGGAGATTGGCATCACATAGTCATGGCTCGGAAAATGTTAAAATTTTCATTCAACAATAAATGTGAACAGTTACTTAAGACGGGTAAATATACTTCAAATGGCCAAGAACAAAGATGCAGTGACAACTTTAAGGCGATTCTGGTGCAATATGTAAGCTTGACCAGCGGGGAATATTTTACGAGATATGAAAATGTGTGAAATGTGACCACCGTCCGTTGGGCACGTACACGCTCTGTCTCCATGTGCTTGAGCAGCGGCGGCCTGCTTGCAGGCTTTTCTTTCTGTGAATTCACACTGCCACCCAGTGGTCAAGAAGGAGAATAACCTCAGCAAATAATGATCCATTTCTGAGATTCTCTAACCCAACCTTCTTCAGGTACTTCTTCTGGAGGCCCATATTTATTTTTAAAAGTGCTGCGTATGGGCCAAAGAGATTCCACATGCTCTTAATAACACAATGAATAAACAGATGTGTTGCACACAAAGTAGATACTTTTTTAAATATTCACAACTATTAATTATTATTCTCAGATCAGTGGATAAGGGTCTCGTAGACAGAAAGAGTTAAAACAATAAAAGGTTGTGTCTTCACTTTGTGGGCTCCTAAACTGTAGAATACCTTCCAATGCACAATAAAGTTTTCAGTCTCTTTTGAAGACATACTTTTTGTTTCTTATTGTATGCACCATCTTTTCTGCACTGTACATTTTAACCTTACCTAAAATTCATCATTGACAGATACTTTTTGTTTATAGGCTTGACTGCTTTTTCACCATCTGCTGTTCTTGTCTTGTCCTTGTCTTTGGAAGTGCTTTGAACGCGCTGTATGCAAAGCTATTCATCCTTATCAATGTGACATCACATTATGGACCTACTTCCCTTCAGGTGGCTGCACAGCTAAAGCTGGGACTCAGATTCACAGTCCACCCACCGCACCCTCATGGTGTCCAGTCTCCTGGGCTCCTCTGGCTTATTGTAGCGGATGTTCGCACACTTGAAAAGGAGTTAAAACAAACACCAAACAGCTGGAAAGGGGTCAGAAGGGCACCTAACAGCCTTACAGAATCATAGATTTACAGTACAGCTCAGACCTACATATTCATTTCAAAACATTTGAATTGCTATAAATCCTGTATTGTAGTAAATCTGCAGTTGAAGTGATATTGTGGTAACTGGGTTGTCACAATTTATGCGCTCAGTAACCGCATGAATCAAGCAGATTTTAGATTTACAGCATATGTCTCTTCTTCATGTCCTGTTACACCTAGAACCTAAATGTTTAGGTTCTAGGTAATGGGAACCTAACCCCCCCCCCACCCCCACCCCCACCCCCACCCCCTCTCAGTAAGCTGTTTACTGTGTACTGCCACTCATTCTGTAGCCCATGCAAATACTGAATTTGCAGTTTAAAAACATAGGAAATCTTTACAAATTTAAATTTAAGACAGCCGGAGCTGATGATGCCCAAACCTCAGAAATCCTCTGGAAATGCCTGTTTGAGGAGAATTAACAGCCACATTTTATTTCTTACTCCCAGTTTGAAAAATTGGGTTAAAAAATAAGTCATTAGAGCATTCTTCAAGAACACTATTGGAGTTTTCTTACTATTTTCTTTAGTGTGTGTGTGTGTGTGCGCATGTGTGCATGTGCGTGTATATGCGTATGTGCGCGTGTGTGTGTGTGCATATGTCAGTACAGTCAGCATTGCCACAGTAATTACCACTTGTCCCAAATAAAACAAAAGTAAATGAATAAATTTTCATGCAACAAAATTAAGACTGTGTTGGGTAGTCATCTAAATTATAATAATAATGCAGATGTCAAACTGAATTGCCCTCAATCCTGTCCCATCACAGCCATATTAAAACAGAAGGAAGCTCATGAACACCCCATCGGTCAATGCTTGTGCGATACGAAGCTGTCTCTAAGCAACCGTAATTATTCTCTTCCTTCCCTCCAGCACTGCGGACCAGCCCCTTTGTTCCTCATCTTGGTGAACTAATTTATTTCACCACAGGGAGGCGCTGCAATCCAAACAACTCAACTGATGGGACGCCGATAGGAACAAAATGGTGAATGTGTTTTTTTCCCATGATCCGGACTTCCAAAAAACAAAACAAATTGCAATATTTATTCTTTCATTTCTGCACTAATTTCTTCACTCTTTCTTTCATTGGAGAGCATATTTTGTTTGCCCTGAGTTCAGTGGCACTTTGCTGTGACAGGTTTAGCCTATTAAACAAAAGTTTTCCAAAAAAATTAACAAACAAAAAAAAAACTGCTCAGTTTAGAAAATGATGTTTCTTAAGCTGCTCACTTTTAAAAATGTTTATTTTTATATGTCATATCATACACATCATATTGACAAGTCATTATTGGCACTCCGTTCTCCATTGATGGGCAATACTGCTACCCTCGCTCTATTACATGTGGAATGCTGCATAAATTTAAGTCGAACCTGCCATGTCCAAGTTGTCATATGACAGGGTAGAACGTAAAAGTTCCATAACAGAACAGTTCAAAGCCACATAACTCCAAAGACAAGGTACACTTAATATCGGTGAAGATCGTTCGCAAGCCAGCAGACCTATGGAGTTTCCCTTTTATGTATCTGCAGGAACTATACTGTCCATGAGATTTACACGTCCATCTTTATGCTATGCAGCACAACAATGAATCATAATAATTTAAGCAATAAGTAACACACTTACATGTGTTGCATATATTTGTATTACACGTTTTCCATATTGCAAATACTTAGTACATGTTTCTGATAACGCCTCATGTTAAATATGACTCCAAACCGACCAGCATGAAAATTCAATGTACACGACAAGGTATATGACAAGGTCTAACATAAAGACCTACATAAAACATTCATAATGATTTATAGCATGTTAAATGTGTAGTAGTGCCACTATGGTGAGAGCTTCATAACACTTTCAAGAGCATTGAATATAAAAGTCGCTGAGAACCACCTTTGACACTAGACTTTATAACACATCCAAGAACAAATTACATTAAAATATGTAAGGAAATTCATTGGACAATAGAACACATTCAAAATAGCTTCATAAGACATTCTTTTTTATTATTATTATTATATACTATTTAAAGAATTTTTAACAGGAATAATTAACACTTGTCCTCAAAAAGTGATTTTATGTTAGATTATATAGGATTCATGTTCATTATCAGGATGTTTGAGTAACGTGGATTTATGGATTTCTGAAAATGTTATTGCCATTGTTCACCATGAGGAGATGTTACCCATTTGTGTGCATACGACGTGAATGGAATATCATTTATGTGACCTTGAGTGAAATTATTTGGAATAAAATAATTATTTTTAAAGAAAACCTTCTTATCGTAATTTCTGTTCATTTACTGTGACTGCAAAGTCTTTAATTGTTATTTGGATTATTACATATTTTACTGTAATTATCACTGCAGTTCTCTATTTGTGCCTTTTACAATGAACACATTGCAATTTTAAAAATCTTTGGTTCACTGTTTGTAAAGATTACAAGATTGTAAAGCTGTTGTGCCACCTACAAGAAAAACACTTGAATAAATGCAGTTTGGAGATTTGAATGTGTGCGAATTATGATGTTTAGATTTGGAAATCTAATAAATCTAATAAAATAGCCAGCCAGCTAGCTACACAAAAACTGTTAGCAGACACTGCTGAAAACAGTGTTAACTGTTAACAGATAATTGGCTGTCGTTATAGCTAGCTAGCCATTGTTAGGTTACATTATTTAGCCAGTAGCAGCAACAACACCTCCTGCAAAGCAGGCTACAACACTAAAGTACATCACACAAAAAATAATGTTATTTCAGAAGCAAACAAATATGTGGAATACTGAAATATGTAAACAATAACTGTTATTTTACATTAACAGGATTAGGTACCGAGGGTCATGTGACTCACAACCCATAGACTTAAGTTGAATATACAGTACTGTGGAGAAAAATGGCAATGAATATATGTATGATGTATTGTGCTTTCTCCTCTTAGTGATTGCCATGTGTACGTATCAACATCTTATTGGAAACAACACTAAGCATGTGTAACTATGTGGTTATTTACATGGTATCTGATTTGGACATTCTTGCTAGTTAGCCTGCTGACTAAAGCACTGTAAGCTAAGCAGTTTTAGCTAAAGCAAAGCACTGTCAGCTAAGTGGTTAGCAAAGCAACTGTGGAAAGGCCTGTATGGTAGTCCTAGTGCAAAAACGGCAGTGCAGCAATACACTGGGGTTGATCGGAAACCACAATTATAACTGTTGTACTGCCAATCTTAAAAACTGAAGCGAAAAAACAACCAAATCTTCACAGTGTATCCCCTCTGTGAGCATATGCAGCAGTGGGGTTTCCGGTTGGGGAGGTGTGAGTGTATGTAGCCGAGGAGTTTTGGGTTGGGGGAGTGTGAGCATACGTAGCAGTGGGGGTTTTGGTTGGGGGTGGGGGAGCGGGGTTGGAGCGTATATAGCAGTGGGGTTTTGGGTTGGGGGGATTGGGGCATATGCAGCAGTGGGGTTTTGGGTTGGGGGTGGGAGCGTATGCAGCAGTGGGGTTTTGGGTTTGGGGGTGTGTGAGCGTATGCAGCAGTGGGGTTTTGGGTTGGGGGTGTGTGAGCGTATGCAGCAGTGGGGTTTTGGGTTGTGGGTTGGAGCGTATGCAGCAGTGGGGTTTTGGCTTGGAGGGATTGGGGCATATGTAGCAGTGGGGTTTTGGGTTGGGGGGACTGGGGCGTATGTAGCAGTGGGGTTTTGGGTTGGGGGATGGGAGCATATGTAGCAGTGGGGTTTTGGGTTGGGGGTGTGTGAGCGTATGCAGCAGCAAGGTTTTGGGTTGTGGGGATTGGGGCATATGCAGCAGCAGTGGGGTTTTGGGTTGTGGGTGGGAGAGTATGCAGCAGTGGGGTTTTGGGTTGGGGGATGGGAGCATATGTAGCAGTGGGGTTTTGGGTTGGGGGTGTGTGAGCGTATGCAGCAGCAAGGTTTTGGGTTGTGGGGATTGGGGCATATGCAGCAGCAGTGGGGTTTTGGGTTGTGGGTGGGAGAGTATGTAGCAGTGGGGTTTTGGGTTGGGGGGATTGGGGCGTATGTAGCAGTGGGGTTTTGGGTTGGGGGATGGGAGCATATGTAGCAGTGGGGTTTTGGGTTGGGGGGTGTGAGCATATGTAGCAGCAGTGGGGTTTTGGGTTGGGGGTGTGTGAGCGTATGCAGCAGCAAGGTTTTGGGTTGGGGGGTGTGAGCGTATGCCTGCCAGGCACAGAGAGAGCCATCTTCACAGTGAAGACATGCGGAGTGACAGGCTGCTTCTGCCAGCGGGTTTCTCTGTCTGCAGTTTAATTCCTAAACAGGCTCATCGGAAATAAAATGGCAAAAGGGTCGCTTTTCTATAGATACTGTACATAGCGCAGCAAAGGAAAACCGTAAAAGTTTAAAGATGTTCTTCGTGTTTCTTCACTAAAATGTGCACAATATGCAGTGTGTTATGTATATATATATTATGTATTTGATGTCTCTGAAGTGGAATGAATGGTGGATTCCATGAGAACTGGGCCATTTTTCTTTAACTTCATCCATATGAGGAGCTCACACATGGAACGAAGAAATGAGCAGTCACTCTTATGTACATGAACAGTCACTCTTGCACACGATAACATTCACTCCCAGTGGTTCTTTTAAGGAATCTTTCAGTCCCCCATCCCAAATTTTTAGGTCACCCCCCCCCCCACCCCCCGGGGATTATTTTACAGTCTTTATGTACCCCCATCTCCCACCCCCCCAAAAAGTAACTGCATTGCTGTCTTTAGGTTCCCATCAATAATTCTGCCACAGTGTGACTGTGTTACAGTTTCAGGTTCCCCCCAGTGACTGTGTTACAGTTTTAGGTTCCCCCGGTGGGTCTGTCGTCGTAGCGTTGCTGTGGAACCTCTGATGTTTCCTCTCTTTCCTCCGCTCACCTCTCCTCCCCTTCTTTCTTTTCTCTGTTGAAGACCACATGCAGATTATTCAATCATTCATTTTATGAAAGCAAATCACAATCAAAAAATCCAAACATAATTGACAAGATTAAATTATGGGGGCCCAGCAAAAAGATTCCCTCAACCTCATGACTAGTTAGCAAACAATAAGCAAGCAATACAAAATGGATATTAATTATATGAATTAATAAAGCCTATATGAATTAATAAAGCCCATATTCTAGGCCTTCTAGGTGCTGTTAAATGTTCTTTTTTTATTTGCTTGCATTCATGCATTTTTTAATCACCAATATTGTGGCAGTCGGTCAGCCTGAGGCGCGGACTGGTCTCGGCTGCGCCGGCTGGTGGAGAGAGCACACGCGCCTGGGCTGCGTTAGCTAATCAGCCCAGGTGCTAAAAGGTGTGCTGCTCTCCACAGTTCAGCGCCGAGACCGGGAGCTAACACCGAGAGCGCAGTTATGGTCTTCGTTTCATTTGTATTTGAGCACTGAAGTCAATGAAAGGAATCCTCAGCTGGGAGGCTGGAGGAGCTGGACCTGGCCGGGAAGGCGGGTCAGCTACAGAGCAGGGAACTGAAAAGTTGCTGCTCTGTTTTACTTTTTGTCTTTGTTATTTTAGCTTGTTATTTTAATTCATTGTTTTTGCGTGGAACCCGTGAGGGGGAAAGGTGAAGGTGTCCGTTTATTTTATTTTGTGTTGGTGTGGGTGCGCTCTCTCTCTCTCTCTCTCCATGCGACAGACAACGGTGTTGCCCGGTACTGCTGCATCTCCCTCCCCGGGGTGTCACACTCGCATGTGACATATTTATTACTAGGGTAATATCTCAATGCTAGCAACCATAATACAGTGAATAATCATGTTTACCCCTTTTCCACCAAGGCATTTCGAGGGCCAGTTCAGAGCCGGTGCCTAATCGCGAACCAGTTCTTTGCTTTCCGACAGCAAAAGAACCGGCTCTCGGCCGGGAAAACTGGTTCCAAAGCGGCACCAACACTTGGCTGCTCTAGAACCAAGAACCGCTTACGTCAGGGGCTGGGGGCGGGATTATTGTGACCAACCAAGACCAACTAAAACTTTGTGACCGCCAGGTAGAGTGAGAGCACCTATTATTGACCACCTTCGTTCGACAAACAGGAAAAAGTAAACTGATTTCCAACCATATATGAAATAGGTGAAATATCGGTAACAACCTGTACCTAGTTATGTAGGAAAAAATGTCCTTGTTATCCTCCAGCGGTTATTTTTTTCAGTACTTTCGCAATTTTTTTATGTGCCGGCAAATAAGTCAGAGGTGGTCCAGCGCTAGCTTTTGGTTGCTAAGCGGACATGGATCGACAACCCCATATAAATTAATGGAACTTGACATAAATTTGCTAGCATACTGTTTAAGTGTCCTGTCTTGCGTATTTGAAGTTAATATGAGAAATGGTGGTCGCTATCAGCACGTCTAGGAATCCGTACATATTCACTGTTGTAACCCAAGTTGCTGGATGCAAAATAGCCGTTAGGAAGGAGTTTGAAATTATGAAGCAACGTCTGCGCCATTGGATTTAATGAGTTGCGATGAGATTAAGACAAGCAACACACTTGGAATTAAGTTGATATAGTAAATAAGGCTGTAATAATATGTATATGTATGAAGTTGGGTTTAGTTTATTATCTGTATTTTTACAGGACATACATTTTAATAGGTAACGATGTTGCTGGGAAAGCGGAGACGTACACAGACGTATACAGTGACGTAATGACGTGGCTCTCTAGCCCGTGGAAAAGCAAACTGGTTCTTAGAAGGTTTGCAAGTTGAACCAACTGTGAACCGGCACTAGCACCAGCCCAGAACCAGAACTACGTTCACGTTTGTGGAAAAGGGGTAAGAGAGTATATTTTTCACTGAGATGACTGCTGGGCAGAGGTCCAGCATGGCAACATATTTCATGAGAAAGTACAGAGTTGAAGATTGAAAATAATTTACACAAATCCAATTTTAGCATAGATTTATTCTGCTCCTGATTTAAATGTTGCCAGGCATGGAACATCCACATCCACAATGTACAGATTCACCGTTATCCATTAAAACTGAATTCAACACCTGTATACTTACACCTATTTCACACACCCACCCACACACACGGGGTGGACGTCTGGTGGGACGCCTTTACCAGAAATACCCTACAGAAAATATTTCCTACAGCTGCAGACTATAGAGAAGAAGCAGCTTCAGGCTATAATGCATTCCCTCCGGGAAAATAAAGTGATAATCATCAAGGTCGCAAATTTCACCTAAAGTAAGATGAAACTCCTTGATGTTGATTACACTACAGAGAACGCAGGTAAAAAGAAAAATGTATTATATAGGAGATTTTTAAAACATAGAACAATAGAAGCAGAAAATAAATATTAATTTATTTTTATATATCTTATAAATTATGAGATCTAATAAGAAAGAGCATTATCACAAACTATTGGAGCAGTATAGGAGTAACACTCAAGGAACATGGAGAGTGCTTAACAGCCTAATTAAAAAGGGTACTGGAAAAGCAGACAAACCAAATTACTTTGTAAAAGATGATACAATTATAAATAAAACAAAAAAAAGTGCCAATGAATTTAACAATTATTTTGTAAATGTTGGATACAATTGAGCAAAAGAGATTGCGAAACCAAGAAATAGGGATGGTGTAAATGAAGACATTGTTCATAAAAACTCCTACTCCATCTTTATTAGAGGTGCTGATGGAAAGGAAATACTTGACATTGTTAAAAAATTTAAGAATAAAAAGTCCACTGATTGGACTGAAATTGATATGTCGTTAGTAAAAGATATTATAGAATGTATAGTGAAACCATTGACACATATCTGCAGTCAATCCTTCCAAACAGGTGTATTTCCCAGCAAAATGAAAACAGCAAGTCATTCCTATTTATAAAAGTGGAGATAGACATCCATTCTCCAATTATAGACCAATTTCTCAGTTCTCAAAAATTTTAGAAAAACTATTTGTGCAAAGATTGGATAATTTCATAGAAAAACACAATTTGAGTGACCATCAGTACGGCTTTAGAGCTAATAGGTCCACCTCAATGGCAGTGATGGAACTGGTAGAAGAGATTTTTACTGCAATGGACAAGGAATATACCGTGGGGGTGTTTCTAGACCTAAAAAAACATTCGATACCATTGATCATGGCTTATTAATGAAGAAACTGGAGAGATATGGTATTAGAGGAATAGCACACTCATGGCTAAGTAGTTACCTCAATGATAGACATCAATACGTACAAATAAATAACGTTGAATCTGATTTGTTGAAGGTTACTTGTGGGGTTCCACAAGGTTCTGTGCTAGGCCCTAAACTGTTTATATTGTATATAAAATTATATTTGTAAAGTGTCTACATTGTTAAAATTTGTTTTATTTGCTGATGACACTAATTTATATTGCTCCAGGAAAAGTTTGGAAGGGCTTCTGAATACAGTGGGAAGGGAATTGAATGTCTTAAAGAAATGGTTTGATATTAACAAGTTGTCACTGAATTTAAGTAAAACAAAGTTTATAATATTTGGTAATCGGCAAATCAATAATCAAGTAAAAATCGATAAATGATGTTGAAATAGAAAGAGTGTATGAAAATAAATTTCTGGGCGTGATTATTGACCATAAATTATGTTGGAAACCACACATAATGTGAAAACAAATGTCTAAAACTACTGCAATATTATATAAAACTAAAGATATCTTGAATCAGAAATCACTATATGTGCTGTATTGTTCTCTCATAGTTCCATACATTACCTACTGTGTGGAGGTATGGGGAAACACATACAAAACCAGCACTTATCCAATTTTCACCCTACAGAAGAGAGCTATAAGAATTGTAAATCGAATGGATTACGAACCAACCAACGCACTATTTATTAATTTACATGCTTTAAAATTTTAATGATCTAGTTGATCTTAAAACTGCACAGATAATGTACAGAGCACAAAATAATTTGCTTCCTAACTGTATTCAGTGGTTATTTGAAATTAGAGAGAGCCAGTATGAAATTAGGTGAATAGGTATGTTTAAAAAATCAAGGGTAAGGACAAATATAAAGATGAGATGTATATCTGTCAAAGGGGTTAATTTGTGGAATAGTTGTGACAAGGAATTAAGAATGTGTAGTTCACTTTGCAAATTTAAGCAAAAGTAAAAATAATGTGGTAAACAAATAAAATGGAGTTGTGATCATTATTGTGTATGAAACATTTGGAACTTTTGTTTTTGTTTCTGTTCTGTTTTGTTTTTGTATAGCCTAAACCTAGTAGTGAAAGGGTTGCCTATTAGAATATGTTATGTAAAAAGGGTAGGTATAATAAGCTAAAGCTTCAACCTTCACCTTTTCGGTCAATATTGTTTTCCTTTTAATTTAATTTAATTTAATGCCTTATTGTTATTTATTTATTTCTACATTCTTTTTGGAAAATTGTTAATAAGGACCGGAATAAATTACTACTACTACTACTACTACTACTACTACTACTACTACTACTACTACTACTACTACAACAACATCAGAGGTTCTTCAGATCACAATGCCTGAGACAGAATTGTCAGGTTGACAGATTTTTTAGGCCATAACCTTATGAAATCACACCTCCAGATGCAGTGTGATTTTATTAGATGATGCATTCCTTCGGATGTTCCCCTGAAAGTTGTTGTGTGTGACCAGAATTACAAGTGGAGAGGGGAGGGTTGCTCCTTTCCCATCGCACACTCTGATCACCCTTTTGTCTGACTGTTCTTCATACCCTTTTTGACACTATTGTCCCGACCACAGACAAGCGTGTTTTCTGAAAAATACCACACGTATCTGGCAGGGCATTTTACACGCAGCCTGCGTCCACTTATCGATACCTCAGTGAGAGCATTATTGGAAACACCCCTATCTTTAAGGAGAGCCGCCTATTAAAATAATAAATACAGCAAAGACAGCCAGAAAAACTGTACAGCTATAATTAGAGAAAAAAACCCAATTTGTTACTGTAATAGTAATAATAATAATAATAATAATGTGAATTATTTGTATATTGTAAGTGTTTTTTCATACTGGAGATTAGTTTTGCTTTAAAGTGCTTTGAACACTATATATCTCTACAAAATCATTTCTGTTTGTGGATTTATGTCACAGCATCAGGCATTTAACATTTTGGACATTATCCTGCAATAAAAGTCTGTTTTACTCTTGACACCATTTTTTATCTATGTACATATATTTAGAAACAAATGAAGGGCGATCATGAACCCGTTCATTAATTGCTAATTCATGGGTAAATTCATCAGGAACTTATACCATCTTAACAGGAAGTCAAAACATCTCAACAGTGGCTCCACTTCCTTAGAAGACTGAGGAAATTTGGCATGGGCCCATTTCTCTTTTCTTTTTTTTTTTTTTTTTTTTTTTTTACAGCTGCACAACAGAAAGATTGAACTGGGGTCCATCACAGAACTGCACAAGCACAGCAGCACAGCAAAGACTGCACAGGTCGCTGGTTTCCAGCTCTCGTTCCTCAAGGTAATAGGAGCCGACAGCCATAGCTCTACAGATTTTATAGAATCGTCAGATGGCCAGGTCCTTCCGTCTTCCTGAATGACTAATTCTAGTGGGTAAGAGGATCTGGTTCTGTCAAACTTCCATTGTAATCATACTGCACTCTAATACAATAACATAACATAACGAGAACAGGCCATTCAGCCCAACAGTGCTCGCCATTTTCCTGACTCAATTAGTGCTCTGATTACCTACAGACTAGATAGTATCTAACATCGTATCAAGCCTATTCTTGAAAATCATCAGATTTTCTGCCTATATGGAATTTACCTTTTGCTAATTTCCATTTATGTTCCCTCGTTCTACTAACAGAACTGAATTTGAAGCATCTCTTTTAGTTCACTTTGATTTTAAATTCATAAAGGATATCAACAATCAAATCACCCTGAGTCTCCTTTTACTAAGTTTGAAGAGATTAAGCATCTTTCCTCATAGCTTTTATCTTTCATACCAGGAATCAATTTGGTTGCTCTGCTTTGAACCTTTTCCAGAGCCTCTATATCATTCTTGTAATACCATCACTAGAACTGCACACAATACTCTAACAAATGTATTGTATAAAATAAGTATAACTTTCTTTGATTTATACTCAATACTATTGGGTATATATGTCAAGGGAGTGGGAGGTGGGACGCAATTGCAGACCGAGGGGATCTAAAAGTTAACCTCGAGGGGTAACCACAAATATCACCAAGCGGTTGAAAGGGACAGGGGAAACACCAAATAACAAAGAGCTCCAAATAACCGCTCCTTCACTGAATCTTCTGTCAGTGGACTCAGAAAACTAAAAACTAAACACCGGTGCAGCGTAGCTACCTAGAAAGTAAAAACCCAATAGGAAGACAGAGTGGAGTAACCTACTAAAGAAAATGACACTCGCAGCCAGGCGGGTTGGAAAAGGTAAACTAAAGAGACGAGGGCAAAATGTCCTCCACAGCGCTAAGAGAGAATCAGCTCAGAGAAGAAACTAAATGGTGGTCAAATCTCGCAGATAGGATCGATGCGGTAACTTCTGCGGATTCTTACACCCCTACACACGTAGAGCATGACAAACAATGAGTCTGCACTGAACCCTGGAAACCAAGGGCTAGATATAGGACTCCCATACCTGAGCCTAATCAGGGACAATTAACTCAAGGAGCCAATGCGTGTGAGGTGCCGCCACCTCACAGTTAGGACTCACACACCTGCCCCTCATCAAGGACAATTAACCCACAGAAACCAATGAGTGAGAGGTGCGTCATCTAATTCCTACTGTCTCCATTTTACTAACAAGTCTCTCATGTAGTACCTTAACAAATGGCTTTTGGAAATCTAAATATATAATATAAGCCTTGTTATAATCAAAACACTTGATAGCTTCTTCCAAGAATACACAAAGGTTTGTCAGGCATGACCTTCCCTTGCGAAAACTGTGCTGGCTATCCCTTAGGATGTTGCTGTTTTCAAGAAATACTTCCAATTTTTCTCTAATGATCGATTCCAGTATTTTACGTGACGCAAGTTAAACTGACAGGCCTGTAGTTTCCTGGATCAGTACGGTCCCCTTTCTTTTATATTGGCATTATATTACCTTGCTTCCAGTCCTCAGGTATTTCTCCAGTTTCTAAGGACTGTCTAAAATACCTGCCAGTGGTTTAAAGATTAAACTAACTGCTTGAGTACTCTTGGGTATATGCCATGTGGTTCCCAACCCTGTTCCTGGGGATCTTCCATCCTGTGGGTTTTCACTCCAACCTTAATTTGGCACACCTGATTCTACTAATTAGCAGCTTGATGAGGACTCTAGCTGTTGAGTGAGGTGTGGCTTTGTTAGGGTTCGCGTGAAAATCTACAGGAAGGTAGATCTCCAGGAGCAGGGTTGGGGACCCCTGCCATACAATCAAGCCCCTTTGAGAACTTTCAGAAAATGCATTACGATTGAAACATTAAACGCATCATCATGCTCAGGGTTCAGTCCTGGACTGTGACGGGACATAATCACGCAGTGAGCCAGCAACCAGGCCACACACAATCCCCAAACACACAAGTTTATTCCCGGAGAAAGTCGAGAAGATACAGTCTGAGTGCACAAGCTTCAGTTTTTGGAGACCACCTTTATTTTACATGAATCAAGATTTTGGCCAAAAATTCAAACTGGGGTCAGCAAAGCTTCATAAACTGCTCCAGAGTCATAGGTTTCCTCCACGGATCTGTCTCTGCCTTAACAAGATCAACCCCCCCCCCTCCTCGCCTCCTGCATGGTGGCCTGGGACATAATAACCCAGCCCCCTTCTCCTCCCCAGCTGGCGGACATTATAGACTCGTCGGCAGGTCTGATGTTTGATTGCAAGCAGTTTTCGGATCATTTTGTGGTAATTGTGTCTAGCTAGGATTTGGCCATCCTGAACTGGCAATCCTGGTAAGGTTTGGAAGGGGGTTGGGTGTAAAGCAATACTCCTATCCCCGCTGCAGATCACAGCATGGGGCCAGAGCATGCAGCCACCCCCTGGCCGTGTAACCCATCTCCTCTTCACCCCCACTTAATGGGACGCAGAGGGCTCCGGAACAGGCTTCCAACCCCTCAACAAACAGCAGGCTGGAATAATAAGCCCTCCCCTAATCCTGTCTACAGCCCTGCGTCCTGGAGCCAGCGGGCAGAGGCGCACTGCTCAACCGTGGGCTTCTCTGCTGACGGGCAGCCCTGTGTGTGTGTGTGTGTGTGTGTGTGTGCGTGTATGTGTGTGTGTTTGTGTGTGTGCGCGTGTGTGTATGTATGTGTGTGTGGGTGTGAGTGCGTGTGTGCGTCCGCACGCATTTGTGTATATTATACCCGTCAGGATGTTACCACTTGCACCATCTAGATGACAAACTAAAGCATATCTGTTGCTTTTTTTCTATTGTGATTGTTCAAATCTTTAAACAAATATTTAGCATGGTACTGAAACTAGTGGTCTGTAATTGAAGCAAGGCGTTTAGTTCTAATGGCACAAACGGAAATAGCTGTCTTATCATTAGCTAGACCTGTAGCTGGCTTTGGCTAGGATATAGCCACCGCTGGCCTCTCGGCAGTCTGAGTTCTGCTACTTCTTCAGCGTCATACACCTTGCTATCGTATTAATAAAGCTAGTTGAATTTAAAGTGTTGTTTAACCTAGCTGTCAAATTAAACGCTGAGAGGGGGCGGGCCTTGTCTTGCTGTAAGCCAATCAGGAACTGATTTAAACTGCCTGCCGTTTCAATCAAACTATCTTCCGTTTTTCAATCAAACTCTCTCATACGAGTATTATCTCACACAGACTACTATTCCCTCTCACACATACAATCATACTCTCTTACACATTCTACTATAGTCTCTCACACATACAATCATTCAATCTCACTTATACTAAGAGAATATAATGGTGTATGTGAGAGCGTACGATGGTGTGCGTAAGAGAGTATAGTGGTGTTTGTGATAGAGAATGATAGTTTGTGTGTGTAAGAGAGTATGATGATTTGTGTAAGAGAGTATAATGCTGTGTGTGTGAGACTATAGTGTTGTGTGTGAGAGTGTATGATGGTGTGTTTGAATGGAAGTATGATTTATGGCCTAAACGGCCTGTCATATGTGCATGTGAGTGTGTGTGTATGTGCGTGTGTGTGAGTGTGTACGTGTTTGTGCATGTGTGTGCGTGTGTGAGTTCTTATGTGTGTGTGTGTGTGTGTGTGTGCATACATGTTTGTATGTGCGAGCATGTGTGTGTGTGCATGTGTGTGCAAACGTGTGTATTTGTGTGCCTGCATGAGTGTGTGTGTGTGTGTTTGTACGCTTGCATGAGTGCGTGTGTGTGTGTGTGTGTGTGTGTGTGCGTGTGCGTTCTCTGTGAAGCCAGCCAGATGAGGCCTTCGCTGGGCGCTGTCCACATTTTCAACATGTGGGCAAATGGCATTCTCCCTGCCAGGGGTCATGACCTTTGACCACTATAAACTGCAACATGAGGCTCAGGTTAAGATAGCAGGGACTGCCAACCAACAGCTGCCATTAGCATGCTGGGTATCAGCTTTAGCCTGCTATATCATGTGCCATTGATCAAACACGATTGGCATCAAATAGCTTAACCTCTTTACTCTGATAGAAAGTACTTCCAGGCAATTCATGCAAGGGCAAGGTCAGGGTGTTTAATCAATTCCCATGTGTCTTCCACTTAGCAGATTTCCTTTCTTTCATTGTACAGCAAGATAACATCATGCAATTCACAGTTATAGTACCAATGCTTCCTCAGGTTGAAAGATGTGGAAGGACTGTTTTGCCTTATCATTTGCGCAAATCTACAGCAAACATATGTGTTTGCCACATTTTTTTAAAAGAAAAATAAAACGAATTCAGGTCGGGCTATTAAGATTGCAATAGTGCTGGACAAGGTTATTTCACATGGCTTTTATTTGAAAGAAACATTTGGGTTGCTGCAAATGATTTGCCTATTTAGGTTCATTCTTCCATTTATTTATCATTGGTAACATGAGCTGTATTCAGTCTTACTTTGAAATAAATAAAGAAATACATTTTAAAGTAATTGTACAGGAACTAATGTATGGCTAATTGAAAGGTATGTCCATAGTAATGGTTTTACACGTTTTACCACATACACGTGCGTGGATATGCAAATGCATGTACGCATACACACACACACACACACACACACTCACGCACGTACGCATGCACATAAAATCTTTTTTTGTTCCAATGTGATGGAAAAACACTTACTTTGAAATTACTTTTAATTTGCCACAATTTCCATTCTGAGAAATTAAAGTAAATGTTGCAGTTCAAAACTGATATATGATGGAAAAAATGCAAATGTTAATCAGCCTGTTTACCCTGCCATGAAGTCCCGTCTGTGAGCCAATGGTGTTTTCTCACAGAAGTCCAGGGCAGACACAAACTAAGATACAGACCAGGTGTGAGTACTAAACCCGTTTTGTCCCCCCCCCCCCCCAAAAACAGTCCTCCCTCTCCAGTTTAAAACAGCCTCACTCAAAAACCCACAGAGGCCTTCAAACTCAAGCGGTGCTAATGAGGTGGTTATGGAGGGCGGCGTTAAGGCTGTCGACTGCCATCACCGCCTTGTTTTCAACAGCCATGGAACAGAGCCAGTTCTATGTTCTTCCACTTGCGATCAAAAGAGCGCACAAAGTGTCTCCGAAGATCCTGTCTGCACCCAGATCTTTTCCCCACCAGCCCTCCAGCCCTCCAGCCCTCCAGACAGCTTCACTTTGAGAGCACTCTGGCAAGAACAGACCTTTGATCGATGGCATATTTGAGGTCCGGCATGCAATCCCTCAAATTAAGCCACATACACTACAAATGCGGACCATTTGCTAAAAAACCAAAAACAGCGATGGAGCAAGCGACCCAAGTGGAATTGTGGTGTGGGTGTGTGTGCGTGCGTGCGTGCGTGTGTGTGCGTGCATGGGTGTGTCTCTGTATTTTATCTGGGGCCAATCCCAGACATAAAACCAAAAAGATATTAGACATAATCCTTGTCGTTATAGGTATGCCCTCATTAATCATTATTTTTATTCATCCAGAGGCTCATAACGTTTATTAGTCTTGTGTTGGTTCGTGGCTTTCCTTGGCTTATGCCTTTGCCAGGGGGTTGCTGTATCTTACCGTACTGTTCTGTAGGTTGCTAAATGGAAGCTTCTCCTGAAGCTGTGGTCCCTCACTAGAGTTGCGGAGCAAGCCAGATATTTGGAAGAGGATGGAACCATGAGCTACCCCAACTGTCCTATCAAAAGAAACCCTTGTCCTGACAGGATGGAGAAATGAAAGCTGGAGGAGCAACAGTGTGAAGGCGAGAAGCTATGGGGAACTGTAGCAGGCAGGTTTTGCTATACGTTTTTCATGACTGCCAGGTTTTGGTCATCTTTACGTTCTTGACCCTAAATTACCTATAGCATGCACATGTATCATAAATACTGACAGACAACTTCACAAATGTTTTCACTTCACTGTCAATCGTCTGTGTAATGTGAATGTATTTTTTCCTTACTGATGCATTTAACCCATATTCATCCTGGTTTGCTACATATGGCCATTTTGAACAACTTTATATGTTAATGTTATTTTCTCCAAAAGTGTTTCATGTCCAGTCATTTTCTCTTTTCCAGGCTCCAATAAAAATTCCAGGATCATATAAAATGTCCAGTGGAACTGAAACTTAACTGAAACAACACTTGTCATATATAACGTGTAATATTTTGCAAACGTATGCTTATCTCTTGTTCACAAAGCCTTTCACTAAAAGTTTGCTGATGAGAAATTTAGCAAATTTAGCAAAATTGCAAAGACATGAAAATCAGACATAGTAAGCATGATAACATGATAATAACATTTTTCTTTAAAACCATTTCTTTTAAAAGCTCATACATTGGACATCAGTTTTTTTGTTTTTCTAAATATAACGAGAGGTGCTCATCAGCTTTAATAGCATTAATATATTTCTTCATCAAAAGGAAGTGGGGGCAAGTGAGTTCAAAGGTGAGGGTATATACATGCTAATATTCATTAATTCTATTAATTCATAATGAGGTATCTATATTACTCATTGACTGTGGTTACCACAGAAGTTTTCAGGACAACAGAAGTTTTCAGGACAGTTATCATACCATGACATGCATGAGTATCCATAGGTGATAAAACAAATGCATTGTGGGAAAGTGCTATGCAGTTTTACTTGCATACGGTGACAATGGCTGGCCTTCAATGGCCGAAATAGCATTACAGCTAATTGACGATTTTCATAGCAATGCTGGCCAGCAGGTCAGATGGTTAGCAATCCTGAAAGAAAAGTCTAAGGGACGATCTCTGTGATCCGTAAGAAAATGTACAGCATGGCTAAATCTGTAGCGGTGTCGGGAAATCACCATATCTACCACGCCAGCTCGGCCAGACATTAACCATCATTTGAAACCTTTATACCAGTTAATACCAGAGATGTTTATACTGAAAGTATAAAGTTAAATAACAGTTTAAATAAATTTTATGCCTCATACATGTACTTATGGCAAGAACAAAAAGATAATTGTGTTTAAATGGTTGGCTGTTTCCTCTCAACAGCAGTGAGGCATGTTGAGGCAATAGCATTGGGCACAGAAAGGGCTTGAATCTCCCCACATCTGAACACTATTAGCGCTGGAATGGATGCTCCAGCTGTGACAGTCCACTGCATTTCAGCGCTAGGAATCCAGGTTTAAAACACTTCCAGGATCCATGTCACAATCCCCGCATGCAGGCCGAACCATCGCCTCCCTTCACTTTATAAAACGGGCTCAATCCTTTTCTGTCTGTATTACATAAACAAGCACGAAACCGTCCAGACCCACGGCGCAACTTGAATTCTGACTGGTATAGCCAGGGCAATATTTCCACTGGAGACTTGATACCGCCTTATAACTTCAAAGTCCCAGGTCATTTGTGAATGGTTGAAATAGATTTTGAAAAGAGACACTTCATGCTACAAGCATGATAACGGCAATGACTGTGCTGTGAAGTTTAGGTAGCAAACAACAAGGCTGAATCCTTTTGACGGAATGTACATAGAAATTATACGGTCAGATTGTGTAGTTTCACTCACTGTAGCCAAGTGGAATCGATAACGTTTCAGAAAATATATAACGTTAAAAGATTTAATTCAATGTTCTACTGGGAGTTTTGCCGTTTATTGAGGGTGTGACAGAAAATTTTGGTGGCGCTCACTGTACACGAAAGTTTTGTACATTTACCGTTCGCTTGAGCAAGTACCATGCGCAGTACATTTTTATGGGTTAGTGCTGTCAGATTGTGCTAGCTACTCTACATGAACCTTGTACAGCGATCAATAAAGGCTAACAGCACAGTAGCAGTGACTGCTTGTCACTTGTACCACCACTGTAATGAACAAAAAAAGGCTACAAACTACATTTTCTATGAGAAATGTGTTGTTGAGCTCATGCGCATACACTGCTGGCGACATTGTAAAGCACCGTTTTTCCCTCCATACTATATAGGTAGCCAGCTATTACGTCGTCACCTCTGTAATGTTATTTGTTGTCCTCTGTGTGTCCGTACATCTGTATCGGTGGTTGTAGCTGTGTGTCCTTAGCTCCCACTGATGCGTGCAGGATAGCATCCGTACGCGCTAACTAGGTTAGCTAAAGTAGGCGAAACGCGAACATGTTAGGGTGAGCTGAAGTAACGTTAGGCGATGAAGCTGTGCTTAAAAAAATGTCGTGCTGTACCACCTGCGGAACGGCACAACATTTTTAAGCACAGCTTTTTCGCCTAACGTTACTTTAGCTAAACCTAACGTTCGTGTTTCGCCTACTCCGATTAAAGGAAGCACCACATGCGCATGCGTCCTACTAACCGTCCCTCTCAGGTCGTCCGTTAGTGAGTGAGTGAGTGAGTGACCACAATTTGCCATAAATAGCCCATGGCGCCAGTTACTGCACGCCGTGGGAAAAACCGCAGACTAAAACTAAAATGTCGCAAGCGACCTTATTAATGAGTTGGCAAAGACTAGAAGGGTGCAAAATTTGTAATATATACTGTATATATGGTGCCGTGAAAACATATTTGCCCCTTCCTGATTTCCTATATTATTGCGCATTTGTCAGACTGAATTGTTTTATATCTTTAGATAAAATGCGATATTAAATAAAGGAAACCTGAGTAAACACAAAACACATTTTTTTAAAATTATTATTTCATTTATTTAATGGAAAAAAAATTATTAAACATCCATATCACCCATTTGAAAAGGTCACTGCCCTCTGAGTTAACCAATCAACGAAACTGAATCGATAATTCGGCTGACTGAACACAGCCAGACTTGATTGCAGACTATGAATCTAAACCTCACTCATATTGAATCTTACTATCAAAATGTAGTCACCACAACGTTTCTGCAACACACTACGCCATGATCAAAGGAAATTCCAGAAGAGATGAATAAACAAGTTTTGAAGTATCAAATGTCTGGAAAGGGCTACAAAGCCATTTCTAAGGCTCTGGGACTCCACCGAACCACAGTGAGATTATCTGCAAATGGAGAACACTTGGAATAGTGGTGAATCTTCTTAGGAGCGGCCAGCCTGCCAAATTTCTCCATGGCTCACCCAGGAAGTCACAAAAGATCCCAGAAGAACATCTGAAGAACTGCAGGCTTCGCTAGCCTCAGCTATGGTCAGTGTTCATGACTCCACTTCATGTAGTTCTGCAAGGAAGAGTCAGCTAAAATTTGTTCACAGCAATATGAATGTCTGATCGGAAATCATAGGAAGCGTTTGGTTGCAGTTATGCGTGTTAAAGGTGCCGCAACAAGTTATTACGCACATGGGTGGTATGGGTGTTTGATATCTTTTTTCATTAAATAAATGTTTTAAAAAAAAATTCCTGCTTACTCAGGCACCCTTTGTCTTATATTACATTTTGTCTAAAGATCTGAAAACATTCAGTGTGACAAATATGCAATGACAGAGGAAATCAGGGAGGGGGCAAATGTTTTTTTTTTCATGGCACTATATATATATATATATATATATATATATATATATATATATATATATATATATACATATACATACACACACACGTGCACACTTTTAATCTTTTTATTTTATTTGAAACATAAGTCATTTGTGTCTTTTAGAATATTTTTGCTCCTCTTACCAAAACCAAAATGTAATTTTCAAGATACATTTCACCATTCATCACGTAACTCCAGTAAGATTAAAATAAGATACAAACTTTGAGGGAAATAATACAGACTTCATTCAGATAATATCCTTTCATAAACATTTTGCTATATATAATTTGTCAATCTCCATTATTTTGGCTTATTTTAGCTGCACTCACAAGTTAGACAAAGTCCCCTCTGTAGACAGCAAGCTGAACTTACTTTCAGAATCCAAAATCATCTGAAACCAATAAATACCAACAGCAAGATCTCTGGGGGGGGGGGGGGGGGGGGGGGATTTGTAAAAAGACAAACTCGTCGCAGACGTCAGTGATGGAGGGAAGGCTCGTGTTTGGTGTTTTCCTAATGACAGTGGACACTGCCATTGGAGGCTGCCAGTGATAATGACGACCACAGAATATAAATGTTCTTTGGCCTAGTGTCCTCCGTGATTTTAGAACAGAACCGGATTCCATAACACATTCTGTGCAAAATCCTTCATCAGAGCTGCACAACTCTGTCATAAGAGCTACACAACTCCTTCATAAGACCTGCACAACTCCTTCATCAGAGCTACACAACTCCTTCATAGGAGCTGCACAACTCCTTCATAAGAGCTGCACAACTCCTTCATAAGACCTGCACAACTCCTTCATCAGACCTACACAACTCCTTCATAGGAGCTGCACAACACCTTCATAAGAGCTGCACAACTCCTTCACAGGAGCTACACAACTCCTTCATCAGAGGTATAAAACTCGTTCATAAGAGCTACACAACTAATTCATAAGAGCTACATAATTCCTTCATAAGAGATACACAACTCCTTCATCAGGGCTACACAACTCCTTCATCAGAGCTACACAGCTCCTTCATAAGAGCTACACAACTAATTCATAAGAGCTACACAATTCCTTCATGAGAGCTACACAACTCTTTCATAAAAGCTACACAACTCCTTCATAAGAGCTGCACAACTCCTTCATAGGAGCTGCACAACTCCTTCATAAGAGCTATACAACTCATTCATCAGAGCTAAACAACTCCTTCATAGGAGCTGCACAACTCATTCATAGGAGCTACACAACTCCTTCATCAGAACTACACAACTCCTTCATCAGAGCTGCACAACTCCTCCATGAGCAGAAGCTGCCCGCGTACATACCTCTATTGTGAAGACCAGTGTGTGGTGACATAATGAACTACAAAGCCTTTTCACCAAACATCTGCTGAACTGGAGGAATGTTTGGCCCTTTTCCATCGCCATGCCGCACAGTATCATACTGTACCGTACCATACCATGAAGCCATGCTCACAGCTTCCGGATGCTGTTCCATTGTCATGCCGAAGCTGTGTATAGTTCTTGGAATCAAATTTCACTAATCCTCCAGAGAGGTACCAAAAAAAGGTACTAAGAACTACGGGGTGGAGCTTACAGTCCTGTATCAAATGCAAACGTCCTGTGAATTTGAGCAAGCCAAATACCATTTTTAATAAATGTTAGAAGACAAATTAGAAAGAAATGAATTAAGGACAGCCTTACGAAATAAAATGATAAATATGACTTGATTTTTTCACCAATAAGTATGATATTACTTACTGCACCATATATTTATAGGCTATCGTGTGGCCAATAACATTAGGGCAGCCACAAAAATGAACTTTGTATGCAAAGAAATTACATTATAACTGAATAGGTGGGTCTGCTTTAAAGCATAACGTTAACCTTTTGCTCTGAATAAGTGAGATAGCCTATGTGCCCAGAACACACAGAAATCATTTATTCTGACATTATGCTATTGCTGGTTAAAAGTTTATTCCAGCAAAGTTTGAACAATTGTATAGCATGGACATTTTTGTTACATTTGTTTTTGTTTTGTTGCCAAAACACAGTTGTAAATGATAGTGGGGAGGGGGAAAAAACATCTGCTTTTTGGCATGTAGGCTAATACAAGAATGAAGACTTCTTTGTAGCTAGCTAACGTTAACTCAGTTGACACATTGGTTTAAGTGGTGCATTTGATATGTCAGTAATAACCACAGCTATAGAATTGCAGGAAATAAAATTTAAACCCACAGGGCAGAGATTGGCATAAGAGAACAGAGCTGTGATTGGCAGTTCAGTTGGCTCCACCTTCCATCACACTCCTGTCCTACTATATGTGTCAGTATGGCCAGTCTGTAGTACCCTATGACAGGTCTCCCTGCCATTCAACAGGAGAAAACAGTGAGGTATAAAGCAATAAAACCCAAGCACTTCCCAGGAAGTAACCAACATCTTACAGCCAATCACATCAGCTCAGTGGAGATGGGTCTGATGTGAGATTGACGATTTACCCTTAAATTATGAAACATGGGGTAGGGATTTAACAGCAAAATGAGGTGTGATGTACTTGACACACACCTCCCACAAACTGCTCTTCTGGGAATCCGACCAATGGCTAAGCCGCACATCCCTAGGGCTGCCATTGGGTGCTACAGGATGACACTACTGTTCCCAGATGACACGAGTGCCTTAGGATTTCTCCAGTTTGGGATGTTTTGTTTCTGAGGCTAAGCTGACCTGCTCATCTGACCCATCTGGCGACACCCATATACTCTGTCCCGTTTGCTACAATTTTTTTTCCCAGACAAAGAGCTGTGCTTATTTTATTTTTATTTTTTTTTCAGGCGTGGTTACTGACTGGTAGTTCCCCTGCCAAGGTTGTTATTCACTGGAATTTGGAAGAGCGCTCCCCACTTGCCCTGAAATATGTGTGGACTAGCAGAGCTGAGCCCAGTTCACACGGCCAGAAAGGGGTCTGCCGTAACCAGACGACCTCTGCGCTATTTTAAGAAACGAGGCTCCTTTCATCTTCTGAGGCATTCAGAGGCTGGAGAAGTTTATCCAGCCTTCAGCCTATGAGAATGCTCGGCTAACGGGCTTGGCTAACGGGCTTGGCTTGACGGCGCAGTTTAGTATCTGATTACATCAAGCCAATGCATGGGCCCCTCCTCCTAACTCCAAGAGAAACTCCATTCTAGTATGGTCGGTATGGACCTGTGTGTTTTGCTGTGTTTCTGGTACAGGAGAAAACCAACTCCGGTGTATACACCTGCTGTAAGCCAGAATAATTGGTTCAAACGAAAGTCAACACACACACGCACACAGAGACACCAACCCTACTGGAATGAAGTTTCTCTGAAGTGAAAAGGACAAGTTTTTTTCATCAAATCAAATAAATGATTGGTCTGATTAAGTAATTGAGAGCACGAGTTGGCAGGAAATCCTGAAGCGGATCGACCCTCGCTGTGCTCCCCTGTGTGCTGCAGGGGTGGAATGGTTCACTGACTCCAATAATTGGTTCCGTTCAATGCTTTTGAGTCACAGCGTGGTTCGTACCTTGGTTGTGCTTGCAACAAAATAACAAAAAATAACACAGAATGCTAAAAATGTGGTTTTGTTAGTTCTGATCATATATAGTAATGTGCAACACATTGGCTAATAATAAAAAATAAAGAACTTTTTTTGAATAATCAAAGTGCTGTAAAAAGCTATTATCAAGCTATTATTATGCTGTAAAAAAGCTATTTATCAGAAAAAAAGCTATTATCAAAAAGCATTATGAAGCTACTTCCACAGCTTTCAGTTTTTAAAATCCATTTATAAAGCTGGATATTTTGTGAAACATTTATCAATCCATCCATTGTCTATACCCGCTTATCCTGAGCAGGGTCGCGAGGGGTGCTGGAGCCTATCCCAGTGTGCATTGGGCGAGAGGCAAGAATATAACCCTGGACAGGCCGCCAATCTATCGCAGGGCACACACACCATTCACTCACAAACTCATGCCTATGGGCAATTTGGGGTCTCCAATCGGCCTACCTGCATGTCTTTGGACTGTGGGAGGAAACCGGAGTACCCGGAGGAAACCCACACGGACACGGGGAGAACATGCAAACTCCACACAGAAAGGCCCTAAGCCAAGATTCGAACCCACAAGATTCTTGTTGTGAGGTGACAGTGCTACCCACTGCACCACCGTGCCGTCTTTAGTGAAATAATTCCTTACAAGCATAGTTCCTTAGCAATTATTCAGCACAACATTAATTAAATGACATTTAATTTGAAGAAAGACTGTGCACTGTGCATGGTTGGTTTGTCATTAAGGATTCCCATGTTAAGCTTACATAAATTGTTAGAGACAGAGCTGTCAATCATTATTCTGGCTGTGATTCCTTCATAATTGGCTGTTGGATAAGGTTAACAGTAGCAATACTGAAGTCCTAGCTAGGAAAAATAATTAAAAACAGGCTTACTCTATTTCAGTGCGCCTTGGTATTTACAAGACAGTAAATTTTGAGACTTGCACCCATTGATGAAAGATTCACAGGCATTAACAATAAAGGTATGAGGTTAATTTGATTGACTGACCTACTGATCAGATATGATAACAAGCACAGCCTACTTATTCGATTTCTTTTAAAGTGCCCTACACGTTATTTTATTAAAAACGTTTATCTAACATTTTTATTTATTTAAACTACTGACATATTCCCGTAATGAGATTTTTTATAACAAGCATATCTGACATTTTCCATCTGAATAATGTGGAAAACATTTTGTTCCCACCAAAGAACAAGTTCTGTTTTGGGTTTCAGAATGTGTGAAGCCAAAAAAAAAGAGTCCCCAGAATGTTCTTTGCACATGTCATACACAAAAATCTGTAAATGAGGCCCAATGTGTCTACACCAGAGAGCAGTTATGGTGCTATTCTAGAACTTAATAACTTGTGTTTACACAATGTTCTCAACCCCAGGCTATCCTATTATTTTTGCTGGTCTTTGTTGCAGCCAATTCCTTGAGCACATGAAACTTGAGGCAGTTGAAACATTTTTTTTTTTCTATTAAACTTCTTAAAGCAATGCAGGTTTGGCACATTGTCCATACCTTTGAAAGTTTACCTTTACGCTAATGGTTTAGTATCAGTGGCCAGGCATCCACTCTTTCAATGAATACATCCCCATTCATTTTTTAGGGGGGTTGAGGCTTGGTCCTGCCAAATTTTCCTATTTCCTGTTTTCTCTAAAGCGTCTTTGTGACAGTGTCTCTATAAAAATAAAAAAAGTACACAAATAAGATTTTATGTCATTGATTTTACCTGTCAGTCTTAAATGTGTTCAATTTAGACAATTAAACTTTTCTGTGAAGAAATTATGTGTCTAATACCACATGACAGAAAATTAAGCCGTCGGGAAATATGACTGATCAAAAGTCCAGGCTGACAATATGAAGCCATTTCTCTCCATAATTCTGACATAATTTGGCTGGAAAGGATGAAGCTTCCCTCATTAGAAATCGTAATTAAGAAATAAATATCAGCTGGTTTACAATAGAGGGGTAGCAGTTAAGGTTGGAATGAACACCAGCACGCCATGCAAGACAGTTTGAGAATCACCGTTTTACACATTATGCAGAAAACATTACAATGAGCCTCTACTATCCAAATAAAATGGGGGAAAAAAATAAAAATAATATTTTGACTGGAGGTGGATTTTGGTAGGTATATTTAAAAAGTCATTACCATTCTGCACTTCTTAAAACCACCTATTATTATTATTATCATTATTATTGTTATTATTATTATTTTTATTATTATTATGAGTATTCCTGTTAGCTATTACCTCAACTGTAATCTGTTTAACCCATTGTATTTGCTGTGAAAGATCTCTTATTACATTTCTGTTACATTCCGTTGTACTGCTGCATTACACCAGGCCGTCCAGTGGAGGATGGGTTCCCCCTCTACATTTGGGTTCATCCCGAGATTTCTCAGTTTGTTCTTTTCTGTCTTCTTGCCTTGCTAATCTATAAAGCGTCTTTGTTACAGTACTCTGTAAAAAAACCGCAATACAAATAAAACTGGATTGAATTAAACTGAATTAAAAACCAAACAGAGGAGAGTCCCACGCTGGAATTCACCCTCAGGGTGTCCTTTACCCCAAAGGTAGTACAGTAGACATTCCCAGCACTTCAGAATACCAACATTCCAATCGTCCGCTACCACAAAGATACTCTTGAAGCTAACTGGAGGACAACTGTATATAATTTAGCCAGCTCTGTCACCTAAGTTATGTACCTTATATACCTAAGTACTGGTTTACACCAGGCTTACCTTCGGGACACCTCTTCCTCATCCGGCACTTCCTGCTTTCGTGCTGGGTGGGACAGGGCAGCGGCGCCCCCTCCTGGCCTCCGTGGGACTCTCTGCTCCGGCTCTGCCTGCCCCACCTGAAGCCACAGTGCACCCCGTTCCGCTCACAGGTGCTCCACTCTCCCCACTCACGCACCTGGCAGCCCTCTGAAAGAGAGACGGACATGCCCCCCTCACTATCCGCAACAAGCAGGGCTCCGTGAAGGCATAATAACAATAATAATTATAACAATCATCATAATAATAATAATAATAATAATAATAATAATAATAATAATAATAATAATAATAATAATAATAATAATAATAATAATTCAACTCAAAGTTCCCCACATGTGTGTTCTGAAACAGAGAAAATACAGGAGAGAAAGAACCAAAGTAGAAGTTTTAAAAAACTATTTAAAAAAGCCAATAATAAGGGATATATTATACAGGATATACAATATATTACCCAGTATACAATAATAAAAAGGTCATTGAAGAAAAAAAGTGGGAAGAAAATATAGTACAAATCTACGCACAGTGTAGCCCATAAGTATTTGAACAGTGGCATAATTTTTATTTTGGCTCTGTAGTCTAGCACATTAGTTTTGAAATGAAACAATGAATATGCGGTTAAAGTGCGGACTGTCAGCTTTAATTTGCAGTTATTTGAAACCATATCATGAACCATGTTGGAACGGCAGCCCTTTTCATACACAATCGCCCCCTATTTTGGGGGACCAAAAGTAATTGGACAATTGGCTGCTCAGCGTTTCCTTGGCCAGCTGTGTGTTGTTGCATCATTAGTTCAGGCACAAGAAAGCTAACAAAAGGTCTTGAGTTCATTCTAGTTTGTTGCGGTTTTCTTTCAACACGGGGACCAAAGAAGTGTCAATGCCAGTAAAGCAGGCCATCATGGGGTGGAAAAATCTGAATAACTCAATCAGAGACATAGTCAAAACACTGGGTGTGTCAAAATCAACTGTTTGGTACATTGCTACGAAGCAAGAACGTACAGGTGAACTCGACCTGATAGGCCACAGAAGAGCACTGTAGTGGATGACCAAAGAATATTTTCAATTGTGAAGAATAACCCCCTTAAAACTGTAGATGTGTCAAACCCCTTTAGAAATAGATGAGTCAAAGAAAGAGAAGACTACAGCCACATAACCTCAGAGGGTTCACTACAAGATACAAACCACTGGTAGGCCTCAGGAACCAAAGCCGTCCGGTTAAAGTTTGATAACAAATTACATTAGAAAACTGTTCTGGAACAAATGTTTACAGATAGATGAGATGAGTATTAACCTGCACCTGAAGTGATGGATAGAGAAAAGTTTGGAGAAAGAAAGGAACTGCTCATGATCCATCGCCACCTCTCCTCATTTTTCAAACATGGTGGAGGTAACGTTATGGCATGGGCATTTATGGCTGCCACTGGAGCTGGCTCATTGGTCTTCATTGATGAGGTAAGTGCTGATAGGAGCGGTAAAAAAGACTTCTGAAGTGTACAAAAGCACCTTGCCTGCTCAAGTTCAACCAAATGTCTCCAAACTCTGTTTGATGGTGCTTCATCCTACAAGACAATGGGCCTCATTCACAAAGCATGCGTACGATCACATTTGATCGTAAACTGCGTGTAAGAAAGTTTCCAAGAACATTTAGGCATTCATCATTTTTTTCTTACCTGTATTTGTTCATGTCTGTTTCCTTATGCAAATCACATAAACAGGATTGCGCATAAAATTTACAAACAGCCAGCATTCAGCATCTCATACACCTGGGATATGCTCAAAAACAAAAGTCTGCACATCCATCATGAATCCCATATTGTTTTTTCATGGGAACATTTTTAAGAACAAAAGAATAAAGTAAGAATAATTTAAGAAATGTTTTATGAATGAGGCCCAATGATGCCCGACATTCACCTGATCTCCAAAATCTCGCACAGGTGTTCAATTGGGTTGATATCTGGTGACTGTGATTCACATCATTTTCATATTCATCAAACCCCTCATGCCCTGTGGATGGGGGCACTGTCATCCTTGAAGAGACCATTCCCATCAGAATAGAAATGTTTAATCATAGAATAAAGGTGATCACTCTTTGTAGTGATTTGCAGTGACCCTTCCTCTAATTGGACAAGTGGACTCAAACCATGCCAGGAAAATTCCCCCCACAGCATAACAGAGCCACCGGATACCCTAACCGTAGGGGTTTTTGCACCACTGAACTCTCAAATGTGTATTCGTCTTTGTAATGAGGGATTTATGCACTGCAACCCCACTATAATATCCCTCTCAGTGTAGTTGTTGACGATTTGTTCTTGCTGACATCATGTCCTGCATTGACATTCTCAGTCACCTGAGGAAGAGTTGCTCTTGTGTTTTTTCTTTCATATCACATTAATGCACAATCATCACAGCAATCGAATGTGTGCTTTCGACCACAATTTCCGACCCTATTTAGTGATGTCTTTCCCTTAGATCTAAATTCAGATGTCACTTTAATCACTGTTTGAATCACTAGCCAGTTGAGCATTCTTTGTGACTGAAGCTCCTGCCATCCATTCCCCAATAATGAACCCTCTTTCAAAGTGCCTTAAATCTTTTCCTCCTGCTATCTTGATCCAAAATTGAGGTCAATTGGGCCTACCTAGCATTTTTATACATGCCCCAGAACATGGTACGATGTTTATTGCTTAATTGTATCATGCCGTACACCTGTATGAAGAATCTGCATTCAATATGTTTTTCCACTCGTTTATTCAGGTTTTTTTCCCTTTCATTTATCATCTGTCTGTATATATGCCAAGACCATGGGATTTCAGGTAATTTCAAGTCAGAATGCAGATGTAAGGAAACGTATTGGCTTCCATGCTTGAGGAGAGAAGAGTGTATGATTCTGTTTTTCAGAGTAATATGTCATCAGATCCAGTATCTTTAGCATTGCCTAATTTAGGAACACATTGTTTTTTCTCTCTCTCAGTGGACCGTTCCAGTAAATATCATCTCCATTTAAAATTTCAATCTCTGTCGCCAAGGACCTGTCCTCACGGATATAATTGCAACAGTCTTGTCAGCGCTCATCCAAGGACCTGTCCTTTCTCAGTGAAGTAACAAAAACACAGGCGTTGTAATTTTCAAGGAAGTCCTTAATATGCCTATGCAGAATGTTTCACGTGTGCACTTACAGTGCAGCAGTCGTCATGTTTTCAGTCTCTATTCAATCAGCATCCCAACCCATAGGCGCATTATCTCTGTTAGCAACGCCATTTGGTAAAGGTTCTCTGAAGGTCATGATAGACCTCGGAAGAGCAGAGACCCACAGATTCATCTTCTGCCGTACACTGAAGACTCGACTCTTCAGACTGCACCATGGTTCCCCTGACGCTCGTTCTCATTTGCATTTCCTTTTGTTGCATTGCTCTTATAGGCTAGCTGCGTTTTTGTTTACAATACTAACTGTTAGGCTATTTTATTCAGCTGACCTTGCACTAACTGATTATAAATGCACTTGCTGTGTGTTATAGCACTCTTATATTTGTGTAGTCCAAAAGAAAAAGAGCATCTGTAAGTGAATGCAATATAATGTAATGCAATGTAATGAACTGTAAAAGGTGCTATTGCACTAACCACTACCCCGACACATTAATATACTTCGAAATAACTGACTGACCAGAAAGCTGAACGGATGTACAATTCCAGCCCATCAACATCAGGCTCTTCACTTTCGCAGCTGCAATAAGGCAAGCGTTAAATCAAACCAAGCTATTGATAATAAAACCTGAAATACTACTGAAATCAATGAATCACATCATAGCACTATTGCTAAAGAGTGCCAAGTCAGCAATGTGCGATACGGAGAAAGGCAAAATCCTAACCGAACTAAATTAAACCGTCCATAAATGAAGCCAAAGATAGCGTCAGCAGACACTGTCATCCTGGCTGAGTGTAACCTTCCCATCCCTGGAAGGCGCTAAAACCAAACGTGTGTCATCGTGTGTGCCCGATACCCATCTGTGTGGAAATGTAAACATGTTAATGAAAACATTATGTTATTGCTGCAAACTTAATGTACACACAGGAACTATGGGGGGGGTTCCCCATAGCTGGACTTAATACTCTCTAAATCCTTTGTAGCTCCAGCGGTTTTAAAGGCATGAGTAAAATTAAAATACAGTCGTACAGATTAATTGTACAGCTAGCTCAGGGCAGCTAATGCACAGGACAGAAGCGCTGATGGTGGAGTACTCACCTATGCAGTCTGTTAGGTGTGGAATCGTGCCTTCTGGGCAGGTAGTTAAGCATTTGCCTTTAAAGAGCTGGAAACCACCTTTGCATTTTGTACAGAAATCTTTATTGAAGCACCTCTCACAGTTGGCAGCTTTGCATTCTGTAAGACACACCAGGGAAAGCATTACCAATAATAGACGTGTCAATTGAATATCGTGCAATATGAATTCTCCATTTCGTCCACAAAATTCCAGATGAACACAGAAGTAACATGAGCTCAGTAATACCGTTCCAAACTCCTTATTATACAATATATACTGTGCATCTTTGTTATTGTTACTGATGCAAAAAAGTGAGCATTAAACACAAACAAGTCACACGTTCAGATAACTAGTCCTCCATGAAAAAATATGTTTATGCACAGGCCCTTGCATTTAAGACACTGGTTAAACATTGGAAAATACAGATTAATTTCCTTAGTGCTGTCTGTTTTATATATATTGCTCAATAAGCAAAGTCATCTCAATCATGGTTGATACACTTTCTTTGTACAACAGTCTGTGATCATGTGAAACTTATCTGCCGATTCTGCAGAAAACATATTGTTTCAGTTATTCAGTTAAATTATTTGAGTTCATTTCTTTGGTACGAGTGTTGTTTCCTGTCATGCGAAAGATTGGTGGAAAATATATCTGTGTATGTCCAATGTCAAGTGTCTTTTTGGCATAACTGTTAGCTAGTTTTGGCAGTCAAATTGTTAGGTCATCCAGCTAGCTGAGGAAGAGAGTAAAGAGGAGTTCTAGCTACAACTAAGTGTATCAAAATACCATATAAATTGGATCTCAGAAGATAAAGGTATAGACAAGTTGCCAGAGATGGATAGCTTTTTAAAAAAGCAACCTTCCTTGCTCAAGTGCCGTCATTCAGGGCATGTTTTAAAACTGAGATTGTCAACACACACCTCAGTCTCCTAACTTGCGAAAATGCATATTGTGCATCATCAGGTAAGTGTATAAGCTACTGTGGTTGTTATGAAATTGCTATGTTATGAATTTTTTTTAAATAATCAAGAACTACCTGAGGAGCAGCATCAGACATGGAGAGACTAAATGGGTTGGCAATGGGCTGCTTTCTGTCAAGAGCATCAGAGCTCGGGAGCTGGTAGTGAGGGAGAGTTGCTGATAATTTTGTAAATGAAGGCTCATCAGAAGCCCATCAAATAAGGGAGTATATAAAGTGCTTTTCAAGAGGATTTCTGTCAGGTTTCTGATGGTGTCAGCCTGCTAGTTTTAATTGGGCCACTGCCATTCATATGGCAAAGTGGCAGTGCTAAACAGTAAACCTTGATCATACTGTAAAATTTCAGATAAGGATAACCGTAATCAACATGCATTTATTAAAGTGTTTGTTTGCATTTTTAGACCCAGGTCCGCTGAGCTACTCACCACAAATTATGTGATAAATTGAGGGGCTCAAGCTCTCCCAAGTCGTGTACGCACAGCTTACTCTCTGTTTGCCGTTAACTTTGTTAGCCAAATAACATTGATACTGAACAACGGCTGTGTAAATATTAAGATCAATAAACAACACAAATGTACAGTATCTGCAGTTATATAACGCAGCTTAAGACGAGCCTCCGTTTTGGCTCTTCTTTTCTGTGTAAAAAATGCGGAATCTTACGTTATCATGACCTGAGTCTGATATTAACCCCCCCCCCCCCCCCCCCCCCCCACAGTCATAGCAGTCTAGATCCGGGACTGGTGTCTGGGTCTACCTAAAATAGTTTGGAGCTACAGCACTTTCCTAGACCAATGTGTGTTGCTAGCAGTTTCCTAGACCA
The DNA here is from genome assembly GCA_039654925.1 of Anguilla pacifica. Lineage (NCBI taxonomy): Eukaryota > Metazoa > Chordata > Actinopteri > Anguilliformes > Anguillidae > Anguilla > Anguilla pacifica. The sequence continues at coordinate 9,806,731 of CM077296.1, forward strand.
ATGTGTGTTGTTAGGTGTTTCCTTGACCAGTGTGTGTCGTTAGACACAATGTCAGATGCATTTATTAATAATGCTAAAGCAGTGTAAGTGGGTAGGCAGAAGGTATCCCCCAACAGCAGCATGTCCTCCTTGGCCCTGGAAATTAATTTTTATCCCCTATAGATGACACAAGTCTCTGGTTTTAAGAGCCATATACTCTACTATGGTGAAACCTACATTACAAGTGACATTCCATAAAATAATTTTTGAAAATCTTTTCAATGCAACATGCTTTTGTCACTTGCTTTTGTCATGCTTTTGTCACTTGGTTAATTCGTAGGTGGAAAGTCCAGGGGTCAGAAAATAAAAGTCCTGCCATGTGTTTCTTCCACCCAAGAACTCATCCACCTGATTTCACTAATTAGTTCTACCGTCAGGCTGGTGAATTGTGCTACAGTAATTAGCAAATCCAGGTTTGGGGAGAACTTTTACCTTCTGAACCTGGAACTTTTATACCTTACCAACCCAACCAATCATTAGTTGTGTTATTAGTTTTGTGTGTGCTAAAACATTTTGCACATGCTAAAGGTCTTAGTAAATCAGGCCCCAGATCTGCACCAGAGTTTGTCAACTGTGGCAGCAGCATCAAGTCAGGGATCTTTCTTTCACTTATAAAGCATGTTCATATGCGTACTGTATGCTAGGTAACAATAATATGTGGCGAAATAGCTTGTGTAAGACCACAGTCGTATATTAAATAAGAAAACAAAACAAAGTTTTCTTAAAGTAAACAACAAGTACACAATGTTTGTAGGACAGTAATTTTTAAAACACACAAATAAATCAGAAAAAAAATGAGTTGGAACTAATCAGATGGAAAAGTTTAAAAATATTGAGAAGGGATAGGAATACGCCAGGATAAACAGATACATTTTGTGAGATGTGTTTTTTATTTTATTTTTGAAAATATGAATATTCTGGTTGCACTGGGATGGGTTCCAAAGCTCAGGGGCACATTACACTGTGTGCTCGCTGCGGAGAGAGAGCAGCTGAAGTCCGCGGTACGCGGAGTCCAAGGAACAGGGTCTCCCAGGAGGAGTTTAAGGTTTCAGTGGGGCAAAACGAACCAGGACTTTTACATATCAGAATAGTTACTCTGTATTCTATATGACAGTTAACCAGGCGGCCGTGTAATGGGTCAAATGGAACGATACACCCCAATGTTCTTGTCTCATCGAAAATTGGAACAATGCCCTGAATGTACTGTGGCCTGTTGAACTGATAGAAACACCCCATAGAACGACCCAGCCCAGGTGTAAGAGACAACCCATAGAAAGTGAGACACAACTAAAGCTGGGCTGAACCGTGCTAGTCTGTTATAAAGCACAAAATGCCAAAAATATACCTTCATTGCAAAAAAGCAAAAAAGTAGCAATAAGTGTTTTCGTCTTATAATGATACTTAGAAACTTTTTTCTCTCAAGTAGAAAATATTTTTCTCTCAAGTATAATAATATTCACTTTTTTGTTACTGTTTGCTTGGCAAGTGAAATATTATTACGCCTCATTGGTGTCCTTTTTGTCTTAATTTAATGTTGGAGGTGTAGGTTGTGGCTCAGGTGGCACGTATAAACTACAAAAAACAGAAGCAATCAACCCGCATCACATATGAAATAAGCAAGTGAAGATTCACATTCCAAGCACCTGCATTTGAAATACGGGCCCTCCCTAGAAAGAGGCATGAGTTATTCAGGGGTTTGAGAAGTGGAACTTGACCCAAATGGCACCTGTGGATTTATAACCCAAAATCCTGTAAAGATTTTTCCGGTTCTGGATCTCCTGTGACCTGACCCAAGAGAGGGCCCAACATTCCAACAAGTGAAGGTGTAGTTAACTACAGGAACTAACAACTACTTCTGGCCCTAAAATATTTTTCCTCACCCTCTTCTCCAGATACCGCCTCCTCTGTCTTTTCCCTCTAATCCTGATTGGTGAGAAACACTCTGCTCCACTATAGTTGCCTACGATCAACCACACTGTATACATGAACTGTTGTCTATTGTACTCATCTGGGACCTGATCTGCATGCAACAGACGCTGACCTGCTGGGATCTTGGGTCAGTATGTATTTGGGTTTGAATATATATATATATATATATATATATATATATATATATATATATATATATATATATTTTTTTTTTTTTTTTTTTTTTTTTTTTTGGTCAAAATTTGACTTCTGATAAGTGGAACACTTAAGTGGTGATTTTTTTTCCACCATGACCTCTATTTAGGAAATGACTGACCTCTACAAGCTGGATGTTCATGCAACACACTTGCTTACATTGCCTTCCAAAGTGAATCTTTTAAGAATGTATATAAGGGTTTATAAGGTGACCTGGGCTGAAGATATTTTCAGACATCTTTTGTGTCATGAGTCTGTTATGTGTAAGTTAACATTCTTAACTGAGGAGCACAAAACACAGACTTACGGATACAGCACACTCACTCAAACACAGGTTAAAAGGTACAGCACACTCACTCAAACACAGGCTAACGGATACAGCACACTCACTCAAACACAGGTTAAAAGGTACAGCACACTCACTCAAACACAGGCTAACGGATACAGCACACTCACTCAAACACAGGCTAACGGATACAGCACACTCACTCAAACACAGGCTAACGGATACAGCACACTCACTCAAACACAGGTTAAAAGGTACAGCACACTCACTCAAACACAGGCTAACGGATACAGCACACTCACTCAAACACAGGTTAAAAGGTACAGCACATTCACTCAAACACAGGCTAACGGGTACAGCACACTCACTCAAACACAGGCTAACAGGTACAGCACACTCACTCAAACACAGGCTAATGGATACAGCACACTCACTCAAACACAGGCTAACTGATACGGCACACTCACTCAAACACTGGTTAACGGATATGGCACACTCACTCAAACACAGGCTAACTGATACGGCACACTCACTCAAACACAGGCTGACAGGTACGGCACACTCACTCAAACACAGGTTCATGTCCTGGCCCCTCATGCCGTAGTGTCCCGCGGGACAGGAGTGCAGGCAGGACCCGTGGTGCCGCATGTCCTCCCTGCTGAGGAAGAGGAAGAGCTTCTCCGGACAACTCTCACAGCCGTTCTCTCTGGAGCAGACCAGACAACTCCTGCAGTCCTCAGGGACATCTCTGGCGGCTGCGCAGACACAAACACAACGCTTACTCAGCACGTCTCCCTCCCGCGTGTTTCCAGGGGCACCTGCTGCTACAAAGCTTATAGTAAACCACCTAAGAAAGCCTAAAAAAACATTAAACAAATGCATTACGTTAAAAAAACATTAAACAAATGCATTACATTCAGATTATTCTGTGATGTTTATCAAAGGGCTGTCTTCCATTCCTTAACATGAATGGGTGGAATCCCACATAGATCATGAGGGGAAATTGGTATGACAGCCAAGTCAGGATGTATTTAATTAACCAATGAGCATCCAAATTCTGGAGCTTTATTCCTTTTTTCCGCAGACATGTGTTTTCGGATTTTTATATTTGCAGCTTCATGACTTCTCCTGATTTTTCATGCTTAATCTGGGGGAGGGGGGGATGAAAGCGACGCTTCGAGCGCTACTCTTTACAAAAACATACCAGAGCCCAGAAACACTGGGGCGCTGGAGTAAGAGGGGATTAGTCACACTGCGGGGCCTAGGAGCACAGGTCCTGCCTGCTGTTGGGTCCTTATCGAGACAGACTGCCCCCTTCCTGCCGTAGAGAGGGGCGTGCTCAGGACCTGCTGTCCTCGTCCTGCTGTAGAGAGGGGCGTGCTCAGGACCTACTGTCCCCTTCCCACTGCAGTAAGAGGCGTGCTGAGGACCTACTGTCCTCGTCCTGCTGTAGAGAGGGGCGTGCTCAGGACCTACTGTCCCCTTCCTGCTGTAGAGAGGGGCGTGCTCAGGACCTGCTGTCCCCTTCCTGCTGCAGTAATGGGTGTGCTCAGGACCTACTGTCCCCTTCCTGCTATAGAGAGGGGCATGCTCAGGACCTACTGTCCCCTTCCTGCTGTAGAGAGGCGCATACTACCCTGGATCACTACCTTGCAGGGAAGTGCAGAAGCCAAACCTGGTACAGGTGCTGCTTGCTTTCAACGCCACTAACTAATTTACCATTTAAGCACCTTAGTTACACAGTAAACCAACTAACACTGTAAAACCTAAATACAGTTTCCCTAACTTAATTAAGTTTTTCCAAGAAATTAAAAAACTCAGAATAACAAAATTTTGAAGAAAAAAAATGATTGAACAGTGAACAGTGAACACCTGAACTGATAAATTTACACACTGAAATGGTTCAAGGCATTTGGTTTCCTCAAACCAAAGCATAAACTTTTTTTTTTGAGCAAAGAAGCTTAAGAAAAGAACACTGAAAAAAAAAAAAAACAAGGCATGTTTGATGAAAGAATATTAAAACAGCCTTATTACATGGCAAGTTAAAAAGCAATGATGCATTTTGGCAGAACCATATTTCAGTACCTCTTTCGGCACAGAAGAATGCCTTAGCTTTTTTTCTGTTTCACTGACTCGGAGCTCATCACCAACTACACGTTTATATATTTTTTTGTTTATTGTGTATGCAGGCACTGTTACAATCCATGATTATTTACATTGAAGTTATTGCAACAATACTCCACATCGTCTGTTTTCCTGGGCTTAAATCTTTTGCAGATTTTTAACATAACTTTGCAATTCAGGCTTGAATAGCACAAGGCAACAAAAGAAAAAAAGCTTCATGAAACATGAATTTGTGCCTGCAGTATGATCAGTGTTATAGGATTTCATCTTAGCTCCAATGAGACTTCCGCTGACAGTTCCAGATGATATTTTAAGGGTGGCATAAAACCAAATTTACTACTTACAGCAGACTCCCATGGTAACACCTAAAAATCTGTTGTTATTTTTCAGAAGTATATGTGTAGCAAAGAAACCTAAATACTTACACAGAATGATACATTACACTAGTAACAGGCATAACTACACTACCAGACATGTACAGATGGCCCATTTCACAGTCCCTAGGCCTAGGTCAAATTTCATGAAAAAGACAGTTATGTATAGAGCAATGTCGATATGGAACTCCTTGCCTTCACAGATTACAGAGATGAAAAGCAAAAGACAATTTTAAAAAACAGTTAAAAACTTACCTAAACTAACTTTTCTGGATTTGATTGAAGAGTTCACTGTGTTTGAATTTAAGAGTCTCAGGGTATTAATTCATTATTAGTTTTTGTCTTGATGCCTCATGTTATTCTAGCACTTGTGTAACTGCCAGCTTCTCTTTTTGTTTCAGCTAGACTTAGCACCTTTTGGAGGTCGTTGACCTTGCAACCTCTGTATTTGTGATTTGTCCATTATTGTTTCTCTTTGCTGTTGTCTTGAATTTTTTCTTTCTTTTATCGACTGTTTATAGTTTTGTTGTTGTTGTTTTACTTTGTCCCTTTTTATAAATTTGTATGTATTTTGTTCTATGTGGACCCCAGGAAGAGTAGCTATTCCGATGGTAACAGCTAATGGGGATCCTAATAAAACGCAAAAAAAAAGACATCAATACAGTTTATGAGAACCGGAATCCACACAGTCAATCCACGGCGCAGTCAATAAGTCGACGACGATTCAGAATAATCTCTTCTCTGCGTCTTGTCCTTCGCAGCTTTGGATTTGCACAGATTAGCGGAAACAGAGGCCTTGCTGAAATTCTTCCTCCACAAGGGAGTCTTCACTCTGAAAATTCACTGACTGGCACGTAATTCAGGTGCAATGAATTCCACATGGCGTCACCTCCATAGGGAGGTCAAACACGCCCAACCAACCGGAATGCTGCCATCAGCTGACCTCACACGTTGCCCCTAGTAACTCCTAGTCCGTCTGCTGTCCTTTTGATGTCACCGTAAATAGGGAATTCCTCACAGTTAAACTCACAAGTTATACTACACCCACCTGGAATATGGATATGAGCTGACCTCACACACAAACCCCTAGTAACCTTTAATTTGCCAGCTTGCGGTCTTTTTGATGTCCGTGTAAACAGAGAACTCATCACAGTTAAAGCAGCGTAGTTTCTTTCGCCCGCTATGCTGTGAACGTCCTCACATACGGGCACAGATCTCTCAGTGATAAGGGAAAAAAAAACAAGTCTAACCTGGAGGAATACAGAAGGGAAAAGAATCACACAGTATTACTCCCTAAAGTGGAAAGTTTTTTTATCGCTGGTAGGAGACATGAGCTGAGATTCAATCAACTGAGAGACCACTGCTTTGACAGCCTTTTTTTTTTCATAAAAATGTCAGCATTTGGCAAGTTCAACTATCACCAGAATGAACAAACTGAGTTTGTAAAGAAAAAATTTGTATTAGCATTGTAAAAATAAATACCATTACAAGCTGACCTCTTTACACACCTATAAATGCACCTATAACGTTAATATCCCAAAATATAATCCAAAAAGAAAGACAGAGGAGATGGACATTTAATTGAACTTCTAAGTCAGTTGTCAGGCAATGCCTTCCATCATGTGAAATGTGGTGTAATATTTGTCAAATGCCTACATCTGTTTCAGAGAAGCCACTTCCAAGTGTCTCAGATCATCCACTTGTTGATAGTATATGTCAGCACTTCAAAGCCTCAGCAGACATGAAATATGTAAATATAAATAATTTTTTTTTAGGAACAGTATATGCTAACCTGCTTTCCTGCTTTTATGGAAAGCATTTCACAGCCAGAATGTGAATCTGCGTTTTATGCAGGCTGACCAACCCAGTTTCTTTTTAATCGTGAAATATTTGTTGCTTTTGCAAAGGATGAACTGTAGTAGAGATATAATGAAGGATTTGAGTAATGTTTGAATAGATTCTATGGGGAAGAAAGCCTGTTATATTATTTTCAGCTGTCAGTGTCAGACTGATTTCTGTCCATTCTTAGTATACTCTTTATTAAGTAATGTGGTGTGCTAAATAGATGCAGTATATTGCTACGAATATAAATGATTACGCTGCTATGACACTAATAACATTACTTTTATTGAACAGTACCAAATTCTAACTAATGCACTGTTATATACTCACTGATATTTTACACAGACTAGAGAAAAGAGAAATCTTTTTTAGATATGCAACTTATGGAGACAGTCATAGCATGAGGGAAGATAGGGGAAAAAACTGCCTGTTGGTCACGAATATTAGTGACAGAAAAAACACGGCAGTAAAGGCTGATAAATATTCTAAATGCCGTTCCATCCCAATGCACGTTGAGCATGGCATTACTGGTAAGAACAGATCCTTCACAGCAGAAATGTCTGATCATTCCAGCTCCAGGTTACATTGCACAACCTGGAACACTTTCAACTTTGGCAGAAATTCAAAATGATACCATGAAAAAGCAATTCTTTCTCTCTCTCTCTCTCTCTCTCTATATATATATATATATATATATATATTTAGACAACACTTTATTTTTTTAAAAACTGAGTAAAAGCTAAAGAGGTTATATAAGTAAAGAATAAAGTGAAATGCACTGTTGATTTTTTATAGGTTCTAATTTAACTAAAATCTTTGCTATGGTCATAACGTTTCATCAGTGAAGTCAACCAAGAAAGGGAACTGAATCAAAAAATAACAGTAACTGTGCTCTCAACTTCTACAAAACAGAAAAAGAAATACAGTTACACACAAAATGGTTTCAACATGTTTGTCTTCGATCTAATTTAGTGAGCCTGTGTTTAAATAACTTATGTTCTCTTCCAAAAGAATCACAGAACATTGGAACTAATTTCTTGGGCGACCACCTGTACTTGTATCATGTGAAGGGCCATGTCCGTTGCTAACGTTACCTCCGGCTAGCGGAGTTGTAACTGCGTGCGATGGAGCCTGGTTATCTGCCACCGCGTCTCTTTCATCCCGAGATACGGCTGTGCTGCTGGCCTCTGTTGTCTGTCTGAACGGTGATCCATAATCAGGAGAGATATGCCCTTCTGCTCGGACCATCCTCAGCACATTTAACGCATCACACGGGCCGAGGCCTCCCCGCGGCTCACCGAAATGTGTTACCAATGAAACAAAACTCATGGCTGTTTTTAGCGGGGATGAAAATGGAAAAGTGAAGACATTTTTCTTTTTCGTTCTCTCTCTCTCTCTTTTTTTTTTTCTCATGCCCAGAGAGCTGCCAGAGGCCGGGGGGGGGGGGGGGGGGGAGAAGAAGAGGCCACGTGTTTTTGATCAGGGCGCAGTCCTTCGCTGAGACAATGGGGGGAGACAGGACGGGATGGGGACCCCTAACCTGCCTGCTGACTCAATCTGAAGTGTCCAGAATCACAGGAGCGTTACGAGCAAAAAGGGGTCTTCCACAAGACATGTGACTCTGTCAGCATCGTCGAACTCTGTATTGTGTGTGTGTGTGTGTGTGTGTGTGTGTGTGTGTGTGTGTCAGGAGCGTGTGTGTGTCTGTGCCGAGGTGCCACCAGGGATTTGGGGCCCCACTAAAAGATCTCACATTGGGCCCCACCACCCGATGTGTTCTAGTTTTTTGTCAGTCAGGGCCCTTGTAACCCCCCCCCCCCTTACAGTGCCCCCCGTTTGCATTTGCAAGCATGTGCCTTTCTATGTGTGTACTTGCATGTGCCTGCCTGTGTTTATTTGTGTGTACACATGAGTGTGTGTGTGTGTGTGTGCGTATGTGTGAATGTGTGAGTGTGCATGCATACGCACATTTGTGGGTGTGTGTGTGTGTGTGTGTGTGTGTATTTTTGCCAGGTTTTTGTCATTCTCGACCCTAAATTATCAATGGCATGCGTGCGTATAATAAATACTGACAGAAAACTTCACAAATGTTTTCACTTCACTGGAAAACACATTTTTCTCACTCAATCATCCACAGAAAACCTTTTAAGAAGTAAGCTTTCCAAAAAAACAAGACAGTGTGCATATATTCAGAATGTAATTCAACATGCTGTTTACCTCAGCTGTAGATGCGTATGATTGTCTTAATCTGCTCTGCAGGTGAACAACAAGTACAGCATCACGCTTCAGGAAAGGGTATGTTTGCCTGCTGCATGCCCTGGCTTTGTCATTGGCAAACGCAGCGTAAATGACTGTGATGTACTGCTACCACTGTCTTAAAAGACTTAAATTCACACAAGTTATCATTATTTAAATACAACCTCAGGGGGTTCCTGATAATAGCCACAAAGTAGTTAAATCAAATCTAAAAGTTCATGCGTCCAATAGTCCAATAAATACACTTTATGAGAATACTGTGTAACAATTGTGCTCCAAGAGTGCTCTGTCATCCAGAGTGGATGACATTGCCCAGGCTCAAACCTGCGGCTGCAAAAGACAAGACTTTTCCTGTTGTCCCACCATCCCTCCCCCTCCCAGCCCCCCACCCCGCCCCCCTCCCAGCCCCCCGCCCCGCCTCTGCAATATTGATTTTCAAACCGTAAACGTCTCTGGAGCCACTGGTACTTGGCTCTATTGCTGAACATTCTGTCCTGATATCAGCCGTGAAAGAGAGCAAAAGCCTTGGTGCGAGTGTGTGTTTGTGTGTGCACACGTGTGTGTGTGTGTGTGTGTGTGTGTGTGCATGTGTGTCCATATGCTCGTGCACAAACAGGAGCGTGCGCGTGCGTGTTTGTGTGGGTACACGTGTGTGTGTTTGTGTCCGTGTGCATGCGTGTGCGTGTTTGTGTGTGTGTGTGTGTATGCATGTGTGTCCACATGCTCGTGCACGAACGTGAGTGTGCGCATGCGTGTGTGTGCGTGTGTCCAGTAGGGCCCCCCAGAAGAGTCTAGAAATCTTTCACCCATGAAACTGCATGACCATCAAAGCACACTTCTTAACGTTCCCTGCAAGTTCTGCCACTGTGCCGAAAAACACAGCACTTCACACTCTTTTTTAGAGAGCAACACCGAGCAATGGCAGTATGTCTGTCGGCTGTGCTCTGCCAGGCATGTTCGAGCACATGACTGATTGGTCTGTCTCCATGGTGACTGGCCAAAATCTGATCATCCGCAACACACACCTGCAGTTAGACAGCGAGTGATTGTTTCTCTTTTAACACTAGATAGGCCAGAGCGATGCCATTGTGCTTCGGGGAATTTAATATTAAAATTACCCCAATGCCATAAATGCTATATGCTCCTCCTTCCACGACTTTCCTCAATATTTGGCCTTAAACTGCATTTTTCAAATTCAAAAAAAAAAAATTGACTCAGTAAAGGAATACAGGCGGTATTTGCCATTTTCTTCACAAAATCCCCCGCCAGACAATAGACAACAACAGGTGCTTTTACCCAGGTGCGCAACGTGTCGCTGTCTACTCCAGCATGCTATTCAGCAACTGAATGACCGGTGTTATGAATTTCCCAATAAAGCCGTTGGGGTGGGTATGAATAATTGTGGTCACTGTTATGATTGAAACGATAGGCTTATAACTCCACCAACAAATGCCATTTTCGGATTTTCACTGAATCTGAGACTTTGGGTAAACTTTATAAAATAGCTACATGACAACTGCATGAAATATAACAGATTGTGCGTGCAGTCCCAGCAAACTACAAAACCTGTGCGTTCTCTGTGGAATTGATAAAAGGAGAACAATTGTGCATAGGCTATGTAAAGGTGCACTCCAAGGAGAAGTAGTTCAAAATGAAGATGAGGAACTATTTTTTAATTATAAAAGCATTTTTTCAGTTTATAATTGCCTTAAATGTCCCACAGATAGGAGTGGTGGTGGGGTTCATGCAGTTTAGAATAAGGATAAGAAACTATGTTTTCATTACAAAAACATTTTGCCATTGTTTGAAACTTGATTTGACTGTTTGTTTACCTCAGTGTTATACAAGCCTGTTATGGCTATATAACATACAGGTCATCGTTTGTTAAATACAGCTTTAATAAGAAAGTTACCTGTTGTTAAATTGTATAACTGTTGATGTCATTGTAAAACCATAACATTAATGGTTTCATATCTCAACAATAGCAGAGCCAGTGATTATAATGGTAAAGATCTGAGATTTTTGGCATTTTATACAGCTGCCATTTTAAATTTCTCCCACTCCTAGTTTACCCCACGCCCCCTTCCAGTTTTCATCCGAATACAAATAATTTTTCGTTGGTTGTTGGATGTATGTATAAATGTATGTATGCGTGTACAGTATTTACAATCACAAAATAATAAATGTTGCAAATAGGAGAGTACATTTTGTAAAATTAACTTGACAAGCAAGTGTAAACATATCCTTTCTGGTATGTAAGTGTTCATCGGCTGTTTAAAACATTCATTTAATGATGCCTTTTTCCATGCAGCAAATTGTTTTATGTTTTACTTTGATGTAACACATAAAAGTTTCAATCGCCACAATATGTTCAGATGGTAAGATGAGAAAAGACACTACTAAGGTAGGCAATATTGTTTATTGTGACTTGGCCGAATTTGATACCAGTGCTTTTAGTGGTGGGCCTAGATTTTGCAAGTCCTAATGACTTAAAGACAGTGCTCTTGTGAGACTAACTTGGCATTTTTGTATGTTGAAAATGTGTTTTTCTTCAGATATAATTTCTTTTCGTACTGTGTTTGTTATGAATAACTGAAAACAGCAATGCATGCAAATGTAGGTTATGAGAGGTATGCATATCCCGGATCGAGACTGCTGTGATTGGAGGTGGGGGGTGGGGGGGCGCAGGTGGTTACTGTAGCACTGGCGCTTTTCTATATAAATATATATTTCAAAAAACAACTGCGAAGACAAGCAGTGCGGTGGCCCATTGAAAAGCACTGTATGTACTCACTCATTTGACAGTTTCTGACGAGCCTTCATTTACAAAATTATCATGTCCTTCAATTTCAGCTCCCGAGCTGTCTACCCTTCTCTCCTGGTCCGTTTTCTATTTTTTGTGTTTATAAGGTTTATAAGGCATACCCTTAGTTGTAGCAAGGACTACTGTTTGCTATCTTCCTCAGCTAGCTAGACGACCTTACAGTTTGACCAGCAAAACTGTGTCTACCAGTTATGGCAAATAGACACTTGATATTGGACAATAGCATACAAAGACATATTTCCCAGCAATCTTTGCATATCAGAAAATGAAAGTAGTACCAAAGAAATGACCACAAATTATTCAAAGGAATAGTTTAAATAATATGTTTTCTGCAGAATGGGCATGTAAATAAAGTTTGACAAGATCACAGCCTGTCGTACAAAGTAAGCATGCTAACCATGGCCGAGATGAGGTTGCTTATTACATTACATTTATTTGGCAGATTTGGCTTTTATCCAAAGCGACGTACAAAAGTGCATACCAAAGCTCATTGGAACAACTACAGAACACAGCTCCGACAAGGTACAGTACTCATTTTGTACAGGTCATAGCCAAGAACACAAAGTCCAGTTCACACAGTGAACATTACTCTGACCTAACCTATGCTAAGTCAAACTAGGGGGCAGTTCAAGCTACAACATCAGGCCGATGATACGAAGTACAATAAGTGCTGGAATGGAGGTACACGTAACATGAGTGGCATGAAAGACAGGAATTTAAGTGATAGAAATTATCTGTAGAGTGGTGATAGTTAATTAGTCCAGGTATAGTCTGAAGAGATGCGTCTTCAGACCACAGTGGAAGATGGGCAATTAGAGAGTGGTGGAGGGACTATGAACAATATATAAAACAGACGGCACCTATAGACTTCCCATATTCTGTGATGTTAAACAAGCATCTGAAATACAATTAAAAACTTGTGTGCAAAGGTACTTTTTCACATAGACTACTGCTAGATATGAAAGTGTTTGTCTTGTTTTAAAATCAAAGTGTGTTTAATGGGGTGGTGCAAACAGGACAGACTTACTAATTATTTGTATGTCGGTTGAGAATATGGTTTGCTAATGTGGCGTGTGCAAGTAACATTAGCTACAGTAGCCTAGCAAAAAAAAACTAGGTAAACAGGATAAACACCACAGCGGTCAGCTCTTGTCACTTTTTAAGAAAATCAATAAATCTGCTGTCATGAAATGCATGTAGCTCCCCATTCGTGACTTTTTCTGAATATATGCATTGTACATTATGATATAATTAGGATGTCAATATTAAATAAGGGAATATAGTTATAAACAACTACTTAGTTAAACGTCCATGAAAGGCTTTGCAATGAGAAGACGTTCTTTAATGCCGTCATTTGCTCACGCTTTTAAAGAAGTTAAAAAGCCCGTTAAGCGCAAGCCCAAATAGAAATGGAATGTAGACGTCTAAAGGAGTGGAAATGTAGGTTGACATGTTTTGACATAAAGGACCAGGTTAGCTCAACTCAACCGTAATTCAACTCTGCTTTTACTTCCATATGGCCTGGCTCCTAGCCAGCAAGAAAACCTCCACGTTAAACCAAATCTAGCCGGTTAACTGAACGTCTATATGGTATGACATAATAGAGTGTATGTTCAGTGAAAGACTGACTAGATTAGGTTGAAATGTGATAGTTTTATAACCGGCTAGGACATAGACAGGCTATATCATGGTAAAACATAAAGGAATTACTGGTAAATAGAGCTAATGTAGTGTGTTTATGTGAAAACATCTGCCAACCTATTTACATCCCTTCTGACATTTAGATACAGCCAACCTTCTGCCTTCAGTTTTGTGCTCACTGGGAGACAAACGATACTGCTTGCATGCAAAATGATAAAGAATGGATTTCAGGAATATAAATTAGTTCCCATAAGGATTATACAGTTGCAAAAGCAATAGTTTTAAAGTAATGGGCAATTATAAAATATTAGAAAAGGAAAAAAGCTTGCATCACAAGTTACAGATTTCCCTGAGGCAGGATTCAATCCTGAGCCCTGACAGTCCTTTGGCAAGCACGTTCTCAGCGAGCCACCGCCAAAGGAGTTACAATGGTAGAAAAAAAATGTGGCTAAAAATACGTGTCCATTTTTCATGTGTGTGTGATGTTTGGATTCACTGGTGTAGCTAAATATCCACTGGGGAGATGTATTGTTTGTGGCCCTGGAGCATTTGTGATGATGTCATGGGCAGGAAAAAAAAGAAGGAAAAAACGTGAATTCCCCAAAGTTTGGGGCTTTATTGTGTGGCCGGGTGAGGTTGTTTGTGAATTCTGTCTGTTGAAATGGGGTCAGAAGCTACAGAAATTGATGTTTTAAGGGCTGAGAGTCTATGGTCATTGTGGACTGACTGGGCTGAGATTCTGTGGTGATTGTGGCTATTTCTGTGGGGAACCCTGAAAAGCGCCAATCTCTTGGCGCTGTATAGGTATGGGGCATGCCACACCACCAAGCCGTAATTTGGCGGGATGGAATACCTGCCATCCCAATTAATGCTTAACGCAAGACCAACTCTCTATAAATCACAAAAAAAACTATGTTTTTAGTGAAATGTTTACATTTGCCAAAAGCCTCAAAAGATCAGATATGAAATTGATGAGCCCTAATGCTAACATCAGCCTGCTCTTCACCAACGTGTATCAGCACAGATCTTTGATCAACTGCTATGGCCCTGGATATGTCTACTGTACTTCAAACAAAGTGTACTCAGCTCTGGGCAGATTGCTTAAGATTCAAACCTGTTAAATTCAATTCAGTTTCCTTAGTTTTTGCACCCGGAGGTTGAATTAATGCTTGGTATTATTATGCATGTAACCTTCACTAGAAATTACCTAATGAAAACCAAAACATCATCTTAAAACAAGCATTAGATTGTATGGTAGTGTATCAAATGTTTAAATCATATTTCCTATAACACCGCACTACATATGTACATTGAGTGTAGCACCATAGAGTTATTAATGGAATTTCCCATTAATAATAAAAATGTAATTCACATTTGTTATGTTTGTTCTTCGTAAAGACATGCTCCTATGTTACACAAACCGCAATGGAAAACTCAGCAACTTAAACCCTAACAAATACTTGAAGATGGTAAAAACCAGGATAGCCTACAGAGTAGTCTAACAATATGGTAGCAACAGAAGTGAGGGTATTCCAGCACATAACTTAGCTAGCTCTCCTCATAATGAGCATACAGTTAGCTAACAACATTAAGTAGCTTAGGCTAAGACATAAAAAATGTGCATTTACAACATGTGTAACGTTACATTTACTTCTTGCTTGCTAGCAATACAATATGATCTGAAACATTAGTGTTAGCTGAGATCATCAAATTATTTAGACAGTTAGTTAGTCTAACTAGAGAGACATGAGAGTTTACATGAAGATTCAAACCTAGCTAAGTTACTAAGAGCATAACGCTAGTCACCCAAGCTGTAATTAGCTATCTAGCTAACAGATCGCAAATACAATATGTAACATAACGTTACTGGAACTGGCTAGCCATATGATTTCGCCCTTGCTTTACTGGATCCAACACTCGATAGTTAACTGCCTGCTACTTCAGACAGAGTACTCAGAGCAAGCACGTGCACAAGGTTGCCCAAGCAACAGCCCATTTGCCCTCTTTGGCTGAGCTGCCCCTCTGGAGGAAAAAAAATATATAATAATTGTTTTATTTTTGCTGTTGTGGCCGCATAAATACGAGTAGCCCATAGTTGCTAAAGTTAGACCAAATTAAATCACCATATCATCCAAAATTTTATTACTTTTTGAGAGGCATGCAGCATGCCTCTGTGGGACACAGAGATGGGGCGGCCCAGAGCCGTTAAAAAATAAAAAATAAAAACGTGAAGCAAAATGATGCCCTATGCCCCCTGTCATGTGACACTGTAGCATCCAAACTTGGTATTGTTGACCATAGACACTTTCAGCTGATTAAATCGATAAAAATCCATAAATATAAAAGTAACCATATATAGTCATTGTTGGTAACCCGTTGTATAAGTGGAATAAACCCCTCCGGGCTGTCCCGTTATTGGAAAATAATGTACTTTGGCTTCGCCTCAGCCGCATCACCAACCCCCAGTACAATATTTTCCAATAACGGGACAGCCCGTCGTGGTTGATTCCTTACATAATCATCTGAGTTCAAAGAGTTTATGTTTTAAGTTTGAATATTGTGGTTTTCACTTTTTTGGTTTCAAAAATGTTTCCTCAAAATTTGAATGCTTTGCATAGCTTCTGCTGTCTAACAAGTAATTAAATGAAGGACCATTGTGCCTTGTTGAAACGGTGTGATCACCATACAGCTACACAGGGTCTTTTAGAATGCACCGGACAGGTTCCAAATGCATCGTAAACCATCACATTTACATCTAAAACAATGGTGCCTGACAGCAGGGCAAACAGCCTGTACAGCTGAGCATTTGACCTGTTCAGTCAAAACATGGTTACAGCAGGCAGTATTAACTAGCTTTCAAAGCAGGTGCATTTAAGGTTCCCCCAACTGCCTTTTTGAGGTAGTGGGAAATATCCTTGTGAAACTAACTGGTTAATAATTTATATAGATACTGCAGCTTGAATTTCAGTGGCTAAATTGGCTAAATTGTAATTCCCTATAAGCATAAACTAATAATAGTGAGGGTTTTAAGGTGTATTTGTACCCTTCAGAACTTCAGTGTAGAGGATCCAGCCAAAGGCAAATCCAGTCTAGAGGATAGTGAGCATCTTTCTTACAGAAAAAAATGTTGTTGTTGTTGTGTTTGTTTTTTTGTTTGTTTGTTTGTTTTTTTAACCAATTTATTATTATTATTATTATTATTATTATTATTATTATTATGATTATTATTGTTGTTGTTGTATTTTGGTAAACGTATGCTGCAGAATGATTTGGTATATTTTCAGAAATACGGTACATTTATTTATTTATATGTAAAACACGTGTTTGCAATCAAGTTAAGAAAACAAAAAATAGATAAATGGTGGATAAATTGGAGCAAGAGTTTTGGGGCAGATTTACAGTTATTAACTAATCTTGTAAATTTATTGATGCATTTAGCTGATTGTAAAGCTTTTAAGTCAATTATTCAATTATGTAATTCAGGGGATCCTTATGCACAACAACAAAAACCAACAGTTATTATTATTATTATTATTATTATTATTATTATTATTATTATTATTATTATTATTATTATTATTATTATTATCTGGTTGTATTATAGAATGGAAGCAGTTCAGTATTAAGTTCAGAATTAACAGTTAACAGCATGGCTCAACGCAGCTTGTCCCTGAAGAATTAGAATTAGAAATAAGGTCTGTCATAATTTCCGTATGGTTTATAACAAACGGTTACGTTAATCGTTTTTATTTCTATGTTTTACTTTGACTTTTTTTTCCGTCTGGTATTCTAAAATAATGCGATTTGGCCGGAGATATTGCTCAGGCTACATATTGGAGACGGTATGTTCCATTAAAAAAACTCAACTTTGATCTTGCTGTACCAAATATAGGCTACAAATATGGGAAACGGCCATGAATATGACACATAAGAAATGTTTCGGAAATTATTGCCCAATAATAGAAAACTTCAGGTAAGCTACTCGTTTTATACTGAGCGATGCAGTGTATGTAACATAAAATGCATGTTTAACTCACCTACAGATACTTCTTGAAACCGTTAATTAAAAGCATCCCACCGTCACAAAATCCCCATTTATTAATTCAGCTATAAGATTGTTTGGAAAAATCGTTCTTACCACTTCGCTTTTCTGCAGTCGGGCTCAACATCATTGCATTGCTGACCAGGGTTAAAATCACAAAAAGTCGCAAATGCATCTGGGCAAACAACGACCGCCTCAGAATAGGTTTAGGGACATCTGAAAAGATTCTAGGATGCGCCAATGACCCAATACGCCGCAAACCCAACTCCGAACTGTTTACTTGGAAGTGGCATTAAGTAGCATTCCGTACTGTTTTGATTCACGGGAAATCCCAGTCAAACTCCCCCACGCAACTACGGCGCTCCGACCATTAACCCTCTGCAGCCTTACCGCACAATTCCGATTTCATAACTTCAAAGAGGGTAGTAAACTGTGGAAAAAAGAAAAGAAGAAGAAGAAAAAACACTGAGTTCCCCTACCGTTTAGGTTTTTAATTTGGTAGAGCCTACCTGTAAATAAATAGCAAATGTCTTCATGGAACACATTGAGGAACTTGATTGAAACTTATCCCGTTTTTTAAGCATACAACCTCCTGTGATGAGTTTAAAAAAAATACATATGCACAAATATCCGTTTACATTAACACGGTTCCATGTTGCAGACATCTGACGTGGTATGAGAAATACTGTCTTCAGGGTTTCATTTTGTTCGTTCTAGGTCAATTTATGAGACACTTCGACCTGTTTATGACTTAAATGGTTGAACATTACAGATGTGTTAGACATATGTGTTAGGAGGCTGTAATCGATTATTTCAGCTGTAATGGTCTAACTGATCTTTACAGCTCAAAACTCTCTCTTTGCATGAAATTGTTTGGCATGTATGGCAGTTGACACAGGTGGAAAATGTTTCATGATATTTTTGAATTTAATGTTTGAAATTACTATAATAATTATGATTTTTGTAGGTTAACGATGCTAAAATACAAAATATTCCATGCCTTATCCACTTCATAGATTCTGGCAAATCAGATTATATTCTGTTCTGTTTAATTTGTTTGTCTAATGGAATTAATATAGCATCAAAAATCTGTTTTTCTTTTTTTTTTTTACATTTTTGTTAGCAAAGTATAATGATAAAATCTAGCCATTACATTACATTACAGGCATTTAGCAGACGCTCTTATCCAGAGCGACTTACACAACTTTTACATAGCATTTTACATTGTATTCATTTATACAGCTGGATATATACTGAAGCAATTTCGGTTAAGTACCTTGCTCAAGGGTACAACAGCAGTGTCCTACCCGGCAATCGAACCTGCGACCTTTCGGTTACAAGCCCAGTTCCTTACCCACTGTGATACACTCCGTCCTGAAAAGGCCTTAAAAAGACTTTGAATGTTCTGGACTGTCTTCATTCAAACTATACATTCTCTTGTCACATTGTATAAGCAGATCCATCTATAAAGTTTAAAATATTCATTTTATTGTCCTAAATAATGTAAACTTCAGTTTCAATATATTTTGAGAGAGAGATAGAGAGAGGGACAGAAACAGAGAGATTGTGAGAGAGAGAGAAAGAAGGAGAGAGAAGTGCACACGCATGAGTGTGTTATGAATCATAGTGCTTTTGCGAAAAGGTTTAGTGTTGACAACCAGCAGCACAAGAAACACGACAGATATTTTCCTCACTTCTGAATATGTCCTTTATATGACTACCCTGGCATCTTCACCATAATTAAAATGACTCTTTATTGTTTTACAATATAGTTTCACATCGACTTTTTATGTCAACTGTTTACTCTGGGAGCGATTTCGTGAACTGAGATTGCTAGTGAGGTAGGTTTTGCTTTAAGAACCTAAGACAAGGTTTGCGTGTCTCACTGGCCCTGAAAAGTTTCACTAGCACTAAAAGCTTTCCTTGGCAAAAAAAAAAAAAAAAAGTTGAGAAAAAGAAGCAGTCAAAAATAAAAAAATAAAATAAATGAAGGAATTTCCCTTCATGTATGGTTGTAATAACAAGGTTGTAACCCATTTATTAAGGTTACATACATCCAGCCATTTTCTAACCCACTTATTCCTGGTCAGGATCACAGGGGACACGGCGTGAGCATGCAAACTCAACAAAGAAAGGCCTTGGATTCGAACCCAGGACCTTCTTTCTGTGAGGTGACAGTGCCCCAGTGCACCCATAAAGGTTGCACAGGATGTCAATTAATGAATTGTTTAGGGATCCAGGTAAACCTGGTCAACTGTCTAGTGATTGCAGACTGGGAGGGTTCTGGGTGTAGTGGTTGTTGCCAACTATAATAGATGAACCACATGGGATTTTATAAAGATATTACACATCTGAATGGTACATTCAGTTCGCATGTGGTATACAATATAGTTTGTAAATCACTTGTGATTTATTTCTTTTTTTTAAAGATTACTGTCAGCATGAAATATTTCTTCTACCAAGAGTAAGGCTACTTTTAAAATATCATATCTATTCTTATGTATCAGGCAAACAACAAAAAATATGTGAGTGATTGACCTGATTGATGATTGATTTAAACCCTTTAGTGTATAAGACACATGGTTTTGTTTGCTTTGATCTTCCTGTGTATCCAGACACATGAAAATGTGTTTTTTTTTCTTTTTCTTTTGTAGGTCACTGAAAAGAGCATCTGATACCCATAAGAAGATGACAGTAGTGCTCACATGCTTGCAAGCTATTAATTTACCTGCGAGTTGGCCATCATTAAAATCAAGCTCATTGTTTAACAAGCTCATTGCAGACAGTGACATTGCTGGAACTTGTCTGCAAGTGCTCATTTAGATTACTGTGCCAGTGGCCTTACTGTTTTGATGTATCCAACTAAACATTTTACTTGGAAGTTCCTGGATGTGTGTAATACTGTATGTGCGTAAGAAAGGTTGGGGCCCACGTGGAAACATGTTTCTGATGATGTGCTGGCCATGCTGTCGTGCCACACAGCTCGAGGAGGTGCCATCAAAAAGTTTCAGAACAGCTTCAATCTTCAAAAACCCCCGAAGAGATGCGTGTTTTTTTTTCCTTTTTTTCTTTGTGTTCTGTACCCACAGTGGTTTCCCTTCCACCCAGACAGTACACTGATAACAGCTGCCAGGGCAGCTTCAGGTTAAGGAAACAGATGTGAGACTACGCAACGGTTTGGCTTTGCCTTCGTCCCCTTCACTTATGACTGTACCTCACCAATTAGAGGCAAATGTATAATAGCATGGTACTTAGTGATTCAGCCTTTTGAAAACATGTAAGTACTTGCAGGTACAAACTGTAATACGCAGTAATAATAATTGTGGCAATATGCTACGGAGGCTGCGTAGCTGGTCTGCTAAGGGTGAATTCATCTTTAGTGCAGCTGCCTCTCCTCCTCCTGAGCCTCGCCAGGTCTCTGCTGTTATATAATAATAATAATAATAATAATAATAATAATAATAATAATAATAATAATAATATATTTTATTTATACAGCACTTTTCATTGTGTAACAACTTCAAAGTTGTGGGGTAAAAGAGTAGTAAGTACATGTTGGTCAACAGTACATACAATTAGAGCAGACAATATTAGCCAAATAAGAACAGAAACAGGACAGAAATAACACAACAAAATGGTAAGTGGACTGCATTTATATAACGCTTTTATCCAAAGCGCTTTACAATTGATGCCTCTCATTCACCCATTCACACACATACTCACACATCAATGGTGAAAGGCTGCCATGCAAGGTACCAATCAGCTCGTCGGGAACAATTAGGGGTTAGGTGTCCTGCTCAGGGACACTTCGACACACCCAGGGCGGGGGATCGAACCGGCAACCCTCCGACTGCCAGACAACTGCTCTTACCTCCTGAGCTGTAAAATAGAAAGGGGCCTTTGTGCAGGCCCTTCTCCATACTCCACTGGGTTCCCAGTTGTGGCTGTGAGCCCAGTGGAGTTGCCATACTTCAGCATAACATCCCATATAAGATTGGGTGGACGTGTAGTGTAACGATTATGGAAACGGGCCTGTAGCTGGGAAGGTTGTGAGTTTGACACCCAGCCTGTATGTGGCTGTTGTGCCCGTGTGCAAGGTATTTTGACTTGAACTGTTTCAGTAAAATGCCCACATCCATAATGAGACAGTAATATGCGCAGGTGGCTCTGGGCGAGAGTGTTTATTAAATGTAACACTGTGTGAGAGCATTGTGTAGCCTTAGCCTAAAGTAATCTTATTAGCATGTTGGTTGTATTGTTGTAGAAATGGCTGTAACTCTCCGCACGGCCTCCAAATAATTCATTTTTACAAACAAGGAGAGTTATTTAGATTTTTTTTTCTGGTTTTTCAAAAAGATTTTAAAACACAGCCTAAGGTGAATTCCCTCCACTTCCATAGACTTAAAATAATTTTGGAAGTGACCCCATACCAGGCCTTTTTGATGGACTAATCAAATCTGGAAAAAAATGCACTGTGGAGAGGTGCCACTGTTGGGTGAAAATACACTTTGAGATGCTAGAAAATAAATCATTCCCATTACTTTTTAAGTATGAGCGATCCCTTTAAAGACTTGGGTTGGAAATCCATCTGTTTTCGGCAGCTTTTGCTTTTGGCTGTGGCCCCAGGACAGGTGCCATGTTCTTTCCCATTCTTGGAACAAAACTCAGAATACTTTATTCCAGAGTAATCTTCCAGTGTGATCTCAGCTGCAGCTTCTTAATGCAGCGCAGTTCAGGGTGGCGCTCACACAGACATGAGCCACTTTGTTGTACGTAATTTACAGTGTCGTACAACAAAGTGTCGGCCGACAGAACTTCTTTCGCACAACGTTTTGCATTTATAGTTCAGCGACAGTGCGCTGTGTTACTATAGCAACCAGACACCAAGCCCAGCAGAGGTTTGTTTACATTCCGCGAAAAATGGCAGTGCCAGCAACGTTACACGTTGAAAGCTATTATGTTGACTG
The DNA here is from genome assembly GCA_039654925.1 of Anguilla pacifica. NCBI lineage: Eukaryota > Metazoa > Chordata > Actinopteri > Anguilliformes > Anguillidae > Anguilla > Anguilla pacifica. Next base: position 9,829,250 of record CM077296.1, read on the forward strand.
TCTATCTATCTAGCTACATAGCTAACGTTAGCTAGCTAAATGACCGTAGCTAACGTTAACATTCTGTACCTGTCCCGAAGTTGCTTCCATCTGGTTTTACAGATGAGCTACTCTGTATGTAGGGTGTTTCCTATCTCCGTCCAAGAATTCTTAGTTTTTTCATGGTCCTTGCAGAATCGTAAACGTGAGGATATTTCTTCACCTCTTCAGCCAGCTTCTCCTCAAACCTGTCCATTTTGCTAGCTAGCTATGCAAAACCGTCTTCATTCATAAAAACAAGTATGTAATAAACTAGCAACGTTGCCATGCCTTTTGCCTTCGTTTCAGCCATCCAATCACAGCTGCGCAACACTTATGACGGCGTCTGCAACCTTACAAAATTCAGCAGGTACGCAACACCCGTCGCTGACCCTCTAAAAGTGTCGGCTTGACGTCGAAACTGTCGAATTTGCATAATTTTTGTCCCGCAACATGTCGTACGACGCTTTGTCTCCGAAGAATAAAGTAACCTTAAGACGCTTAATGGCAGATTAATGGGCAGGCTCACGGGTGCAAGGTTGACAGGCGGGGTCACTGCTACCTGGGAAATGTACTAGTAGAGGTGGTACCTTACATTGAAGGAGCCTGACATTTTAGTGTACAGTGTAGTGGTAATACTGGTAGTAGTAATACTAGTAGTAGGGGTGGTGGTGGTGGTAGTAGTAGTACTTGTAGTAGTAGCAGTTGTAGTATTAGTAGTAATAGTAGTAGTGGTAGAGATGTTGGAAATGGTAATAGTAGCAGTAATGGTAATAGTGGTAGTAGTGGTGACAGTACTAGTAGTGGTAGGAGGAATACTAGAGGTGGTGGAGGTGGTAATAGTAGTAGTAGTACTTTTAGTAGCAGTAGTGGTAGGAGTAGTAGTAGAGGTGGTGGAGGTAGTAGTAGTAGCAGTGGTACTAGTACTAGATGATTGTTTTCTACACCAAGGCACATGTCCAAATGCACAAACCCCTTTGTCACACACTCCCAGTACACTGAGGCAATTTTCCCGTGCCCCAAAGCAAGTGTGCCTCCAACGGACATATCGAAACAGCTACAGGAGCCACATTAGAAGCCCCCCGTGTCCCTTGGCAGCTCCTGTAATCCTGTGCACGGACAGATTGTGTTTTCCATCAGATATGCTTTGTAACTGGTATTAATCTTCTATAGATCACAGGAGATGTCAGAGAGCGTGCGGCTGCAATCCGCCTCTGGGCCAGCAGCCGCTGGGGCGGCCAGAGAGGCAGTCCTGCCCAGCACCCTTTCCATTCTTCAGGAATGCACACTGCAGTATAACTCCGGCATGGCTTAAAGTCCTTAAAGATCAACGACCACGGAATGAACAATAACATAATGTTAACAATGACATTGCCTTAAATTTTTGTTTGTTTTTGTCATTGATTCAAGGTGCAGTGCTATAACCCGTATACCACTGTAAATTTCAGACCCCTGGTGCGGATGTGGGCATCGTTGAAATCCTGCTCAGCTTGTGTTACAGGATTCGCCGCTGGTGTCATCAGGTAGGTTCGGAGGGGGTAGCCACTGTCTCCGAGGAAAAAACCCCTGCCGAACACTCCCCCGGCAGCATCCTGCCCCACAGCTGAGTCGGCCCAGATGTAGCTGTCATGCGTGCTGCCTGGCCACTTCGCCACGACGTCCACGATGAGCCCATTGTGGTCCGCCACCACTTGGGTGTTGATGGCGGAATACCCCTTACGACAGATGAACATCTGATCGTCCATGGATGGGTTGGACACAGGGATTAGGGTCCCATCCACCAGTCCAATCACCTGGGGAATGCCAGCCACAGCGTGGAAGCCCTGGTGTGCCTGCTGTATCTCCTCTCTCCTTGCAGGCATCTTGATATGTGCCTGGGCATGACGCACGAGGATGTTGGTCACGGCCTCCACACTCCGTGATACCGAAGCCTTGCTGAGCCCGTTTCCGTCTCCCACCACCTCCAGAAAACTGCCCACTGCATAAAAGCGTAAGGCTGCCAGGAGCTGGACCTCTGGGCTGAGGGCGAAGTTGTAACGGGTGGCCCTTGAAATGTGCGGGCCACACAATTTCAAGTGGTTGGAGGATTTCCACACGATGGCAGTGTCTGAGTGGACATCAAGTGGATTAAAGTTTGTCCTTATAAAATGATTAACATAAACCAATCGGCTACGCGGACGGCGACGCCTTTGGTTTAAAGCAACAATACGCTGTAATGCAGCCATAATGTGGTCTAACTTAGCCCAATAATGATCGACTTGATATAGCGGGTGCTGCCCTCTTGATTAGTTTCCAGCCGTCCTCATTTAGATTTGCCTAATATCTGTCAAATATAGGCTTGTAGTAGCAGGGTGCAGGCTACTGTAGCCTAACCAGTCAGAAAATCCATATCCTCAATTAGCTCCACTACGTATAAATTAAAAAACTTTTTTTTTCTTCACAAATTGGATTAGTATTCTGGATATGTTGGCATAATAAGGCTAAAACTGCGGAGCGCATCGCTAAGGGACAGCTTACGAGTGCCTCAGACCACTGTTTTAAAGGTATACCTTTCAGAAGGTATATCTTAGCTAAGGAGGCGCTGGGAAACAGCTTGAGACCTAAAGGAAGACCTTAAGGTATACCTTATGATGCACGTAGCGCTAAGGAGACTCTGGGAAACGCAGCCCAGGCTCCTTTCTCCAGTCTCACAACATGGACCTTGCTCTTCAAAGCCACAGAGGACACTCTGCTTGAGGCCACAGAGAGTGTTTGATTCAGAATTCATGCAGCGCACACGCCTGCTTTTCCTGTTTAAATTACAACTAGCACTCATTATACACATCCACTTATAGCACACAGAAACAGCAGTAATTCATATAACTTGGCCATTTGATCTGTGAAGCAACCCCTATACCCCATACAGAAAATATAGGTACTGCATCTACCCACAACCTAAGTCTGTCCCTCTTTAGGCTCAATAAGGTCTCTGATGCTCTTTGTGCCATCAATCCCAGGAAATCAACAGTGGCTGATCATTCAGACCCTTACTTTCTTAATAAACTCACTGCACTAGTGCAGAATGCATATCTCACATTTTAAAACTTACTATCATTACTGGAATAATCCCTAAAGCCTGGAAGACTGCTTATGTTCTTCCATTACATAAAGCCAGTGAGAGGTCTGACTTCAACAACTATCATCCAAATCCAAAATGTGCTGCCTGACTAAAATCCTGGAATCTTTGGTTAATAATCAGATCAAATCATACCTATCGATGTTGACCTGTGTGCTTAGCCCTTACCGATCTGGATTTAAGCCTAAGCATAGCACTACTTCAGCCATTTCCTTGGTTTTAAATGACACTGTATTAGATCTGGACAACAGAAAGCCCTGTGTTTGTATACCTGTCTAAGGCACTGTGATGCTGTGGTTCACCATTTGCTTCTGGGTTGTCTGTCTCGCAGTGGCCTCAATCACCAGAGCTGTTAGTGGTTTGAGAACTCTCTCTCTGATAGGTATCAATGTTTGTAAAATGGGTGATGTCCAGTCTGATCTTTTACATATAACAAAGGGTGTTCCACAGGGTTCTGTTTTGGAACCAGTACTATATGCAATTCACATCAATGGCATTGTTTCTTATTTGGAAACTGGACAAAACTAGGCTTTCTATACAGAAATAAGTACTGTTTTTCTAGGCTCCACAGAAAGAAAATAGTAGAATCACCATTTTTTTATAACACTAATTTCATTGCTACGATCTGTTCGTACTGTATAATTAAGGGAAACACCGTTTCTCAGCACAAGCAAACTAGTAGAACGGTATGTAGATACACTGGGTTTTGTATCGAGAAATGGTCCATTTGCTAATTTTATTTTTTTACCAAATACAGCAAGTACGCCCTTATAATTCTGTTTTAAAAGTTCTAACTGTCGTCAATGTTGCCATTCATGTCATTATAAAAATCCCAGTGACACTATTTTTCAAAAACCTAAACATTTATTTCACAAAACATACCATTTCCTGTTTGCGTTTGTGTTGTGTTGCTGATGCTCGCAGTAGCTATTAGTATGTCTACACTCCTTGAGTCGTTCTTTTTCAGTAAGCTTCTTTTCAAGTTTTCGTACCAGTTAAATCGTTTAGTTTTAGTAGTTTGAATCTTTCAGTAGGCTACATTCCGCACAATCAGTTCAGTTTGGTCATTTGTGTCTTCCAGTAGCATACGTTCAGTACATTTCGTTCATTTGAGTCATTCATTACATTTCGTTCATTTGAGTCATTTGACTCATTCAGTACGTTTGGTCATTTGAGTCATTCAGTACATGCTCATTCATTTGAGTTCTCAGTGCTTATAATGTAACAATGTTGCAACCTTGTCTGTGTGTGTGTAGTTTCACGCTACAGAGGATAATGTGTGCGGGAAAAGCAGGAGCAGACAGGTTCTTGGTGCTATGTTGAAACCTTGTGTGTGTGTGTGTGTGTGTGTGTGTGTGCATGTGGTTCACAGAGAAAATGGGAGGTGATTTCTGATTTTGAAAAGAAAAGAAATAAGAATCCTTATGGACTGTGAGCGTGTGTTTGGGGATGGGGGTGTAGTGGTGGAGGTGGGGTAGTTGTGGGGGGTAGTAATGGGATTAGGCTTGGGGCATTTTGGTAATAATGCCTATAAAATGGTGGACAGGGTTGTGTTCAATCTATGACACAGGCTGCAAATCTACAGTAGCAACCACCCACACACACACACACACACACACACACACACACACAGCACGCCCAGGTAGGAGGAAGACAGAGTGAAGGTACACAGCAACCCTTTTTGTCTCATTTTTGCCATGCTGACTTGTTTTCACCTACAATTTCTGCACTTTTATTACCCTCGAGTCCAGTGGACCCGAACACCACAAATGGATAAATGCTTGAGCTTATCACCTTATTAACTTGCGCAAGTTATTACAATACTAGTTATTATTTTAATACTTAATGTTGAAATTCGTAATCATGATTTAACGATGAATTTGAGACTGATTCATTATGAGACTGGTTCTTTTGCACCATTTTATCTCCACATGTGGTAATATATATTTATATTCTCCGCATTGCTTGGTCCCTACGTGTGAGGATTAAGACAGACACGCTTTAATTATCTATCCTCACTGTTCTTTAATTAGTTGAGACATTTCCCCTTACAGCTGCTTGTACCATTTTAATTATTTAGGATGTGTCATATTCACATCGGTCATAATAGACAACTATTAGCATTTGCTAATAATGCTCAGCATATGTGCATTTGGGGGTAAATAGCTCTTAGCATATGGGCAATTGTTAGTGTACCTTGGACAGTGTTAGTGTAGTGCCTCATAGTGGCCTGCTTTGTTAGAGTTCACACCAGTCACAATGAAGTTGGGTGTCTTTCAAGAGGTTTTCACTGTTCTCTAATGTGGGCATTTCACATACTGCAGTGTGAGCATGGCTCAGTCATGTGTTATGTTTGATGTTTGGTTTACCGTGAAGCTAGAACATCACCAGCATTTGTCTGACGATGAAATATTATTTTATTGCAAACTTGTATATAATGTGGGATAGTATCTCCATGTGCTACACTTATCACTTAGGGCAAGGAAAATACTCATTAAAATGTATTGTGTGCTGATACATGCTAGATGAATGTAAAAAATTCCCTGTGATATTTGTGAATTTCCCAGTGTGATAGCAATGTTTCATCTTGAACCAGCATAAGGGACAAATGCATATGCTTTATAATAGACAAAAAGCATTTTATTCATTTTTTGGATAGGTTTTTGGACCCCTAGATATCATAGTCCCCTATACTGATGAAAAGATAACTAATAATTCCCACTTTTTATGTTATGAAACAGTACAGTTTTGACATTTTGGATACATTTGGAGCCACAAAGAGACACCAGGGTGCATTGCTTACTTTTTGCTTCGTAGATCTTCAGTAGACTGCATATGGTCAAGGTGTTTATGATCCAGGAAATGCATAGTTTTACTTGATTTCTGTACAATATCTGATTTCTCAATATGTCATATTAAACTAAATGAGAATAACTTCATTTTTGCATGTTTTCCAAGATAATTGCATTTGCGACACTTCATTTCTATCTAAATTATGGATATAAAGTAATCTAAGTTAGTAATGTGAATGGTAAAAATGTCTTGCTTCATTTAAGCAAATTTACAAGTCTCTGTGGTGCTCACAGCTGGAATTAAATCTTAAATATAACACCCACTAAGTGGGCGAGGATTGGCCCGATTTGGCATCTGCATGAAGGGGTTAAAATACCGAAAACAGCTTCACTGAAACCAAACCATTTAGCAGTATTCATTGTGGTATCTTTTGACAAGAATGCAGATGTATTGCATTGCATTTGGGAAACATTCAGTTTAAGCTTAAATTCATTGTAAAACATTCAGTCAAGACTGTAAATATATAGCAGCATGTTTGGAATACGTGGGGAGCCTTCCCTAATATACCCTAAATTAACTTTTTAAAATGCTAACAAAATCATCTGAGGTTAGATTTCAACATGTTTGGGTTGCTGTGTCCAACGTTTATTTCTGGATATGTGGAACACACTGACCTTCTAAGACAGTTTCTTATCTTGAGGTGTTATTAACTTTCTGGCTTTGTTCAAAGCTTTCCTTTTATTTCTTATCTTTCTTAGACATCAGAATGCCATTTATCCTCAAGCCACTACCATTTCTCAAAACTGCACTTACGAACACCCCTACGTATCTTCAGGTTAAACAGATTTATTTAAGGCCCCTGTTAAATGCATTTAAAATGTGCCCACTGTCTTATAAAACTGTAAAGCAAATCTTACAACAAAAAGAATCCTTGCCTGGGTGACCACTCGTCCGAATTACTGTACATTTAAGAAATATTTTACCTGTCAGGAAGATGTCATAGATCTCGAATTGTCAGTTTGTTCTTGCCTTGTCCAGTAAATGGGCTAAACAGCAGTGGTCCAGGTCCCCTATTCTTCAGAATAGTCTAGTTTATAAAAAAATTGAAAAATCATCAAGTGAAGATTTCTGTTCTAAGTGGTACTCCTGGTGGCAGAGCACTGTTCTGATGCGAAATTGTTTGGCTGAAACTAATCTGACACAACACAGTACAATGTCCAGTGTAAAATCAACTCTTAAAGAGTTAATATGGCCCAGCGCTGGTCCAGAGTAGAACCATACAGTATGTACTCTGTTATAATTATATTAACAATGGACATTTTACTGTGTAGTGCTGGAAGAGTTGGATTTCATGAAACAAATATGGGTGGTGCTCCTGTTTGTCATCAGTGAATCAATGATTTGAATCAATCATTATAGGTAACAAAACTTTTTGATTGGTTAAAACAGGTCAGTGATTGAAGGCTCCACCAAATATGAAGTTTATGAAGCATCACCACCCTGCTAATAATGGGAGCTACTGTTGTATTCTCAAACTTGAACATTTGTATCATCTTTGTTACAGTCTAGGAACTAAAGGTTAAATGTTAGTCAGAAAATAATTTTCCTATCAGGAAATCTAAACATTTGCTTTCCAACTGCAGGGTACGGATTGAGTTAACCTTAAGGCTTTCAAAACATTTTGTTGTACAATTCACAAAATTGTTCATTTTTCCTTGATTTCCTCATTTGAGCCGCTGTTTGAGATTACAGACATGACTGGCAACATTTACAGAAACTGCCCACTGTTAGCTAGATAACAGTATTAGTCGTATTTTCTTTGGAAAGAATAGCCATATCTGTACATCTCTTGTGATAGAGCAGATAGAGCCAATTGGTGTAAAAATACCTTTATGTTTATTTCTCAAACCCATATTGAAAAGTATTCAGAGCAGAAGATGCACAGAAAAGATTTTCTGGAAAGTGTTTGGCTTTGGCCCAATTGGAGCAATATTGTGTGAACAAAGCTGACAGCAACAGAACAGTCCCAACAGTTTTGACCTCAATTAATAATCTGATTGTCCCAAGTGAAACGTCCGAGCAGTGTGCATAAGCTTTTTAGTAAATGTATGTAGGCGTTTACTGTTCCGTTCAACAGCAGCGATAGACAATGCACCAACTGCAAATTGAGAGAAAAAATTCTAAATTCTAGTGGCAAAAATCATGAATGTTTTTTTAGAACTTTCTATCTTCAATTAATTGAAAGGATGATAGAAAATTCTAAAATATGCTGTTTGTTATTCACTGACAAATGCCTGTTATTGAATTGACGAATGCCTCTTAAAATCTAAATCAATGGTGCACCTCTGTAATCTCCCACCCCTGCCACCAGCTCGATATTTACTGAAGACATTCTTGGCAAATTTCCATGCTCAACAGCAGTATCCTACCTGGGAATCAAACCTGCAAGCTCGGGTTACAAACCCATTTCCATAATCAATAAAAAATATGCTTATGGAAATGGACTCAATCATCCTATTGATTACAATTATTGCATTTATTTATTTTTGTTTTATTTTGTTCATCTTTTTTTATGTTTATGTCCTACTAATATGCATGCACATTTGATTTATGTCCTCATTCTTGACTTTATATAAGACGCTTTGATATCTCTTTGATATAGTTTAGTTTAGTTTTTATTATTTTTACACAATTTAAAAAATACACAAAAATGACAAAGATAACAAATAATATACAGTGCAGGGAGAGGCAGAAAACCCAGTGGGCTTATTTGAAGCCTCCACCTAAATAATGTTAAAATTTCCCAATGTTAGAAAGAACATGAACAAATCTAAAGCACTTTGATGCATCTGTTGAATGAATTGTGCTATATAAATAAAGTGTGCTACAAGCATTTACTAACACATTCTGTTCCTCTGAAAACCTTTTGCAGTTTTTTTTCAGGATTGGCGTTACAGCTGTTTTGGGCAGCGAGCTCCTGTGCAGCGTACAGAGGCAAAATGATAAGCAGGCATGGAAACAGACGTAGAAAAACGTCGTTCGGGGTAATAAAGGTGTCACCGCCATTATCTACGGTGGTGTGTGAGGCGGAACCCATGGAGGGGGCGATCTGAGACGGTACGGGGAATCGCTCTGCGGGGGGGGGGGGGGGGCGGCCGCGCCTGGCTTTGATGAGGTCGCTCCGCGTTCGGCTACCGAGGTCTGCTTTGGTCCGGCACGTATGCCTCATGGCTGATTCATTGCACGAGCTTGATCTGGTTTCGGCCCCTCAGCATCGCGGTGAGCGGTCTCAGGTCCACCACAGACGCTTCCGTTCTGAGAATCCTGTATCTCCGACCTCTTTCCCGGAGTAAATGAAGATACCGTTACCTAAGGCCTGAAAAATCTAGCCACCTGAGAGACAAGCCCCTGATAGGTGCCAGAATCTGCTTCGGTTATTGATGTCTATTTTGTCAATACAGCATTAGGCATTTGTTACCTCAGTGAAGGAAACATTACCTTAACTGTCTACTCAACCAAATGGTAGATCACATTTGAATTAAAAGCAATCTAGTTTAAAAACTTTTGGGACAGTTAGCGGGAGCCCATTCAATTATTGTATGATCTCAATCATGTTTATTAAGGAATACATGATTGATTTTGAAATAATAAATTTAATGACAAGGATGTGAAAGCATAAATACCAAAGAATATGTCATTTTAAAAGGCTGCAGTCCCTCCCAGCTATATCATCAGGAGACTTTTTTTTAGGAGCTTGTTCAGTAGTAAATAAAGATAGCGTGGTTTCCCCAAACCTTTTGCTATTGTTCACTTCACTTGAAGTTATCTGGTTAGTAGGATATTTGGCGGAACGCACTACCCTGTTTTCACCAAAATAAAAAAAATATTTAAAAATCTTGTGGGAAAGAATTGAGCACAAAAACAGAACCACAGAAAAAATGAGGTGTTGCTTTTGAATGAACCGTTGAATGAAGGTGTGGTTCATGGTAATGGCTGGGATCAGAAAAAAAGATTATTGATTGGGTTACTGGTTTATATTCAAAAACGAATCATATGGTTTTCAGAAGGAAAACATTCATCATTTGTCAGACAGCACCGTGGTTCAATGAGTCAGCACATATTTTGCAACAGCTTGGAAACAGACTATTTAGCAAATGGAGGGCATTACATTGGCTTCAGTGATTGGTTACATTGGGGTAGATTTATAATGGGCATTAAATGGAAAGGGAATGTGTGCATGTGTTTGTATGTGACTGTGATGTACAAAATACAATCATAATCCAAGTTTTGGATTAGCCTTAGTCTTCTCATTCAGGTATAGTTTCAACATTTACCAACAAGTTATTACAAAATTAAAAATAATACAATCTTTGTTTTATTCCTTAGACATCATTACGGTACAAAGTCCTCTATTAGAACTGAAATGTAGATTTCCTAATGTGCCGTTTAAAAACAATACGTATAACTGTTGCCGTTTTTTAACTTAAGAACAGAGAGGCAAAAGCAGGCCCAAGACTTATCCTGCCAACCCCTCGTTCTTCTCATTGAGATGCCTGGCATCTTTCTCAAAAAGACAGGACAGTGGAGAACTACAGTACCCTTAAAAACAAGGGTGCTTCACCATGGTCCCCCTCAGCTGTATCATAACCCAGAAAAACTAGCACAAGAACAGCCCAGTTAAAGCAGGTAGCCTTATCATATAACTCTGCTCATAAATGACTACGCTCAGATTCTCAAAACAGATATGCCAGCCACATGAAATGCAATTTGATTAAATACAGGTTACTGATATGGAATTGATGGAAACAGAACTTCTTCCAACAGACTGGGACCTCTGGTTCCAATTGTTTCCAGCAAGTGCATGTGAAATATTTACAATATAAGTACACACATGAAGAACAGGGCTCTTTGAAAAAATTTTGGCAGCCTAAGGCTGGAGCTGACATCATTTTGCCTGTTCATTGGCTTCTCTTATTTGTTTCACCATCTACCGCAGGACTTTCAAAAAGTCCTGAAATATCCAACCACATATGGCAAAATAAGTTTGGCCTACCACTGTGCTGTTGACTCAACAAGTTTCTTTATCAGTTATTTTTAAATATTAATTGCAAGCATGGTCAGGCATGACCGTGAGCCCTTTCTCACTAATTATCCAGAGGAATAATCCTAAACATCTGAGATATCATCCATGGTTCTTCAAATCATGTTACGACTTTGAACAGAATACAGATGTCCATCGTTTTCATTGACAATGTTTAATTATGAAATAAGAAAGGACTTTAATATATATATTTTATCATGTAACTGCCATTATTGTGTACTATGGCAATATCAAGGCTCAGTACATTTGTAAACATATCTAAATACATTTAGGAAGTACATTTCTCATACACCTGTATACAGTATATACATAAATATATCTAAACACATTTTACACTCATATGTAGGCTACATATATTTGTAAATATATCAAAATATATTTTATATACATTTTTTGTTTCAACTTTGAACATTTTCAATAGATGCTTCAAATGCTTCAAAATACATTCCTTTCTAGTATTTCTACATGTTTGTCTTTTCTCTTTCGGAAATTTGACCAAAAGTATCTGGACACCTCTTGGTCTGGGGCTGTTTTTTATGGTTTGAGCTAGGCCGCTTTGGCAAATCTTAATGCTACAGCATACAATCACATTCTAAATGATTCTGTGCTGCTCCAACAGTTTGGGGAAGGCTCTTTCCAGTTTCAGCATGAGAATGCCCCCACGCACACAGCAAGGTCCATATAGAAATTGTTTTTGACTGGCCTGCACAGACCCCGATCGCAACCCCATCCAACACCTTTGGGATCAGTTGGAAAGCCAACTACGAGCCAGGCCCAATCGCCCAATCAGTACCCGACCACACTAATGCTCTTCTGGCTGAATGGAAGCGAATCCCTGCAGCAATGCTCCAACATCAAGTATAAAGCCTTCACAGGTGAGTAGGGGTTGTTACAGCAGCAAAGGGTGGGCCAACTCCATATTAATGGCCATAATTTTGGATGCAATGTTGAATGTCAGGTGTCCACATACTTTTGGCCATGTGGTGTGCATTTTGAAGTGTATTTCTTTTCTCTATGGGTCAGCTGAGACGTCAAACAACACAAATAATACACACAAAATAATATAAAATGAATTAGACATGCAGAAGGCCACACTGTTACATGCATGTGTAATTATGCTTGAACTCCTGAAGCACAGTGTCCCAAAACACAAGATCAGAACTACCCCAGCGTGGTTGCGAAGAAATGCCTGTGTCTTGTCCTGAATCCGATTTTGCTGTCCATCAAGGGTTCGCACCTAACTTGAGAGTATGTGGGCAGCTTTTGCCAAAAATCTGCCACCCTGGTGTGCAAAACTGGTGGAGACATACCCATGCAGACCTGCAGCTGTAACTACTAGCAGAGATGGCAGAGGTACACACAGAGGACTGGTACACTTATGCAATTAATACATTTCACTGATTCCTGAGGTGCACTGTATGAGAGAATATGAAAGCACCAAAATTATGGAAGAGGGTACTACTACTACTACTACTACTGCTGCTGCTGCTGCTGCTGCTGCTGCTGCTGTTGCTGCCACTACTACTGCTGTTACTACTACAACTAATAATAATAATAACTCTCACTGCCGTTCGAAGGTTTCCTTCCCACTGGGTGTTTTTTTCCTCATGTACTTGCTATTTGGCGGTTCAGGCCTGGTGTTTGCTCTGGTTGCTCTTTTTGTCCTGTCTCTTGCCTTGCTACTCTGTAAAGCATCTTTGTGACAGTACTCTGTAAAAGGTGCCGTACAAATAAAATTGAACTGAATTGAAGTAGATGCGGGTATGAGGAGGTGCAAGATGGCGGAGCTGCAGACTGGGCTCAGGCCCTCTGGCTGCGTGAAAGCCCAGAAAGAGAAGCGATGAAATGAAATGTGGAAGCATGGCAAGGGCTGTGGCTGGAAGGGAGAGCTGGGGAAAGGTATCTTACAGAGGAGGGGGGAAAAAAACTGGAGAAATATTCGCATTGCTGGAGACGGTGAGGTTTGAGACTGACAGTTCTCAGTCGGGAACGTGCGCAGCACCTGGACTCAGAGGGTGGAACATATGGACCACAGCTCCTCAGCCCTGGAACACAGGTCACCCAGCACCCTGCTCATTACACTGCAGCCAGTAATTACATAACTATATCAACATGGGCTCCTTAATTCAGCTTATATAATTAAGGGAAACGCATTAGCAAATTACAGCAGTTCACCTTTGCAGCTTGTATATATTAAATGGAAAAAAAAGGCCCGTGCATACACAGCTCTTCGCGATCACTCCTGCACAATTACAGAACTTACCGGGCAATAATAATACGCAAAATGTAGCTCAATGTATGAAGTATTGGATGGCCAAATGTTCCACTGTCTTTATTCTTTATGACGTTGCATTATTTTTGGTCTATCCAGAGTAAATATGATTTATCTCCAAAGTGATTGCATGAATAAAAACTCCAGCATATGGTGGTGAATTTATTGTATGCTCATCTATGGACACTGGAAAAAAATGTCTGCTAAAATCAAAGAGAGAAGAAATAGGTATTTTTTGGGCTGAGACTTACAATCAAAACCGCGAAGTAGCAAATTTTTTATTCTCCTGTTGCATTTAGGAAATTAACAATAACACACAGTATGCACACCAAGTTTTAATGCCAGAACATTTTTTAATTCACAAAATGTGTGTGAGTGATGTGTGCCTGTGTGTATGTGTGTGTGAGCATGCATGCATGCATACATACGTGCGTGTATGTGTGTGCATGTGTGTGAGCATGCATGTATACATATGTGTGCGCATGCATGTATGTGAGCATGCATGCATGTGTGTGTGTGCATGTGTGTGTGTGAGCATGCATGCATACATGTGTGCGCATGAGTGTGTGTGAGCATTCATGCATACATACGTGCGTATGCGTGTGTATGAGCATGCATACATATGTGTGCGTGTGTGTGTGAGCATGCATGCGTACATAAGTGTGTGTGTGTCTAAAGAAATGTTGCTCTCGTTATTTTAACTGTCCACACTGGGCTTCCTCCTAAATGATTCAAGAACAAACTGCACACTGCCATTCTTTCATTACATTACATTACAGGCATTTAGCAGACGCTCTTATCCAGAGCGACTTACACAACATTTTCATAGCATCCATTTATACAGCTGGATATATACTGAAGCAATTTCGGTTACGTACCTTGCTTAAGGGTACAACGGCAGTGTCCTACCCGGGAATCGAACCTGCAACCTTTCGGTTACAAGCCCAGTTCCTTACCTACAGTGCTACACTCCGTCTGCATGTATTCTGATGTATGAAGTCTATTGGGCAAATTTATACCCAACAGATTAATTCGACTTAATCTGTAGACTATTCATAGATATTAACTTATCCTATAATTTATTAATAAATTCACATAATATGAAACCCAGCAGTATGCACAGATCAAAGGAAAACGCTGAAGTATTATTAATGGTTTTGATCAAATAAGCAGTGAATTTGCCATTCATTTCATCTCAGGTATTAATGGACAAAGAGGTGAAAATGTCTTTCCTTCAACCTACACACAGCAAAACAATTTTCTTTCTTTGAACACTAAGTGTGCTTTCAAAACATCATTAAATCTTGACATTAATTGTGAATAAATTATCCAGTGTAACAAACAGCTCATCAAAGAACATGAGGAGTCAATTTGGAGTTATAAAACAACAGGGGGGAAAAAAAGGAAGGAAAAAAAACCCGCTTCTGTGGCAGACTCCAGTGGGGCATTTTTTAACAAAGCCCAGGCTTGACTCATCAGCGCAGTTAAAAACGAACCGTGGGTTCTCACGTTAAGCAGAGGCCGCCCGAGCCTTGTGCATGTGGTGGCGATACTGTAAAATTAGAGACAGCAAATATTTAGTTTGACGGAGTGAATTTAACTACTGCAACAGGAAACAGGAGGCTGGATGAGCCACTATTCCTGGCATTCGAGAAAGGTCAGTGACTATGTTAAACCTGCCGACGGAGATTATGGAACAATTCATCATGATCCAGTCATGTGGAAAAGAGTAGCTATCACTGCCAGTTTAACCATCGACGCCAATAGCTTTTGAATCGCACGGAAATGGAATTCCCAAGGGATTCTTTTCCCTCTCTTCCTGCAGGAGGCATTTCAGGTCTTTGGAGCAATGAAATTCAAAACACAGTATTATTTTCAGAATCGTTTTCCTCTTTTGGAAGCTTAATGGTTGGCGTGGTGTGATTAAAATACAAAATGAAAGGACGCTTTGCTTGCTTGAATGGAGTTTGAGCAAACCCAGATGAATCAATTATGAGTTGTTATTGTTGCTCATCGTGAATCATGTCAGAACATTTCATTAACAAATCATAGTTTAGTAACTCTCAAAGCATGTACTACCATATGCATTTGCACATTTTATCACTCGATGAGATCCTCACCCTTATTTATGGGGCAGTAGCATAGTGGGTATGGAACTGGGCTTGCAACTCAAAGATTGTGGCTTCAGTTTCAGGATGGGGTACTGCCATTGCACACTTAAACTGAAGTGTGTGTTACTCTGCGTAATAGTCTTTTTTTTTTAAACTTACCTGGAAATGATCAACTTTACCTTTTTAATCACAGTGCGTGTGTGTGTGTGTGTGTGTGTGTGTGTGTGTGTGTGTCTGAAGGAATGGAACAATGGCAACTGTTTACATGGCTCCCCAGAGAGTTCGGTGCTGATTTGTGGAAAATCCAAAATATGGAAAAGGTACCCTTCTTTGTTCAATTCTCTGGGGAAAATTATTCTGAAAAAATTGTCATAAGGCCTCTCTCTTCCTGGCTCTTCCCAATGAATCCTTAATCTTATGACTTTCAGGGCTTTTGCAATACCAATATAAAAAAACATATATTTTTAATACATGGAAATGGTAACTGTTGGGTATTTAGGTGATCTTTCAGTAGACAATTCCCCTGGGCATGTGTCCCTATCGCCCTGTTTTGCACGTGGTACATGGATTCCGTCTGGCAAGGTGAAAGACTTGGCTGTTTATTTTCCAGAGTGGACCAGGGTGTGTGTGTGTGTGTGTGTGTGTGTGTGTGTATATATATATATATATATATATATATATAAAGGGTCGTAATTCCTATACAGATCAAGCAATATGGATGCAAAGACCAAATTTAAAGCTAACTGTCTGCACTCTAATGTTATATTCATTATTTTATTTCAAATCCAGTGTGCTGGAGTACAGAGCCAGGTGTCACAAAAAAAGGTGTCGCCCCAATACTTTAACAATCAACTGTATTTAGTCACTTCTAAAACTCAGCCAACTTTGATCTTACCTGGTCCTTCAAATGTCAGAATCAGCACTGCCTACAGATTAAACCCGCCCCCACATGCTTGTCTCCAAATTTTAACGTGGGAAGTCGATTAAACAGGCAATGAACTTAAGCTTCATTCACGACAGCCGGTACAAGCTAATGGGCAAGTCTTCCGCTGAGTTCCGCACACATGCATGTAATACCGGGTGCAAAAATGCACTACTTTATTGGCTGAGTTTCTGCAGCTTGAATGACTGCTGGGTGAAATCTGGAGTGGGTGCTGATGGACGTGATAGAGAAATGTGCTCGGCGAACGCCGGTGTTGATCTGTTCAAGAGCTGTTGCACAGATTTGCCCTGAACGAACACAGGTGTTGATGCAGATGGATGCGGTGCAGCTTTGCAATGAGTTAATACTGGCGTGGATCTCTTCAATTGCTCACGCACGGAGCGCGCAGTATACCAGCCCTGCGGAAGACATCTGTCATGTCCCCTGTGTGAAGGAAGACCGATCAAAAGAGTCCTTTTGTCTCTCGTAACACCTTATGCATAATGTCCCTCTTGAAGGAAAGCCCTCAGTGGGTTTGATGCAAAGGCCAATGCAGTAACATCAGGACCTTCTCCACTGGCTGACCACTAGGCTCGGTGCTGTCTCCTGTGTTATTCATACTCTGCACCAGTGGTAAACAACCCTGTTCCTGGAGATCTACCGTCCTGTTGGTTTTCATTTCAACCCTAATTTGGCACACCTGACTCTACTAATTAGTAGCTCAACAAGGTCTCTAGCTGTTGAATGAATTGCGCTTTGTTAGGGTTGGAGTGAAAATCTACAGGATGGTTGATCTCCAGGGGCAGGGTTGGTTACCACTGCTCTACACAGATGCCTGTCAGAGAAAATGCCCCGAATTGACCCTTCTGAGGTATTCAGATGGACACACGGAGTGTGGACACCTCCAAGTGTGAGGAAACAGTCCAGTTCCAACAATGGTGTGATGCAATTTGTAGACTTGAATGTGGAAAAGACGAAGGAAACGTTCATGAACTTCAGAAGATCATTGTCCCCTGGGGGACACCTTACCCTAATACGAGTGCATACAATAGAAGGAGTTCAGGAGCTTACATTTCTGGGCACCATTATAGGTAAGGCCATTTTTTGGTTTTATTTTTCACTAAATAAATAAATAAATAAATAAATAAAAATCCAGGAATTTATCAGTGTTTATTTGTAATATTAAAAACGGAATGTCTATTTGCACCCGGGTGAGAATAGTCACACGGCAGCTATTCGGCTATTTACACGCGGCCCCCTCACCCCCGTCCCCCGGCTCCACGAAGCCCAACAAGCTGTGGCTCTGGCCACTTACAGGTTATGTTAACAAGTTTGTAAGTGAAGCACAGCACGCTACGACTCGGGATCGGAGTTAATGTGAGTCCATGTGGCGGTCCCTGATGCCCGCTGCTGGGTGGCAGAGACTGTCAGACTTGGTCCAGCCTCATGGAAACACTCCCTCACCTTTGTCCTTTACGCGGTGCAGCAGATCAGGACTCTGATGCTGTTTCTAAAATATACATATAGTACATATACACATACAGTATCTAATGTGTGCCCGGGTGCAAATAGCATTGTTGGCTACGGACACCTGGGTGCTTGTCTCTGCCATGCTATATACACCTGGGTGTAAATAGCCACATTGGCTATATTCCACCCAGGTGCAAATAGCATTGTTGGCTACTGACACCTGGGTGCTAATAGCTAATTAGCATCTGCCTATTAAAAAACAGGTGAAAGTTGGTTGAAGAAATAGCCTAAAAATCCAGGTGAAAATCATAAAAATAACAATGCAAAGATTATGGTGAAAATTTTATTTTGATTCCAAGCCTTGATAAGTGACTGCTTTTCACTGCATAATCGGGATGGTGGAATTGGTGAAATATGGTAACTGTAGCCTCTGTTAAGCTACTTAGTCATGAAAATAATGTTTTTTTCAAGATTACCGTGAAATAAATTAAATGCAGCGCACTGTAACGTACCCGGGAGTAACAGGGTTCACAAGGAGGTAGTCTGTGTTCAATCTGATACACAGTGAATATAACTGATGGGTGTTCTATGGAAACTTGCTTGTCGGAATTAGCATCACTAACTTAGGAGAGCAGGACTTGGGCGTGGCTTGACAAGGGTCCATTTTGCCACAAGAGGACACTGTTTACCTAATCTCACACAAAGAGGAACAACTTTTTTTGGTGCGTGAAAACATAAAATCCAGGTGAAAATCAGTTCAGCTACTTTTTAAAAAATTCAGGTATTTTTCGGCGAAAAAACAAACACAAAAACAATGAGCCTTAATTACAGACAAAAAAGGTTGACCTTTGGAGCCAATTATCATCGGCAAATATCAATCAAGACTGCCCTTCCTGTGCAAACTCGAGAAATAGAATTTAAATGAGTTCGTACTGCAAGCATTTTACACCTGCTTCATTGAATCAGCAATGACCTTCAACCTTACAGCTTGGCTTGGCTCTCTAAATAACATCAGACAAACTAGGATGGAGCAGGTAACATCACTGAGTAGTTAGGAAGACAAAGAATCACGAAACAACTTAACAGACTAGAAAGGAGGAAGTGTAATGGTCCTCCCGCACATAACCCTGAGTCAAGATAGGAGGAATATACGATGGACCTTCCCTCCCATCCTCTGAATCATCTGTTTAAGATCTTGCCACCAGGAAGAAGGCTGACGTCCTTGACCTTTAAAATAAGGAGAGCACTCGACGGATTCGTGCTAACATCTGTTTGCCTCATCAATGACACAGCACACCTTCATTTAAAAAGTTTTATTCAATTTCCTGATTTAGCATACATCCAAAATGTATTTTCGTGTTTAGTGTTTTACTTCTATGTCATTTATGTTCTTTATTTCTAATTTGTAATAACAGTAATGTAATTTAGGATAGAATTTCTAAATGCAATTTTTGTAATTTTATTTCATAATACAATTTATGTGGATTGTTTATTTAGTTTCTTGTATTCTGGCTAAGTTCGTTTTTTAACAAACTACTAATGTTTGGTTAAATGCACTATGGTGGTCATGGGTGCCAAAGAGGAGTATTCATGGGCAAGAAGACCACAAAAAAAGCTCCATCTACAGTAGATCATTTCAATCTACCTACGGTATGACAGAGGACAGTGGACAGAGAAAAAAAGCAATTGAGGTCAACACATGGGCATTTCTCCCAGAAATTGATAGACAGGGAAACGTAGGATTTGTTATGGTGGGGGAAGAGGGCAAAAAACCTGCTGACAATTTAGTTAAGGACCACAACAAACTTTTCCACTGTACAAAGATGACTGTGCATTGTGCATAAGAGTTTGGAATCCAGAACGCTGTTTAGATTGCTTAGGAGCAGTGAGAGCACTGACTGCTGAAAAAGATTCATGCAGGATGTGATGTTTACATAATGTTACCCCTTTACATTGCTGTGCATTTACAGTATGATTCTTCCTATATAGAAGTATTTACTGTTCCTGTTGTACTGGTTTCGAAAATCAAAGGTATAAACTGTAGCATACCAAAGAACTGCAATTACAATTACAATTCCCGGAACATAAATAAAGTAACTGTGGGTCAGTACATGCCTAATAGGTCCATAGACCAAGGATATGAGCCTCCTCATCCTCATAATCAAACTGTACTGGGGTCCGCAGTCAAGAATACACACAATGTACACCTGAGTTTAATATTTTGATGAGATTCTACTGTCCATATATATATATATAGCTAAACAATTCTGTGAATAAACCTAAATAGGACTTAAACACATTTTTTCATGAATTTATTATTTTGTTTTTTTACTCATTCTTCCATTTATTTATTCAATATGTTATTTCCGTGAGTATCTCCTTAACATGTTACTGACCTCATTTACCTGACATGTGGGTGGAGACGCAGGCCGCGGTCTCCAGAGGGAACTGCTGGATTGAGTTGCGTGGCGTGGAGGTGAAATACAGCGTGGGGGTTTCAAAGCCGTGTTGTGAGTTACGAGCGCTGTAGATGAGCCTGGAATTCCTGCAGCGTGTGGCTCCGCACAAAAGGAACGGGCTGACCCGAGCTGCCTGCTCCCACAGCCCCTCGCTGTCTAAAACTACATTCTGAACAGGTGCTGGGTCACGTGACGCTGGCTGTTATCGGGTGCATGCACGCACACACACACACACACACACACACACACACACACACACACACAAATGCGCGCAGGTACACACACGCACGCACAGAAACACTCACGCACACACTCATGCACACACATGCGCATGCACACAGAAACACACACGCACACACTCATGCACATGCACACACACACACGCAAGCACTCGTGCACACACTCACACACTCATGCACACGCATACACACACATGCACATGTACACATATGCACGCACTCATGCACATGCACACACACACACGCAAGCACTCATGCACACGCACACATGCGCGCAGGCACACACTCATGCACAAGCACGCACACACACGCACATGTACACATATGCATGCGCTCATGCACATGCACATGCACACACGCACTTATGCATGCATGCAAATACTCACACCCGCATAAACATACCATTTACTCTCCACAAAAAGCCTCTAACCTAATGTGCGTAACTCGTGAGTGACGCTGCAATATGATTATAAAATCCCGTTTTGTTCTTGAGATGTTTGTGCATTGCTATGAATAATTAGTGTAGGTAAACAGGCCAGGTGAAGGTTAACCATTTATGAGCATTGGGCGTATTCTTGCAGAGGTGGGTGTAAGGAAAAGGATTGTTTTCTGAAGCGTGAGCAGAGGCGTGTCTGGGAGAACAGAGGCAAGAAGACAAACGGCTGACGCCGCGGATGTGGTCCCTGTCGAGAAGCCTCGCTCTGGCAGAGGATAAAACGAAACGGTCTGATTTAAAACCCGGGCCCGAAAAGTACATCAGGGGTCAGAGGTGAAGCCCCTGCTACAAGTGGAGGAGGTGGGGGCTCGGCGTGTCCCTGTTTGATGAGGGAATGTGTTCGCTCGCAGGCAAGGCCTTGATCTCGGTTATTGTTTCAGTGGTGGTAACGTGCTGGAGCTCTCACCGGACCCGTCTCCAACAAACAAGTCAGGAGCGTGTCATTTTAATTCAAATAATTATGTGATAATACCCTTTCTTACCAATAGACACGTTTCTATGACAACAAGGCTCAGGTTACTAAAAGGCTACATCTGGTCAATCTTGCTGGAGGCTTCAGAAACATGGACTATAACACCAGAACTCCATAGAAACTTAGAAGCAGTAGAAAGGTGGCTTCTTAAACAAATGCTGAAAAGATCATATAGAGATAGGGCAACTAATGAGGCAGTACTCCAGCGCACCCACACAAAAAGATCATTAATGAGAACGTTAAATGAGAGAAAACTTAAATTCCTGGGCCATGTCATCAGAAAGGGATAAACAGAATGCCTTACACTACAAGGAAGTATGCCTGGGAAACGTGGAAGAGGAAGGCAAAGAAGAAAATATATGGACGATGTGAAAGAACTAACAGACTTAAGTGTACGAGACATCATTATTGACGCTTCGAGGGATGGTTCGATGTGGGAAGCCATGATCTCCCAAGCGTGCAACGCGCAAGGCGCCTGAAGAAGATGTGATAATTATGTGTATTGTATATTTTCCTAATATACAGTGTGTGTTTTAAGTTGCATTGAGCTCCATGTTAAAAATATCACATACAGTGTCCTCTAAAACTATGATAATGGAATATGGAAATCTGCTATTGTTGCTATATTCTTAAGGCCTTTGGATTTGAGATCAAAAGATAAATATGAGACAAAAATACAGAGAACCAGCTTTTATTTCATGGCATCTACATGCCTGTATGTTTTACCATTTTACATAAAACATAAAAAAGTAAGTAAAAGCAATAAAGTCTAGTTGGTTGCGTGAACCTTACATGCGATAACTACATCATGTCTGTGACCCATTGACATCACCAAATGTTCAGTATCTTTATTGGATCCTTTCCAGGCCGTTGCTACAGCTGCTTTCAATTGATCTTTGTTTCGGGGGGTTTCTGTCTTCAGTCTCCTCTTTAGCTAGTGAAATGTACGCTCAATTGGATTTACATCAGGTGACCGACCAGGCCAGTCCAAATCTTTCCACTTTTTTTCCCCCATTGATGACTGCTTTGGTTTCACAGGCTGTGCGTTTGGTTGTCATTGTCTTGCTTCAGGATGAAGCATCGGCCAATGAGGTTGGAGGAATTAATTTGGCCAATGAGGTTGGAGGAACTACTTTGGCCAATGAGGTTGGAGGAATTACTTTGCACACAGCCAGACAATATCTGTCTGCATACCTCTGAATTTTTCCTACTGCCGCCGTCCTTTGTTACATCATCAATAAAGATGAGAGAGGCTGTTCCAAAAGCAGCCGTACATGCCCAAGCCATGACACTACTTCTTCCGTATCTCACAGATGAGGTGGTATGCTTTGGATTATGGGCCTTTCCTTCATTCTTCCACACTGTCACGCTTTCCATGACTTTGCTGAAGGTTTATTTCGGTCTCATCAGTCCATAAAACGTGGTTCCAGAACTCTTCTGGCTCGTCTCTGTATTTTTTTGGCAACTTCTAATCTGGCCTTTCGACTCTTGCTGCTGATGAGAGGTTGCATCTTGAAGCGCAGCCACTATAATTCTGTTCTCAAAGTCTTTAGCATATGGTGGTTTTTGACCTCTGAAGCCTGCTGGTGATGTCACTGACTGTTGTTCTTTACAACAAAAAACAAAGCTATTTCTGTAAAATGGGAAAACATATACACATATAAAGACCATGAAATAAAAGCTGATTGTATGTGCTTTTATGTCATTTTTCTTTTGATCTCAAATTCAAATGCCTTAAGTATATAGAAAAAATAACAAACCTGTCCAGGGTACATTCCTGCCTCTCGCCCAATGCTTGCTGGGATAGGATCCAGCTCCCCTGCAACCCTGACTCGGAACATACGGGTTAGATAAAGTATGGATGCAACAAATTTCACTCTAGCATTGCCATACTTTTGGAGAGCGCAGCATAAACTACACAATGACTCTGATTTAAATGATCATTTTATTTTTATTTTTATTTTATATTTAACACTTTAGTAGACAATTAATGAAAGTCCCTTTTCCTCTCTCTCTAGACCTTGAGTTCCCAATTGAGTTCCCAGCAGATATCTGACCAAGAGTCCCCAAAACACAGAGGTCTAACCTAGTTCCCTAAAACACAGTCTCCGGGCTACCACTGCTCTAATTCTGAACCTGTATCTAGTTTGTCATGTCAGAAACTTTAAATAAAACCAGTTGTTGAAATAAAGGAATTTGGAAGGACTCCAATTTCAAAAGAAGTAATTAGACTTACTTTGTTTTGTCTAAAAATTGGAGTTGTATGTGCAATTCAGGGCAGTCATAGTTCCTGGCTCACAGTGAACATATAATATACCATGGCATTATCACAAGGAGCAGAGATTTCTGTGGTGTCCAACTGGTTTATTAATTCCTCTGTCTCAATCTCTATCTGATTCCCACCTTACCTGTAAATTGTCCCTTACATTTCTCTGAAATAAAAGGTATTACAGAAACCACACACTTCCACTGCACTTCTGGCTACGTATACCCCTCTGTGACACACCTGAAGCCAGACTTAATTAGACTCTGCTAACTATTCTCCTGCTGTCCACCAGAGGCCGCTTGTTTCCCTTTTTCCTTGTGTCTTGTCTGAGTCATTATTTGTAATTGTTAGATTATTGGGCTTCTTGTGTCTTTTTCTCACGTTCTCCTGTGTTTCCTGGATTATTGTGTTTTTCCTCCGTGTTTTGCTTCCCAAGATCTTTTTGTGTATGTTTGCTTATCATTCAAGTAAAGGCTTTTTGGATTTCACTGAGTTCTACTGAGTTTTCTCTGCAATAGCGACCTTGTCCTGAGTTCTCATTGTGACAGCAAACCAGCTACCTGTGATCATAAATCGCAGTCCTAAGATGCTGGGGAAAAAATTTGCCTTGGGGCCTAAGTGGGGGTCCCTGGATTGGAAACGGTTGAAAGCCCCCATTTTAGAACTCTGAAACACGATCGGTACCATTTCACTAATTGAAAGCAAATAAAATATTACCCTTGAAACAATCCTGCAGACCGGACCGCTGTCAGGGCCAGCTGTTGGCATGCCAATGTTTGGTAAATCACCATTGTAACGGTCCGCCCATAGCAGGGCCATCCATCAATGCCTTTGCATTCCTTTAACAGCTGATTCTCATCTGGGCTACCTCGTGTCAGATGTACGCTAGTGAACTAGTGGCCACTCTGGGCTCGTAGCTGGGTACGAGCTCTAAGTCATGACTCAAAGACAGAATGTACTACCTGTCATCTTAATTCTGAATGCAAGTGCAAAAAGGGACTAAAATATAATTCTTTCTTTTTTTAAATGCATTTTCGTTTTTTTTTAATGAATGACCTTTTTTAATTTTTCATTTGTATTACATTGCAAATGCTTAGTAGATATTTTACAACAAAAAATGATAAAACATAATATCATTACTGTTTTGAGAAAAAGTAAATACTACTGCACAGCTAACCTATCTTTGCACAGCTGTGAGATCATTATCCAAAAAAGGAAATTCAAAAAGAAAGAAAGGATTGGAAGTACAATGTGCAGTGTGAAGAGACGGGTATTCAGTCTGTGTCGGAAGATGGGCAGGGTTTCTACTGTTCTGATTGTAGTGAGAAGATGGGCAGGGTTTCTGCTGTTCTGACTGCAGTGGGAAGGTGGGCAGTGTTTCTGCTGTCCTGACTGCAGTGGGAAGATGGGCAGAGTTTCTGCTGTTCTGACTGCAGTGGGAAGATGGGCAGGGTTTCTACTGTCCTGACAGCAATGAGAAGATGTGCAGGGTTTCTGCTGTTCTCGCTGCAGTGGGAAGATGGGCAGGGTTTCTGCTGTTCTGACTGCAGTGGGAAGATGGGCAGGGTTTCTGCTGTTCTGACTGCAGTGGGAAGATGGGCAGGGTTTCTACTGTTCTGATTGTAGTGAGAAGATGGGCAGGGTTTCTGCTGTTCTGACTGCAGTGGGAAGGTGGGCAGAGTTTCTGCTGTTCTGACTGCAGTGGGAAGATGGACAGGGTTTCTGCTGTTCTGACTGCAGTGGGAAGGTGGGCAGGGTTTCTGCTGTTCTGACTGCAGTGGGAAGATGTGCAGGGTTTCTGCTGTTCTGACTGCAGTGAGAAGATGGGCAGGGTTTCTGCCGTCCTGACAGCAGTGGGAAGATGGGCAGGGTTTCTGCTGTTCTGACTGCAGTGGGAAGATGGGCAGGGTTTCTGCTGTTCTGACTGCAGTGGGAAGATGGGCAGGGTTTCTACTGTTCTGATTGTAGTGAGAAGATGGGCAGGGTTTCTGCTGTTCTGACTGCAGTGGGAAGGTGGGCAGAGTTTCTGCTGTTCTGACTGCAGTGGGAAGATGGGCAGGGTTTCTGCTGTTCTGACTGCAGTGGGAAGGTGGGCAGGGTTTCTGCTGTTCTGACTGCAGTGGGAAGGTGGGCAGGGTTTCTGCTGTTCTGACTGCAGTGGGAAGATGGGCAGGGTTTCTACTGTCCTGACAGCAATGAGAAGATGTGCAGGGTTTCTGCTGTTCTCGCTGCAGTGGGAAGATGTGCAGGGTTTCTGCTGTTCTGACTGCAGTGAGAAGATGGGCAGGGTTTCTGCCGTCCTGACAGCAGTGGGAAGATGGGCAGGGTTTCTGCTGTTCTGACTGCAGTGGGAAGATGGGCAGGGTTTCTGCTGTTCTGACTGCAGTGGGAAGATGGGCAGGGTTTTTGCTTTTCTGACTACAGTGGGAAGATGGGCAGGGTTTTTGCTGTTCTGAATGCAGTGGGAAGATGGGCAGGGTTTCTGCAGTTCTGGCTGCAGTGGGAAGATGGGCAGGGTTTCTGCGGTTCTGGCTGCAGTGGGAAGATGGGCAGGGTTTCTGCTGTCCTGACTGCAGTGGGAAGATGGGCAGGGTTTCTGCTGTTCTGACTGCAGTGGCACGTTCATACCACCTGGGGGCCAGAACAGACAGAAGACATGACCTGGAAGTGCAGATGTGGGGACGAAGGGGGAGGTGCCAGACACCCAGAAGCTGCTGAATGGAGAGGTCTGGCAGCTGTGCAGGGCCTGATGATCTTTTTGAATCTGTAATGAAGCTTTCGCTTTAGCTGCCTGATAGGCTAGCACCAAGGTTTTCAATTTGATGGGAGCTGAAACGTGTACCCAGTGAATGGGGGATGAGAAGGGGTTTGACATGGCTGAGTCTGCGGAGGTTGTTCAGAGGTCTGATGGCTGAGGCAGGGAGACCAGTGAGGAGGAAGCCTCAGCGGCCCAGGCAGGAAATGTCCAGGCAGTGCTTGGTGTGAGGGAGTGGGGGTTTTTGGAGACCAAATGCGAATGAACAGGGATTCTTTAAGCTATTCACCTGAGGTAGAATAACCACTAAGTCTCGAAAGTGACAAAAGGACAGGGGGAAAAAGGATGAAAAGAAAAACAATACTTCTAAGGGAGAGTATCCCAAAGAAAAGCTCTAAACAACCTGCATACTGGGTAAAAAAAAAAAAAAAAAAGCTTAAGCAGTATGAACTTTCTGAAAATAAAACAAAACTGCCTGTGCAGAAAACGGGGTAACTCAAAGAAAACAGACCTCGAACCGAGGATGAAAAAGTAACACCCTAAAAGAAGAACTGAGTTTAGGTTTTGGCACTAATTTGTTGCTAACAACCCATTAACCCATACCTTTGTAGCTACAACAATCCAATACTGCAAAAACTCAATTCTATACCAACCTTTACCACACTTGACAGATTACTGGCTCTCGTGTAACGTAAGTGACACTGAAGCAAAGCTTATTGGCTTGCTAGGGGTTTAAATAGAAAGCCAACAGGTGCAAATTGTAAAAAGAGATTGCACGCATATAATTAAATCAAGGAAATGAAGAAAACGTAATGGCCGTCATAACTGAAGAAAAGACACAGTAAAAAACCAATGGCCGTAAAAAAAAATAAAATAAAAAAAACGAAAGAATGACGCAGGATGGAAAAGAAATGGTGTTATCACCCAAAACCATGACACTTGGACTAATAGCTGGATTGAGTAGGTGTTCAGGATGGGGCGGATTGACAAAACATTGCACAAGAAGAATCTGCATGCTGAACATACCTCCATGATCTTTATGGAGAGCTATAATCTGTTGTCCAGTGCCACTTAAAGATGTATTTATTTATCTTCAGCTTGTTTTAGCAATGTGTATCGTGAAGTGTTTTGTGTGTCTCCTAAGAAAAGCACAGTACAAATAAAGTTTAATTTGATTTCCTAACCAACCACATCAATAAGTGGGTCTGATATGAAGGCTACAATTCACTGAGACAAAGGGATGTAGCAGAACAGCAAGTGGCAAGTAGAACACATCAGACTGCTGCAAACTGCCCTCTAACCAAAGTCTGAACTGGCACATCCCTCATGATCATCACTGCTGCTGGCAGACCGTAAAGCGTAAGTGGATCTTGAGATATCTTTGAGATCTGACCGCCTAGGTTCTGAAACTACTCTTCCTCTATTAAAGCCAGCCAATCTGAAAAGCAACTTTATACTCGATTTTGGGGAGTTAGGCTGACTGAAAATATTTGTATGCTCCTTTAGCTAGAATCACAAGACTGTATCAGTGTGGCGTGGTGTTATGATTGGTTATTGACAATAACTTTATTTCAGAGGAGTTCGACTCATTGGTTGTTAACATAATATGTTTTAAACCCCTTAAATGATGGTAACTAGATCAGAAAGGTAAAATGTGTCACTATTGGAAAATTAATGAGATATATATATATATATATTGTTAGACTGGATATCCTCCCTTTCAGAAACATGTGTGATTAAGTACATCCAGCCTGCTGAATATTGAAAATGCATTCATTCAGTACCCTGCTGACAATGCTGGAGAAGCTATAGCCTCCAATAGCATTCGTCAGCAGTAAAATTTGAGAAGGAACCTATAAAAGCAGTAAATTATGCAAACAAAAGGGTACCAAGTGGATGGCAGAATGCATTTGAGAAATGTAACTTCTGTGAAATGTGTTTTAGATATTCATACAGGGGAAACAGATGTCAGTGTTATCATTCCTGCAGATGTAAAAAAAAGAAAAAAACTTTGCTAAGCAAGTGATGAAAGTAGAAACCACATTCTTTAATGATTTATTTATGCACAACAAAACATTATTTGTGGTTGTCTGTAAAATACATATTATACGAACTGAGCTGTGCTTTTGGATATTGGGGGCTGTTTAAGTGTATCCAGAATCCAGAGAATATTCTTCAAAGTCAGCTATATGCTAATTAGCTTTGAATAAGGTGGGGATTCTTAAATTGAAACAAATCCACTGTACAGCTTAGTATGCATTTTGCTCCTACAATATGCATGTCTATACACAATATACAAGTACTTTATATGCACATTTAAATCCTTGCACTTTCAATATTTCCTTCTGAATGCTTGATTTGTCCCTTTAGAAGAATTTCCCCCATGACTGAAGACACCTCAGAAACTGTGTTTGTAGTATATATATGCATATATGTTTTGGCGTTTTGTGTTATCAACAATAATAATTAGTATTTTATCTGAGAGGTGTAAGAAAAGATAAATATAAACTGGGAGTCTTACGCTTTGACTGCACAATAATCCAGCAGCTGACTACAAACCAAAAGGCTCTAGGCAGGGATGGGTACTTGCATTCTAGGGCCTGTGTATATGCAGACTTTGGCAGCTCCCTATTACCCCAGCCAAATCAGCTAATTACATCATACTGTATCCAAGTGCACCGACGATGGTTTTACAGTACATTAGCATACTGTATCCAAGTGCACCGATGCTGGTTTTACAGTACATTAGCAAATTGTATCCAAATGCACCGATGCTGGTTTTACAGTACATTAGCATACTGTATCCAAGTGCACCGATGCTGGTTTTACAGTACATTAGCAAACTGTATCCAAATGCACCGATGCTGGTTTTACAGTACATTAGCATACTGTATCCAAGTGCACCGATGCTGGTTTTACTGTACATTAGACCACAATACAACATTTTGTTTAAGGCCAGGACTCTCATGATCTTATCAAGAAATTAAGGGAAAATGACCCATAAAAAACAAGGATAGGGATCATTTATAATCATTAAGGGAAGAAAAATTAATGGTCATCCTTTCCTACTTCTGGTCCGGATTCTATGTAGGTCCAGTGTGATAAACATAATAAATAAATAAATAAATAAATAAAAAAAAAAATAAATAAATAAATAAATAAATAAATAAAAGTACAGCACTGCCCTCTACAGGATCGCAACATTAACTGCATGACTGTCTTCAACATAGTATTTTGCTATATTAATGATATTCAAAATTTTTAAATTTAAAAACCACCGAAGTGCTGTAATTTGAAGATCAATACATGGAAGCCAGCAAATAATTACTTTTTTTACAAGTCGTGTGAAAAACGTAAAGACGCCTAAATCACGATAGCTTGTTTGTATTCTGTAATTGCATAGTAGGCGATGAAAAACTGGAAAGGATATTCTTCACACGACCAACCGCACATCGTCAAAACAGCTTTCATTAGGACAGCAGCGTAGCTCCGGAACCTTAATCGGATGCACGCTGTTTCTATTCCGGCGGCGAAACTCGGCGGACATAAACACAATGACGAGTGACAGCACGGGTTCCTATGAGTTTCAGTTTTGTGTTTCATTTTAGATTAGCACCGATATTTGATTGCTGATTCTAAAATGGCAGGGTTAGAGCTCTTATACAGCTCTGTCGTCAGTAACATCACCTGCCCACAGGATGTTGTTGTTTGTTTCGTTCATTGGGAAATTGTACGAAGAGGGCACAAATGTCTTGGATCTGGAGATCTGGTAAGGAGACAGCTAGCTAGCTAAGTACTCTAGGCAACCTAGTAGAAAGTAAGTTAGGTTTTTTCATATAGGGTTATACTAGCAGGTCGGCTTACCATGCAACTGAGTCTTATTATATTATTGAAATTGTATAAATTGTATCTATTAATGTAATCTTGGTTGCTGTTCGATTCTGTATTTGCTTGCTCCCCATCACAGCCTCAGCAAAATGATAAAAAGTCGGAGTTACTCCCTCCTGGTTGGAACGACAGCAAGGAGTTGTATACATTGCGCTACCAGTCCAAAAATGACAAGTCCCATTTGCTTCTCAAAGCCATCACTGCGGACTCCACCTTGATTTTCTACATAATGGTATTGTTCTCCTGTAGCCCGAAATGTCTGTGGTTTCTAGGGATAGCAGGCGCCTAGTAGACACTAAAATGCAGTTATTAATATTTAAATAATGTCATGGTTTGCTGAATTTCAATTACTTTGCATTAGCACCTGAGCAAGGTAAAAACGACGGAACATCGACAAATTGTAGATAAAGGTTCTGTGCGTTGTGGAAGAAAACAGGAATGTTATATAACACCGACTTTCGATTTCTTGCGTCAGGAATCGGCCACTGAGCGAGTTTCAGATTTAACCGTCAACGTGAGTGACTATGTCGACGCAGACAATCTGCAGGAATTTGACAGGTTGGTTGGAACATACATTAAGTGAATTGTTCTGAAAACATATTTTTGGAAGTGTGTTGTTGTACTTTTAAAGGACGTTTAAATGTAAATATTACGCATATTATCTAAATCATTTTATGAAGTCAAATGCTGTATTCAAGTGCTTGTCGGCTAGTCCACCAGTTTGACTCTCATCTTTATCAGCTCTGACCAGCTTTGTCCTGCTAGAGACCAGTTATCAGCTAGAAGTGTCAAAAACAGAGTTTAAACCAAGTTTACAATCCTAGCTGGAATTGTTAGCAGGGACATTATTACAGTATATGTACCAGAAAGTTGTTTTGCATGCCTCTGTTCACATCCATCCCTGCACCAAACATCCCAATAGAGGTTCTTTTTTTCTGAGCTGGAAGCGTTGATTAGGCCCATGTCTTGACAGAGTGTTCAAGAACACAGAGGAACTGGCAAAAAAGGTTCAGTCAGGGCTTCTTCTGCCAGACTCTTCAGTGAAGGGAGAATCCAGCAAGAAGGCTGAAAAGAGGCCCTCCAATGATCCACCTCCAGACCGAGACCCTCTCCTAATTCCTCCAAGGAACCCCTACACCAGGCAGCCGCACTGGTAAGTACAAAGAGAACATCTGTTTCTCTCATCTGCCTTGAAAAATAAGAATGTGTGATGCTTGACACATATAAGGATTGCTTTTTGAATTGCAGGCATTGCTCACATTCGTCATCCAGGCTACATCTATGTTCATAATTTTGAAATCGTGCAACATCTAAGGAAAATGTGCTGCTTTCCTCCGGGCAAGAAGAAGTTTAATCTTTATTACCAGCTGCTAAGTGGAGTACGTTTGTGCTTCCGTGCTCTGGACTAGACTGTTCGGATTTCACATTAATCATTCCTGCAACGAGGTTCAATAAGCCCATTTCTAAAGGGTATTGTGCAGGTTTCATTTCTGGGATTGCGTGGCCAAGGGAGGAGTTTAGTCGGCATGGTTTCCCCAACTGTTTTCTCATTAGCGATCCCTCTGATCAGTTGGATGCTTGCGGCCTGTCTGCAGTTGGCATGCAGTCTACTGGAAAGAAACAGCATCTGGCAGCGTGTGGCTAATGTCTCAGAGGAGATGCCTTCTCGTCTGCATTCTTCTGAGTTGACGGAGCGGACTATAGCAATGATTACTGCTGAAACTGGGCACTCTAAATAGGGAGAGAAAAGAATGTGGACGCAGCCTAAAAATATGCATCCTATTACCTGGCTGTTACCTGCCAAATATGGAGATACATACCCCTAGTGATGAATGCTTTTATCGCCTGCACTTCTCTTAATGAGAAAAAGCAGGCGGAATATTTTAGAGGCCGGAAATAAGACGGGACCGCCACTCGTCTGTGTACCAACTGTCAGGAGAGAGAATAATTAAGGTTTTGTGCAGGTCATTACGGTCGATGGCGAGTTGAAGCCTTAGCCCAGGCAGGAAGTTGGCATCTGCAACGTGCTCTGAAGGTTGGCAGGGATGAGGGACTGCAGTGGCGCCCATAGACCCGGCTTATTGATGGGCAGCTAAAGCAGACCTCATCGATGAGCAGGCTGTTCAGCTAAAGCAGACCTCATCGATGAGCAGGCTGTTTAGCTAGAGCAGAACTCATCGATGAGCAGGCTGTTCTGCTAAAGCAGATCTCATCATTCACTCCAGGATTCTGAAACAAAGCTCTTATCCTTTTTAATGTTTATTTATGTTCACTTTTCTGGTATAAAATGTGCATGTTATTATGCCCTATTTGCATAATTATGCAGTTCTCATTGGGTCACATTTTTGGCTATTGTCCACTGCTTCGTGACATCGTAATGTACATGTGTTATTAAATAACTAATATTTCAGTCTTGTTCCCCCATCTCATAAAATACACAATTCCTTATGTAGGATGTTGACAATATACCGTTGTCTATAAGCAGTGTTT
Source organism: Anguilla pacifica (assembly GCA_039654925.1). NCBI lineage: Eukaryota > Metazoa > Chordata > Actinopteri > Anguilliformes > Anguillidae > Anguilla > Anguilla pacifica. The sequence continues at coordinate 9,862,117 of CM077296.1, forward strand.
AAATATTGGACAACTTCTATAACTGTTGACAGGTGAAACTATTTATGGTTTTCATAATCATGTGTTGCAGTGCATTAAAATTGTAGTAAAATTGCAGTGCATTAAACCTGCAGAATATTAAATGGCAGTGCGCTAAATTTGTAGCGCTTCATATTTGCAGTACTATCCAAAAAGTAAACATAGCTTTACACCAGAAATTCAATTAACTTCAGTGGCTCCTTCAGGTTTTGACCCTGGATCCACCATATTAAGTGTACTTCCCTCTTATGGCCAATCATACACTGCAAAAGTACATTATATACAGTACAGTCCAGTATTTTAGTGTGTTGCCCGTGACACAATTATTGTTTTGGCTCTGTACTCCAGCACATTGGACTTGAAATAAAACAATGAACATGAGGTTAAAGTGCAGACTGTCAGCTTTAATTTGAAGGTATTTACATCCATATTGGGTTAACTGTGTCAGACTTACTGCCCTTTTTATACATAATACCCCCTTTTGGAGGACCAAAAGTCATTTGACAAGTTAATCTAATCTTAGATAAAGTGCTCATATTTCGCGCAAATCCTTTGCATTCAATGACTGCCTGAAATTTGTTACCGATAATGATTCTAAAATCATCTGGTGATATTTAAGTTACCTCTTTTTTGACTTAAAGACGCATGCAAATGTAGTGTTCCATCTAATATCAGGTTGGTTGGTGAAATTAATAAAATCTTTTTTTTTTGTATGTGTACAAACAAGAATACTGACAGATGAATATTGTACAGTGCATTCAGGAAATGGATGCATTTCCAGAGATTTGTTATTCAGATTTGTGTTCCAAAAACTGTTATGCTGTGCAGAAACTTATTTACAGTCCCTGGCTGATGCGTTTGCTCTACGGACACAGAAATGTTGGATGTTTGAGTCTCGCTGTCCAGGCGGGACATTAATAAAAGGGGTGTGCAGATAGCATTCTTAAGGTGAAGAAGACTATAGCAGCCTTGCCTGTGAAATTGCTTTCTGGCAGAGTCGGTGCCGTGGCGTCTCTCGGACTGAAGAGGAGACGTGATTCATGCTCTGGCCTGAGAGAGTTAGAATGCCAGGCGAGAGCAAACGATGCCTGAGAGCTGGGTACGGCGCTCGGCATCTCTTCTCCAGGGTGACCCCCTAATTGCTTCCGCACTGAGACAGAGTCACATTAATCATCCGCTAAACAAAGGCCAGCATTCGGGAGAGGTACCCAGTGAATTTTTGATAAAGCCGAAAGCTGCCTCAGGCAATGAGATTTGAGGGTCGTAACGTGGTTTAAAATTGCTGCAATTCATTAGCATTTAATGTTGTCACAGTCTTTATTTAGGTGCTTTTTGATGCCTTTCTGAGCCATTTAGTGGCAAGGTGTCTATGATATATTACACAGCTGTAGAATAATTATTTTAATAGAGAAATTATACAAGATATATAACCTTATATATACCTAAATGTAATATTAGGCCAAAGGGAACCTGAATAAACACAAAACACATTCTAAAATCATTATTTAATTTTTTTTTACTGAAAAAAGACCCATATCAAACACCCATATCATAAGATTAAGGGGGAAAAAAAGTAATAGAATTTTCTGGTTCATGGATTCATGGTTCCTTAAATAATGTTGCCCTGTCCATAGAACAGTGTTCCAATGGGCTTGGGGGTGATTTTTTGCAAATATGAGACAAGCGTTGATGTTTCTCTTAGCTAGCAGTGGTTTCTGCCTTGCTACTCTCCCATGAATCTCATTTTGGCCCACTTTGTTTCTTATTGTGGAGTCATGAACACTGACTTTAGCTGGGGTTAGAGAGGCCTGCAGTTTTTTTGATGTTCTTCTGGGATCTTATTGTGACTTCCTGGATCAGTTGTCGCTGTGCCTTTGGTAGGCCAGCCACTCCTGGGAAGACTCACCACCGTTCCAAATGTTCTCCATTTGGAGATGATGGCTGTCACTGTGGTTCTAGAGCCTTAGGAATGGCTTTGTAGCCCTTTCCAGACTCATACATTTCAACTACTTTTTTCCTCATCTCTTCTGGAATTTCCTTTGACCGTGGCATAGTGTGCCTGTAGAAACTTTGTGGTGACTACTTCACTCTGATGGTAGGGTTCAATAAGAGTGAGGTTTAGATTCAACAGGGCTGGCTGCAGTCAACCCTCATTTCATCCCTGAACTCCCATGATCCTATGGTCAAAAATGGTGGCACTGATAACATAATGTTGTTGATTGATTGATTTAGATTTTTTATTTAGCACAATTAAAATATAAAACAGAAAGAGAAGAGATTTAAAAAACAGTGAAATAGTGCAGGGAGAGGCAAGAAACCCAAGGGGCTTATACATGGCCTCACCCTAAATAAAACAACAACTTAACAAAAACATACAAAGTAGATAGATAGAGCATAAATAAATAAGAAATATTGTTTGCTAAATGTAGGATATGTTAGCAGCTCTTTGTATGGATCAGCTGCAGATGCAATAGCAGCGTTTACTGCTTTATCGTATATTTAAACTTCTGCACAGACAGGCCTGGTGTGATATATTAATACATTAATCAGCCGCTGAGCCATTGTTAACGGGAGCATCAACATCTGAGATTGTATGTGATACAAAGATGGTTTTCTTTTTTTAATCCTAGGTTGTTATGCCATATTATTGTCGAGCATAATCCTGTGAGCACAGCCTGGACAGTTGGTGCCTTAAACAAAGCCTTTTGAGATTATTTATAGCCAACAATTGGCTGTGTGCTCAAGATTATGGTGCATAATATGTAGCTTAGCTTGACTTCTGTTCTGTGAGTTTTGTCTTGTCAGTAATATCAGAGGTGAATGTAAGTGCACTGGAAGCTGAGTCATGTGTTATTCTCAGGGGGTTCCCAGGGCTGTGGTGTGTGTTCTGGTCTCTTAAATTCAATATGCTGATTATTTTAGAGCAGTCCAAAGCATTATGGGGTGTATTGGGCATCTATGCATTGCAGCCATTGTAAAGCCTTATTGTATCATATGAAATCATGGTGATGCTGTAGTGCATTGTGGTAAGGTGTAGCATTGAACACATTGAGCAATCAATATACACTGCGCCAGCCTGTTCATAGTTGATAAGGTCAGTGATTAGTAAGTTTCTTAGCGAAAGCCCTGTTGATGGTGTGAGTGTGTTTTCCATGATTACTGAGGTTCCCAGGACCTCTGTGACCATGGCAACCCTGTACTCTGTGGTATAGATTTCCAGGACCTCTGTGGCCATGGCAACCCTGCACTCTGTGGTATAGGTTTCCAGAACCTCTGTGGCCATGGCAACCCTGCACTCTGTGGTATAGGTTCCCAGGGCCTATACCATAGATTCCATTATTGGTTCCTAGGGTCCCATGCCTCCCGCCTCTGTTAAGACTATCCTTCTTGTACAGTATTTACAGTGCAAGGCTGCAGGCACACTGGATGCACTTTAACAGCCAGGGGCTCCTTTTCTCTAATTATGCTCAGTGAGTTTGAAGTGTTTTCTACGCTGCTTTCACAAACAGGGCGCCTTGGGTTTACCCACCCAGGGCACCTCTCTGTGTTTGGGGCGGCATGCAGCTGAAAATGATCCTAATTTGATACGCCCTGGGGAAAAAAGCGCCCTAGGTCACAGTCGCTCTTTTCTCCGCCGTCCAATCACGTGAAAATGGAGGCGGGCCATGCAGATTGTACAAGAAACAGCAACAACCAATTTCACAAAAGTTGTATTGTTTTTCAGCTTGTGTTGTAAATTACTCCAAAAGAGCTTAGGCAAATGCTCTCTGCTTATCCATTGTTTTAAAAAAATTTTAAAAAAAGAAAGAATAAGAAACCTAACTTTCTGGTGAAATAATTTCACTAATGGTGTTAACAACGTTACTGACGTCAGCCAGTTGATTGACTGGATCGGAGTGCGGTTGCCTAGCAATGGCAGAAAAGATGCCTCCAGCGCGTGCTACTAGGGTAGGCTTCATAAGGTCAGGGCAGGTAGCGCTCCTAGCGTTTCCAAGCCTACGAAGTGCGTCCAACGAGATCGCAGCCCAAGGCTGCAGCCAGTGCTAAGTGTATGCACCAGGGATCAGCAACTCACGGTCCTCGAGGGCCGAGACCTGCCGGTTTTCCACCCTCCCTTTGCCTGGGAGTCAGGTGTGAAGACAGTCTGGCCAATCAGTAGCACTAATTACCCGGGAGAAAAGAAAACCAGGGCTGGATTTGGATTCGAGGGCCAGAGTTGATGATCCGTGGTATACATGGTCTATTTGAAAGATATAGAGCATTCTCAGCAACTCTGCCTCTGGGGGGGGTGGGGCGGGGTCAGGGAGGGGTGTGTCCCGGGGAAACGGCAGTGCTCCAAAGATAGATTCCTTCTCGCTGCATTCCCTCCGCTCTGTTCCCGGTGACCCTATCGGATTTGTCTTGTGTCAGCCATTTACTGACATCTTATGCGGCTTTATCTGTTCTTGAGAGACAGCCTCGTCTTTGCTGCGTGATATTAATGACGTGCATTATTGGAACCGCATTGCAGCCGCGGCAATGGCTGTGCACAGGCCAGCAATACGCCGCATAGATCCCAGTGGTCAGGAAGAGGTGATCTTATTACAGGTCAATGGCACACTCATTTCTGTGTGTGTGTGTGGGCGCATGTGTGTGTGGATGTATGCAAGTGCATATGTGTTTGTATGTGTGTGTGTGTGTGTGTGTGTGTGTGTGTATATATGTACATGTTACAGAGTCTATGTGCATGCATGCAAGTGTGTGTGTGTGTGTGTGTGTGTGTTTCCTGTCGGTGCAATTGAGATGCAAATGTCTAACCTGCATTTTATTTGCTTTATCCCTACTGGTATGCTTTCTGCTACTAAAGTGTAGGACATCAGACAGCAACTGAAATATATTTGGGCCCTTATGATGTATTTTATAAATGTGGACCTAAATAAAGAATTAATATGTGCATGTTACAGAGTCTATGTACATGCATGCGAGTGTGTGTACGTGTGTGTGTGTGCATGTGGGAGAATGTGTGTGTGGATGTATGCGAGTGCATATGCGTTTGTGCGTGTGTGTGTATATATGTGCATGTTACAGAGTTTGTGCATGCATGCGAGTGTGTGTGTGTGTGGGTGTGTGTGTTGGGAGGGGTGGGGTCAAGGACACTGAAGCTCACAGTGCAGAGGAAATAAATCACCCTGCTACAATGGAGCAGTTTACAGAGCTTTGTCAGCTCAGCTGAATTCGACCCACTGCAAGCCCTCCTGCTGCCAGGGAGGGAGGGAGGCGTGCTGTGCTTCTGCTGTGGCTTCTCGCAGCACTGCCCTTCTACTGTCACTAAACAGCAGCTCGCACGTTCAGAGCTAACCAGCGTACGCACGGCAGCGTATTAATCTGAAACAGAAGCGACGGTGTGTTTGATCACGCTCACTGTAGATGTCCTTCAGACTGCGCGTTTCCAGAAAGGCTGCGAGCCGCACCATGCGGTCAGCGTCTCATATCGATCTCTGAAAAATCGCTCGATTCCCCCGGGTCCTCCTTTACTGTAATGTTGGGCTAAAAAACCCAATGAAACTGCATTTCAAAAAGAAGTGGACGGTTGATAATGAACAAATGTTTAACTCGAACGTCTTGTTCAAAGGTACCGTTTCATGACTTTTTAAATTAGTACCAGCAGTTTCATGGTATATACTGTACCATGGTATAGCTCATGAAACGAATTGTTTTCCAAAAATATATCAATTGTTTGACTGTGCCTTGCTTTCTTTGCTTTTATATCACCTTTGAGCTTGTTTAGCATAAGAGTGAGTGAAGTGTGGCAAACTTTCCAGGCGGCTTGCCTGATTGAGAGTGACTTGTATGGGTCAGCATGTTGTCAGTTTATTTGCATAAGACTGATGCAGGCGTGGGAGAGATGGAGAACCCTTAAAGTGCTAACACTAGAACCCCCTCGCAAATAATGACAGTACTAACCAGTATATACAGTTCTAGTGACCGTTTGTTTTGCGTAGTGACTTTACAGTTATACTACAGTCACGGCCATATTTACTATGGATTCGGGTGCTCTTATAGATGCTAATGAGCCACATAGCGTTTTTCCATCTTTACTAAGGTGCAGCACCGGAGGTTTGCACTGGTAAAATACAAGAAACGGGGCATTCCTAAAATTTGCAGGTTTGGGTTAAAGCATTTGTTTTTTTAAGGCATTCTGATGTTAGACTGCAACAATATGGGAAGAGAGAATGGAAATATATCCATATGACCTGATTTATCATGGCTGATGGTCCTTGTGGCAAAGGTCATTGAACTTAAAAAGTCAAACACGTTGATGAGTAAAATTAATTTCTGTAATAAATATTAAGCACCATTTAAAATGCCTAAGGTCTCACCCTAATCTCCAAATCTGAGGCCCCCTCCATGACCTCCCTGCATACCAACCCTCTCATTTACTCTTTAGATAGCATTCTGTAAACATATAACAGCAAAAAGCACGTTGTTTGTTATAGCAACTCAGAGGCAGCAATTGTAACAGATGTTACATTTATACAGACAGGTACATCACGTTTCCAATAGAATACACTCTGAAACCATACTAACTTTTGTTAACTTTTTTAAATGATGAATTATTTGATTTATTGCAAATTTTCAAAAAGCCTTCTACCAGAAAATTGCTTCTGGCACATATTTTTACTACTGCGTTTTTGGACAGCAAAGGCTGTCACATTGCTCTGTTCCTTTGGGGGTGGTAGAGGACTGAATTGCACATGTACAAGCCTGAAATGGCTACAGTTTCCGCATTGCATTTTGTTATTGACCGTGTTAAATTTTATGGCGACTCTCTCCCACGTTTGTGAAAGGAGAGTCTTAAAATCTTTCACATGACAACTCCATCTTTTGGAACAGTTGTTAGTGTTAGTGAAGCTGAGAGATGGTGACTGGACATGGCTGGGTGTTCGATACGGAATTAAGACTGCTCAAAATATTAAAATTGTTTTATTGCTTTCTGAATTTTTTTTTTTTTTTTGTTTGTTTGTTTTTTTTAAACCAATGAGACGTGTTAACATGTAAAGGTGACAGTGGATATCCATTGCATCCGTGGAACTTGACACCCGTACAAAACCCGACTTCACCAGAGATGGAGCGGTACAGCAATGCTGTTTTCCCGCCGCACGCAAGACCCATCCTAAATACCCGCAGCGCATTCAAACGAACTTGCTGCGGCTGTGCTCATTTACATAACCAGTCTTAGTAAAAAATCCGCTAAACTGAAGTTGTGCGGCGGTGCTGAATTTTGCGTCATGCTTAATGAATATGGCCCTTAGGCTGCTGGTGTGATATAGCTGTGCTGTGTTCAGTGGGTAACTCCTGCTCTCTTCACAGGCCAGATCCACTGGCTCCATTTGCTGCTGGGGGGGCGGACCTGGATCCCCTTAGGTAAGTATCCATCTTAAAAATGCATTATTATTATTATTATTATTTATTATTATTATTATTATTATTATTATTATTATTATTATTATTATTATTTTTATATGTACTCACATGATTGCAGGTGATATACTTGCACATGTATTTTTTATTGATTTTGAAATCACAAATGGAATGACGAGACGGCGAGAGCCTGAATAGAAATGAACACGATTTTCATATTAAACAGGAGACTTTCCAGTTAATTAAGTTCATAAGAGATGAATATGGTAATGACTGATTTACTTGCTGGCTTGACAGAGGAAAACTACTTTTTATTAAAAAATACTGTGGTTTTTAACCTGTTGGGTATTTTCCACCTGTCATTGCACAGCAAAATAAATAGTGATTTAAAAATGTAATGACATGTAGGTGTAATAAGGGTCATAAAAGCATCGCTGGACAAGCAACTAGTGAACCTGTTGTCCCCCACCAAGGATGCAGTGTCGCCACCTTTTTTTTCTTTCGTTCTCTCTCTTTCTTTCTTTCTTTCGCCTGCAGCGGCCGGCCAGGAGGAATGCTCATGGATCCGCTTCGTTCCGGGTTTCCCCGCTCCGGGTTCGACCCGTCCGCTGGCATACCCGGCCGCCTGCCCCCGGGGGCCGTTCCACCGGGCGCACGCTTTGACCCGTTTGGACCAGTTGGACAGAACCGACCCGGGTGAGAGACCTACAGCGTCAGCGTCACACAAGACGTGCGCTAGCGTTAGCAGCACAGGAGACACGCGCTCTACAGCGTTAGCAGCACAGGAGACACGCGCTCTACAGCGTTAGCAGCACAGGAGACACGCGCTCTACAGCATTAGCGTTAGCAGCACAGGAGACCCGCGCTCTACAGCATTAGCAGCACAGGAGACACGTGCTCCACAGCGTTAGCAACACAGGAGACACGCGCTCCACTGCATTAGCGTTAGCAGCACAGGAGACCCGCGCTCTACAGCGTTAGCAGCACAGGAGACACGTGCTCCACAGCGTTAGCAACACAGGAGACACGGGCTCCACTGCATTAGCGTTAGCAGCACAGGAGACCCGCGCTCTACGGCGTTAGCAACACAGGAGACACGGGCTCCACTGCATTAGCGTTAGCAGCACAGGAGACCCGCGCTCTACAGCGTTAGCAGCACAGGAGACACGTGCTCCACAGCGTTAGCAGCACAGGAGACACGTGCTCCACAGCGTTAGCAACACAGGAGACACGGGCTCCACAGCGTTAGCAACACAGGAGACACGGGCTCCACTGCATTAGCGTTAGCAGCACAGGAGACACGCGCTCCACAGCGTTAGCGTTAGCAGCACAGGAGACACGGGCTCCACTGCATTAGTGTTAGCAGCACAGGAGACACACGCTCCACAGCGTTAGCGTTAGCAGCACAGGAGACACGCGCTCCACAGCGTTAGCGTTAGCAACACAGGAGACACGCGCTCCACAGCGTTAGCGTTAGCAACGCAGGAGACACGCGCTCCACAGCATTAGCGTTAGCAGCACAGGAGACACGCGCTCCACAGCGTTAGCGTTAGCAACACAGGAGACATGCGCTCCACAGCGTTAGCGTTAGCAACACAGGAGACACGCGCTCCACAGCGTTAGCGTTAGCAGCACAGGAGACCCACGCTCCACAGCGTTAGCGTTAGCAGCACAGGAGACCCGCGCTCCACAGCGTTAGCAACACAGGAGACACGCGCTCCACTGCATTAGTGTTAGCAGCACAGGAGACACGCGCTCCACAGCGTTAGCGTTAGCAACACAGGAGACACGCGCTCCACTGCATTAGCGTTAGCAGCACAGGAGACACGCGCTCCACTGCATTAGCGTTAGCAACACGTGAGATGTGTGCTCTGCAGAGTTAGCATTAGCAGCACAGGAGACGCTCGCTCCACTGCATTAGCGTTAGCAGCACAGGAGACGGTCACTCCACTGCATTAGCGTTAGCAGCACAGTAGACGTGCGCTCCATGGCGTTAGCATTAGCAGCACAGGAGATGCACACTCCACGGCGTTAGCGTTAGCAGCACAGGAGACGCGTGCTCCACAACGTTAGCATTAGCATCACAGTAGACGCGCGTTCCACGGTGTTAGTTGTGAACAAAACAACTAGCACACACTAGCCTCAGTCTGCAAAGCGCTATACAAAAAAAGTGATTAATTGATTAACTCACTCACAGCCGTGAAAATGCTTTAAGGTCGCGTCTGATTAATGATCCCGAGTCAGAACAGAAAAAAGACTGATTCCACAGAATTTACTGCCAGCTGGATGTTAGCAGAACATCTCATACTTCATTTTTCACACCAAATAAAAAAAACACACAAAGTACCAGGTAACCTGCCACATTTAGGATTATTACGATGGAAATTATGCCTTAACAGTAAGAAGGAGAATCTATTTCACAAGTTGCTTTTTCATTGGCTTTCAGCCCAGACCCGGATCACATGCCTCCCCCCGGATACGACGACATGTTTATGTAGGAGATGCCGTGGAAGATGCTGTGCCTTTCAAGACCCAGCATAATCATTTTACAGCCCATAGCCCATAAGTTAGAACATGGCGACTAGTGATTTTTTTCTGCATAATTTTACATCCCTTTTCTTTTCAATAAGGGGAGTTTAAAAACTAATGTGAGCTTGAATTATTAACTGCAGACTAAGAGTCAAACTTGCTTTGCACTGACAAGTTTTTGTTTAAGAAAGTTTTGGTTTCTGTATCCTGCTGAAATATTTCCATTCCGAAAGACAAAAAATAACCCAATTACAGTTACTAAGGATTCTTTTTTTTTCTTTTTTTAAAGACTTAAATTAAACAATTAAATAATTGCCAAAAAGCAATTGCATTGTGTGACGATTTGTAAAAACATAAATAAAACCCACACCACATTTCGCATTTGGAAGTTTGGAAAGTGATGACTTAGAAAGGACTGTTCTAAGTCCAGTGTACCGCTCAGAAACCTCTAACTTGGTAATAAGCACAACACAAGAAAGCAGACAGTGAATTAGTCCAAAGGCACGAGGAAAAAATGAAACTAAGGTTTTAAGAATAAAAATCACCCAGATTAACTTTGTGGACCAACAGCTGTGGAGGGGCTAAAACAAAAACCTGCCCCCGCAAAGGGGCTTTTGGATAAGATTGGATGCCCCTGTTTTCGGGGGAGAAAAAATAGCACAGTGTACCACTATTAAAACGTGCGTACGCAGGTTAGCTCATTTTTGTTTTATTCCCCACAAATCCCTGCCAGTTTATATCTTTCTCCCCTGGAATTATCAGTTAAATCTCTTTCTTGACTGCTGCTCCTACACTGATTATTTTAATCTTATCAGGTTCAAATTTATTTTAAGAATGATTTGGCAGCTGGGTTCTATGGCTGTTTGGTTTTCTCCTGCATTGTCTCAGTGTATCTTTAGGAACCTGCTATAAGAGGTAGTACTTGTAAATGAGAACTTGCTTATATGAACGAATAGCACCTTGTCCAGTGGTGGATAAGGGTTCCAAGGCGTGTCAAGCAAGTGATCCCGAGGGGCTCTTTGTTTTCAAAGTAAAATTAATCATTTAAAACTTATATACTGTATGTTCACTTCAGCAGTCTTACTTTGGTTCTGAACAAAATCACAATAATGTATTTTAAAAGAGATTGATATTGATAAGTGGATCTTTACCCCAAAGAAAAAAGTAATTTAGTGTTAGCATAAATGCTTTTGAAAATGATCTACATTGTGTCTGTGTACAAACTTGGATAAACATCAATTTCTAGACTGCCGAAAATGTATAGCATGTCAGATTTTTTATCACAGTACAAGGAACAATGTCATTGTGTGTCCTTAACTGGAGGTTTCAAATCTAGGTGATATTCAACTACAACCCTTAGGGAAATGAAAACGACTTCACATTTTTTATATCTGTAAGCTAACATCATTATTATGAAAAATGAAGGCAATCACTGGGTGCTCGTGAAAAATATACCCGGAGTCTTAAAGCTCTGTAAAATCACAAAACAATCAACATTGTGTTCATCTAACAGAAACGGAGGTATATCATAACTAGCATAGGATAATGCTACAGTGCATTCTAAGCAGTTTTATATGCCTACCCTGTGGCATTCTTATATGCTAGATTTCCTCAAGCAACATTATTGTATTTTAATATTTGATGTATGCAGTGGCGGACCATTGGATGTGAACAGGAAGATAAAGAAACAAACAAAAAATTACAAATGCCAGCCAGCCGATGGATGGGAATCTTGGCGTGAAATGAAACCAAAATAACACAATGTGGAATTGATCAGAGAAAATTGGGTCCGATCCCTGGTCTTTCCTGGAGGTTCGGCAGTTCCCAGCATCTCTTCCTGGATCATAAGAGTGGGAAACCCCGTCACATTTCCCAAACGGGTGACTGTAGGATGGTTGGTTGCCCAGGATGGCCTTCAGCCAATCAGAAATAGGCACCAGTCTGCTGCACATGCTGGACACAGGATGCACTGGACCCCCCACTACGTGATGATCTTCCTCACAGTCTGGCAACCCTCACAATGGCTAAATGGCTAATTTTTTACAGAACGCGGGAGGTTGTTTCACATGCCGAAAGTCGAGACACGGTGTTGGCGTAAGCCAGCAGAAGCAACGAAAGCAGATGTCTCTTTGGCTGTTTTGGACTGGGGGACTTACCAGAACCCTTGCAACACAATTAAATTTGCTAACACGTTTAGGCAGACCCACACGGTCGATGTGGTCATCCTTTCCGGGTAGGGGGTGCGATCCTTCAGCAGTGTTTCGGCGCCAGCAGACAGAGGACTCCAGGACCTGTGGCGAGATTCCGTTGCCATGCGCCATCTTGTGATCAGCCTCCAGCCTTCTTCTCGAGACCAGCTTGATAGGCGTGTTGTTTTACTGGAAGACTGTCACCAACATCAATGCTGTTCAGTAACATCAGTTTGACTTGGCACATCAGAAGTGAAGACTCCTGCATCATATTTAGAGCTGTGAGTTTTTTTCCTTTTTTTAACCTGTAGTTCCTCCCACACCAAGAGGGCGCTACAGGACTTTCTAAATTCACTTGTTAAGCAGTCAGCACATCTGGGTACCTTAACCATCTAAATTAATCATTCAGTTGCCACAGAGGTGTCTTCTGGGGTTCTCTCTCTCTCTCCCGCTCTGTCTATTCTCTCCCTGTCTCCTTTTCACTCACACTCTTTCACTTTCTTGTCCTTTTCTCTCTCTTTCCCTATGTCACTCTTTTCCTTCCCTCCCTCCCCAAAACAGTTCTGAACCTGTTTGTGGTGAAGCACAAGGATCATTAAAGCAGGGTGGGCCCTGTGGGTCAGTGGGGGAGCAGGATTTTAGATTATTAAAACTGTAACATGATGATGGCTGTAATGGGATTTGTACGAGGACACTGCAACCATCTGTTGCAACACGTCACTCAATTAGTCATGTTATACACAACTATAATGCACCCTAGATATTTGTGCTTTTCCATAGAAGACATTCTTGTCCTTTATCCCATTTCAGAGTGTAAGGGTGGGTCAATGGTTTATGGAGCTAAAGCTTTTTTGGACTTTGTTTTAAAACTACACAATCTTGTTCTTGGACAGCTCAAGCTTATTTGAAGATTAGACAAGCTTGTCTGAAGACTGCACAAGTGTGTTTGAACATAATGTTTCAGCTAAAATGATCAATTTATTTAGTCACAGTTCTGCTGTAAAACTGGGATTATCTGTAACATAAATCAATCATAGAAGACTACACAAGTTTATTTTAACTGAAATCAATCGCAGTTTAGCTTTAACAGAAGTTACCTGAAGATTAGCTATGCCATAATCAATCACAATTATAACAATAATCGAGTACTGCTGTAATATAATTCAATCATAGTTTAGCTGCAGCAATATTAATAACTCACCATTCAGGCATTACAGAAATCAATAGCAGTTCAGCTGTAACAGCAATGAACAGCAAATCAGATATTACATGCATCAATCACTTTGTTACAGGAATCGAGTTCAGCTGTAAAATAAATCAATCATAGTTTAGCTGCTGTCTAAATGAATCAAAGATCAGCTGCTAAATAAATCAATTTCACGTGTAACATAAATCAATTGCAGTTTGGTTGTAAGAGAAATCAATCACATTTCAGCTTTAATAGACATGAGCAACAGACGCAGATAAGGCGAATGATCATTGCGTACATTTCTGTTTTTCCTTTGCGTCGAGCACTTTTCTTACATAAGGAGATCTGACTGAGACCGGATGCGGCATCACACATGCAGTGCTCTCTCCCGACTCTGCGCTGTGTGGGTCCGTAAGACAGAGGAGGTGAAGGTTTTACTCTGAGGCTCTGATGACCGTGGGTGAAAGATCAGCGCCCACACATCTGTGGGATGGAGATACAGGTGGGCTTAACGGATGTGTCCTGGGTCCTGTCGATTTAAAGCCGGGCCAGGACTGGGGCTTTCGGCTGGAAGACAGGCGTGAGAGAGGTACACCTGGAACTGATGTTAAGAGGGAGAGGGAAGCGGAGCGCGGAGCGGAGCACGTTCTCCCTTTCTCTCCCAAAAGGGGAATGTCCCATTCTAAACAGTCCCTTTAAAATAATAAGCAAAAGACGATATCAACGAATGTCTTTTTTTTTTTTATTGCAATGGCAATGAAATTGAACAAGTTATTTGTTTATTTAATTGTTTAAATATCACTTTATGGTGATAATTTTTACAGTTTCTCCTTTGGCATTGTGACCGAGTTTAGCATTCGCCATCTTGCTAACGGTACTTACTGTCACTGACACTGAGTCACTGAGTCACTGAGTCAACAGGGCGAATGTGTCATTAGCTGGTGAAGGCGCGTGGCACCAAAAGCTGGTCCAGTAAGTACAGGTACCAATCCTGCAGACACTGGTGCCATAGTGGTACTGGGTTTGGTACCCAACCCTGCCCGGCAGTCATACGGTGGGTCTCAACACGGCCCTTCTCAAGCTTCCCGACTTTATACTGCAGAGAATTCCCAGTCTTCTAAGCATTTGGGAGGCAGCAGCTTCAGTGTACTGAATTTTTCATAAAGTTTCATAAAGCCCAAAATCAATGTGTCAATATCTGTAGCTGAGAAAATAACCTTTAGAAAACATGCGGCATGAATAATCCGGACTCCTGGGACAGTGACTCAAAGCGAACACTGCCAGGGGAATTCGGTCAGCAACCAGAGGTTGTTCAACAAGAAACCTCCAAAAATTGTTACAGCTATGGTAATGGAATCTACCCCGCAGCCAGCAGTGACCTCAGTTCAGTTTCTACTTTACTGCAGATCATTACTGTGGTTCTTGTTTATGTATCAGTTATTTGTGATGTTTTAAATGCGTCATGCAGAACAGCTGGCCTGGTCATGTTTCAAAGGCAGAGACCTTAAGAGGTGCTTGATGTCTGTGGGTAAATGACAAACCTTAGATGGGCTGAATGGCCTGTTTCTCCTCAATATGTGTTCTTATGTTCTAGATGTGCTGAATGGCCTGTACTCCTCATTATGTGTTCTTATGTTCTAGATGGGCTGAATGGCCTGTTCTCCTCATTATGTATTCTTATACTCTTATGGTTTAGATTGACTGAATAACCTGTTTTACTTCTAAGTGGATAACATCATATGCCTTGTTATAATCAAAACACTTGCTAGCGTCTTCAAAGAATACCAGAAGGTTTGTCAGACACGACCTTCTCTAATGATCGATTCCAGTATTTTACATGTGATGAAAGTAAACTTTCAGGCCTATAGTTTCCCCTTTCTTATATATTGGTATTATATTACCTCGCTTCCAGTTCTCAGGTATTTCTCCAGTTTCTAAGGACTGTCTAAAAATACCAGCCAGTGGTTTAAAAATGATCTCAGCTAAGTCTTTGTGTTTTTCAATATCTGATAAGACATTCCGAGTACTGAATATGCCTTTCAGTCTATTAGTAACCTCTTCTCTAGTAAAACTCTCAACAAAATAACTATTTAAGGCATCAGCAATATCTTTATTCTTAGAAAGCAATGCTCCTTCTTCATTGCTGATGCACCTGATATCCTCTTTTACTTTCCTTTTCCTACTACAGCATTGAAAGAAACATTTAGGATTACTTTTTGCATCTTGGGAAATTTGCCTTTAAAAAGCCTCTTGGCTTCCCGTATTGTAATAACCTTAGCACACATATTACAATATTCAGCCTTATTACTCTCAGTGCTGTCATTTTTATATATCTTACAGTTTTTTCCCCTCAAACTCTCCCATATGGCTTTGTTCATCCACTGGGGAGACAGCTTCTTCAACTTACTTTTCTTTATCTTTGGAATAAATGTACCTTGCACCTCAAGAATAACCCTTTTGAACCTACCCTACTTTTCATTCACGGTCTTGCAGTTAAGAAGTTTCACCCAGTCAATATTACTTAAATTTTCTTGCATCATGTTGAAACTGGCTCATCTAAAATAAAAAATTCTGGCCATAGAGGAGGCCTTGTTAATTTGCCGTAATGCATCAAATCTAACTGCAGAATGTTCGCTAGTCCCAAGAGACTCAACTACCGCTATGCTACAAATTTGGTTCGGATCATTACATAGCACCAGATCCAGAATTGATTTCCCTCTTGTGGGCTGATTGACATACTGTGCCAAAAGAAAGGTCATTTATAAAATGTAATAATTCTTCCTCACTTTTTTCTTGGCCTGTCATCATTTCCCAGTTAATAGCAGGGTAATTGAAGTCACCCATAATAATAGTCTCACAATCCTGACAAGCTTGTTTTACGTTTCCAAACAGCGTTCAGTTCACACTACTGTCTGAAGCTGGCAGCCGGTAACACACACCTACCGTACGTGCCCTTTTCATGTTCCCCTATGAACTTAATAATAGTCTCACAATTCTGACAAGCTTGTTTTATTTTATATACTGTTTACATATTACTACCCAGGGTTCGAGAGCCCGTGGTGTGTTTAACATGTCACGTGGCGGGGGCGACATAACTCAGGAGGTAAGAGCGGTTGTCTGGCAGTTGGAGGGTTGCCGGTTTGATCCCCGCCCTGGGCATGTCGAAGTGTCCCTGAGCAAGACACCTAACCCCTAACTGCTCTGGTGAATGCGAGGCATCAATTGTAAAGCGCTTTGGATAAAAGCGCTATATAAATGCAGTCCATTTACCATTTATGTGGCGAACACCAGCCCTCTGTCCCTGTTATGAGATTTGGATGTTTCACACATGTGCTCATGACCACCAGAGGCAAGGCATCATTCCGCTCCGCAGGAAGTCGCTGACTCGTTTAGTTTTGGCTCTAATCTGTTTCCATCACGGTGTGCTTGTGTGTACAGGAAACGAAACGGTATCATAGGCTGCATTGATCTTTTGTTATTGTTTCTTGGTTTCCATGTTCATTTCTCTTTCTGAGGGGGAATTCACGGTAATGCAGAATTATTGAAAAGTATTTTCCTCATCTGTTTCTCTGTGACTGTCTCCTTCAGAAATTAAGATAATAAACAGATTCTGGCTGCTTTGTAGGCTGTGGTGCCTTCTGCTCTGTATTTCTGTTCAACCTGGAGGGGCAGAGTGGTTTTGAAGCTCTTGTTTCTTGTGCTCCCCAAAGCTTCACACACTGTCATTAATCTTCCCCTCCTGCCACTGGGGGCACTGTGGATAGTAAGCTGCAAGTGACTCTGGATAATGGCACCTACTAAATGAATGTCATGCACTGTACTGTAATAAAGCAGCTATAAGCCATAATGTCTCCTTACAGTAAAACACAGGATTACCACCAATCATGGAGTTCGTTGGTAGCAACCAATGGAGCAGCAGCAATGGTGATTGGTGGATAGCTTCTGATTGATTCCCACAGGAATTCTGCAAGCATAGCCAGACAGTATCCACTAATCAACATCCACATTGTTTAATCGGTTGTAACCAAAATACTCCAGGATTGGTGTACGGTAACATCACAGGCTTCTTATTCTTGACAGATATCAGGAAGTGGAGATGTTGTTTACTTCTGGCATGTAAACATGACAAAACCCTCCTGGACCAAATATTCCAGAAAAGAGACAGATGCATTTTTATTAAAAACAACAATAACAGCAACAACCAAAAAAAAGATGTTTGTCACACTGAAATGATGATAGGCTTTCAAAAATGATACATGAACTGCACATAAGCATACATATATACACCTGCCTTTTAACTTCAATTTCAAGTTTCACAACATTTTTACAAAAGTTCACATGCAGCTTTTAACAGTCTCCCTTGAGAACTGGATCGCCGTCCGTCTCGACTCCACAGAGTGCTCCCGTCTCACTGCCACCTTGCTGTGCTGAACCAGACAAGAACGGGTGACAGCCGCGACACTAAAGCACTGAAGCACCTATCTGTGCAGCTGTGCTGTTTCTCCCACTTTTTTTTGTAAGCCTTGATTTCCAATACAAAAGTTGACAGTTTACGTAACTTCAAGCTGAGGTGTACAATGAGGTTTACAGAGGTTTTTTTTTTAAAATAGACTATGGAGCTATGGTACAATATCAAGTGTTTTTTTCAGTCCTCGCCGGTTGATGTCATAAGAGTCACTTGGGAGTTTTGTTTGGTGTTTTCAAAAGACAAAACAAGAATATAGTGAATAAACTGCAGCAATTTTTGAATATGTTCTGTGTGTGGTAATATGAAATATGTTCTTTGAAATGATATGTGAAGATGACAGCATGCCACTGTCATACTTTGTCAGTATAACATTTTCACTTTTGGGGGGTTATTTGACAAAGTGAACAAGTTGTGCAATTGAAACGTTTTGGGTGTTCTGATGGTGATTCCAATATAACGTCCAGCATTTTGAGTTAATTACATTCAGTCATAATCTTTTAGCATCAAGGTTCTGCAAAAGCAGAGGGCTGGTTTGTGTTGTCTAAGTTCACAGCAAGCACTCTCAGACAGTCCACGACAAATTATCTCAATAACAGAGCTTGTGATGCAACCTATTACCCATAAAATACATCCCAACATTCAAATAATGAGGGCCACAATCAAGGCACAAATCTGTGTCACTTCTTTCTCACAACTTTTTATTCATTTTGTGCAGAGATTCTGAACCCTTACAAACATATTTTACATAACAAATCAAACACTTGAAAAAAGCTTTAATACTTCTTTAAATTAGGTACTGAATGACCAAATTTCTTTGTGCCTTGATTGAACTGACCCCCTTAGTGATTGTGCGAAAAGCAGTGCTTCGCAAAAGTCGAAATCAAAGTCATTCCGGCATCTCGCTGTCTTTTTAATGCCTTGTAACAACTGAGTCTTGAATCATTGTTGTCATGAACAGTATAATCTTTCTTTTCTAGAGGTTCGGTGTCTCTTTAGGAATGATTGCAACATGACATTTTTACAAGATTTCTGTGCCAAAATATCATCCGTTTGCATACGGTGGGTGGCTACGTAACAGGCCGAGTATGGTCTTCGAACGTTTCCATTACTTTTTGCGTTGTTTTTAAATGCTTTCTTCCCTTTTCTCCAGTTTGGAATGCCCAGACCAACGGTAATCACAGATTACTACAATATCCGCTATCAGTTCCTCTAAAAACACACAATTCCAATACCTGCTGCTGCTGGTTTTTAATCTGAACCCCAGAAGCTGAACTCAGACAGAGATGAGTCAGTTCACATGGAATTTGAGCGAGCAGGCTGTGGGTGCTAGACTGACCAGCAGGGGTTGCTGGTGAGCGACAAGACATAATCACCCCAGCCGAATGAATGCCTGCCATGCTGGCAACAACATGACTGATTGCGCATGGCCCTGATGGGCTGCCCGTGACAGTCAGCACTGCCACAGATAGGAGTTCATACCAGACCATGGGGTCCATCCACACACTGGAACAGTGCCTTACCAGATACCAGACCTTGGGGCCCATCCACACACTGGAACAGTGCCTTAACAGATACCAGACCTTGGGGCCCATCCACACACTAGAACAGTGCCTTAACAGATACCAGACCTTGGGGCCCATCCACACACTGGAACAGAGCCTTAACAGATACCAGATCATGGAGCCCTCATCCATACGCTGGAACAGTGCCTTAACAGATACCAGACCTTGGGGCCCATCCACACACTGGAACAGTGCCTTAACAGATACCAGACCTTGGGGCCCATCCATACGCTGGAACAGTGCCTTAAATGACAGCAGAAGGCAGTTCGTATCTCTACCGATGTGGTTCAATGTGTGGCGAACAGTCGTCCAGCATGACCAGAGCACACCACGGGAACTCTCTGCACTAACCCCTGAAACCATGCCCTTCACACACTGTAGCATTGTCTTAAAAAAAAAAAAAAAAACCTCTAACGGTTCCACGGTACCCTAAGTAAACCCCTCGAGATTGCAGTAGTGTGCTTGCTCAACCGTGAGCAGTGTACTCCTTCATTTGAGCCGGGAGTTCTTTTACTGCATTACAGGGTTTTCAAACACCTGTGATACATCTCACCTGGCTCCCTCTATTTAGACCTTTCCATCCCCATGTGTGCTTATTATATTTACAGGCGTTCATACACTGCTCTGTCTTTCCTTTTTCTTCATCCTGCGGGTTTTTGCTTTTTCTACGGACGTACGCTTCAAATCAGATATACTTTACTGCTCTCTGCAGGGACATTCGATTACTCTGTGTTCACTCAAACTGTGCACGCCTGAGTCAATAGAGCCTCCATGTTTCGCAACGCGGTGTAGTACACGAGAAACTAGCTTGTCTTTACTGTGCATTCATCAGATTAAGCTGTGCTGCTTGTGCTGTGTTAAAAAAAACAAGAGAGAAATGGTTTAGAATTTAAGACATCTCGCATTTGCACTCACACGCTACACTCTCATAAATAAAGGTACGGTGGAGGTACATTTTTGTTCTTTAAGGAACACATTTCCCAAATGTGCCCTGGAAGAACAATAATGTTCTATTTGTGGACTAATAAGTACCTTTCACAAGTAAAAAAAGGTACAAATTAATTTTGTATTGCTGGCAAGGGGTACAGTACCACCCCAGTGACAAGTATTTGCACCTTTTTAGGCACTTTGTCATACCATTTTTTCTGAGAGTGTAGCTAGCCTGCAGACTGTACAAAACATCCTAATAAAATTTCCAAAACAGGCAAACAAAACTTCAATTTCATGTTCCCCTAACTTCAGTTTGAGGCTTTCTATTGCCTCCCTTTCCCCCAAATCATCACTTGATGGTATGTTTCACAAAACCCCCTGAAGCAGGTGAGGGTTATGGACTTTATATCCGTTTCTGAACATGTGTTCTGGATGCGAGTAAAATATTGCTGTTAAATTAGATCTTATGTTGTTTTGAACATTTCAGAGACAAGCTGGCTGAAGGTTGTACGTCTGCATCCAAACAATAGATCTGTTGAGAAGATTGTTCATGGCAGTTGTGCCAAGACTAAGGAATAATGGCCCCCAAGTTTTAAAATGGTTAGTGTTTTGCTACATGTAAATCCTTGGCTTAACAAGGCCCTATGATATAACTGAGCAAAATCCCAATCCTTGTGTTAAATACATAAATTCAACCAGTGTTCTGTTTTACTTTAAGGCATATTGTATCTTTACAGAGTAATAAAACATGTAAATATATGATGTGACATAGACTATACGTATATATCCTCCACTCTTTAGGAGTAGCTCATAGCTGATTATTCGCAACACGCTTAATTAGTATATGAATTTTGCAGGAGTGCTTATTGTGCTTTGAAAAAAAAAAAAGAATTTTACGTGTGTGCGCGTGTTTGCGTACGTGCAGGCGTGTGTGTAGCTATGTCCTTCTACAGTACAAGGAGTCATTTTGTAAAGAATAGTTTCTACTCCTCGTTTGCCTACGGCCGTTCTACAGCCCGGTTATAATAACCTTCCCTCGTGGCGGGGCTGCGCTAGTGTAGCAGAAATAACTTAGCTTGCCCCCTCTGCGCTGGGGACACAGACAGTGGTGGCAGGAACAGGCTCACATTCCACCAGAGAATCCCTGCCCTCTCCCTCTAGCTGTCTCATGCGCAGATTTATAGATCCGTACGTTTTTCTCGGCCTTCTGGACATTGCGAAAGTCCTCCTGCGATACAGCTCACCTTTGCATATGGAAACCATTAGTAACATTGACAAAAGCATACCCCCGAGAGTTAGCAGTCCCAGCCCGGCGATGATGCACTTGTCTAGGTGTGAGCCGAGCTCTGCGTAATACATCTCCAGTTTCTCCATCTGCCGCGCTGTCACCAAGTCCGGGTTGACCTTAGCTTCGCGGGGGATGGTGTAGGCTATCACCACCAGAACAATTCCGCTCACTAGGAACACCAGGGCGAAAATAAAACCGTAGTCGACGGAATGGCCGTTGGTCTCTGCGTCCAGCTCCTCGTCCGAACGAGGAGATAGTTCGTCTCTTTGGAAAGGCTGGGACTGTGTCTGCTGTCCGCTGTTGTTATAGGTGGAATCGCGGTGAACCGTATTCGGTTCGCCACGGCTAACGGAGTTGCTGGAAAACCCCGTCTCCTGCTCCTCATCCTGAAAAGAGGCGTTCTCGACGCCACCGCTGATTGCTGTCCGCGGTGCTGACGGGGTCGACTGATGGGGGCTTGTAGGCTGATTAGAAGCACTTCTGTTCCGATCCCCAAAATCACGGAGCTCCACGGTGTTCAAAGACTCCATCGAAAAGCGCTTCACTCATTCCGTATTAACAATTCGCCCCCTCTCATTGTTCCGCGGGCAAAACCTGGTAGACAATATAAATGTAACACAAGCAACGACGGGTGGAATGTTTATTCAAATTGGGGCATAGAGGATAGGCTACATTTTATTCCATATTATACAGATGTGTTCCTACGTTTGATTGCGTTTAACAATAGCCAAGGCGATATGAAATAAAACGTTAAATATCTAGAACAGGCCTGTACATTTCAGTCTAAATGTGTGGAATAACATCTCAATTAACCAAAGCCACGTTTTACGGCCATCTGTTGACAGCAGGGTGTATTCACCTCGGTGTAAGGCGGAAAAAAACAGAAGCATTTGCTGATCAGCGAAACGTTCACCTGAAGGATGCTTGCTGTCAAATATGGGCTTACTGTATTTCAATATTTAGCCCATCGATATAGCTGTAGCCTATTGTACACCGGTCACAGTTTACTTCCACAAAGGCGTAGTATTACTGTGAAGCTACTTAGTAATTATTTTATCAACATACATTTAGTCCCCAATATGTGCCGTGTCATCTCCTGGGGAACTTGTCTGTGACAAACGTCTGGTACCGCAACAACTACAACAGTAGCCTATTTATCAAAATGGTGTACTGAACAGGACGGTGGCATCATTTATAATAATTTTCAAAGCGTTAATAAAGGTAGCAATCAGATAAGCATTTTCTCATATTTCACACAGACGTGTGCAGCCAATGATTAATCATGAATGTTTCGTCCTCTGTTGTATGACAACCGACGTCTCTAATATTTCCATATCACTAACATTTGTAACGAAGTGCACTGACTAAAGCCTTTTCAAGTTATCTCTAGGTGTGGTGCTTGTTTTGCCAACCCCAATAGTCTACGCATACAATCCTAGGATGACCTTGATAACATTGCATCCCTGTTTCAAACGTACACAGGTTGGACCTTCAGAACAGCTGTCAGCATCCGAAATCAACACAAGGCGGTAGAGAAACGTTTCTACGCAGTCGAAAGTCGCACGAAAATAATCGCGGATATACACGCAAAACAGTACGCCTACCTGCAAGCGTCGAAGCTCTCGCTTGGCGATGATTTACAGTGGAAAGGTGCAGGATGTTAAGCGGAGACCCCTCATAGAGATCTAAGATGTGAGGGAGTAGCCATGCGCGAATGAGCAGCGCTGAGACTTAGCTGATTGAAAACGGAGAACTCTGCAACACGCTCAGCACGGTGCGGCTTACCACTGCTCAAACCCGTGATGGCACTAAACACTTCCAATATTTTTTGAATTACCTGAACGTTCTCGTATTTTTAATGTTACGGTTAAGCCGTTTTTTTCTTTGCTGTCGTCGTATGTTTCTAGTGATGTTTCTAATGCTATGGAAGCCTTATTGGGCCGTCCAAGAAGCACATGTAAAAACATGGCTAGAACATTCCTGTTTTGCAAGTAGGCTACAGGAACACCAGCACAAAACGAGGCAAATGTTGCAATAACCCTTATAAATCTGTGGCGGGGTTAATTTGTGATTTCTTTCTTTTTTTCAGTAGACATTCCAAAGAGCTTTATCTAAATATATTGATTGTGGTAATATGAATACCGAGAGTTCGTTTTACGTGTGATGGTCAATGAACAAGTGGATGCACGTCGTTTACTTCGCATATCGTCTAGGAGACGGGTTGGGGGCAGTGCCATCTATGGACGCAAAATAAAGCTGCAGTTGATGAATTCATTGTTGTTGTTTTTTCTTCCCCGGTAAGAAACCCCATCAGACACTTTGGCTTTAAATTCAGCGAATGATTTAGTATTAGACATTTCTTCATTTCATTTTTATTGATTGTATTTATTGATTGTATTTTTATAATCATCCACTGAATAGTTATTCTCAAGATCGAATAAGGCCAAGTTGTGGAAAAAGAAGATTCAACAGTAGTCATTTTGTGAGACCTGAATCAGAAAAGACGCATTTGAACTTCTCCAAGGAAGATTTTTTCTGCATCATATTCTCAACATATTCTCTCTAAATTAAATAAACATGCAATCACACACTTAGTTTACTTAGTTTGATTAGTTTATTTTACAGTTATCATGATTTATTATTGATGTATTTGCTTTGAAACTCAACATCAAGATTGACTGCATTTAAAGGAGAAGGCAAGTTTAAGTACTTTTCGCCATTTTTTCCCATTTAAAACATTAAAAGGCCCAGGCAACTATTCAAATTGTGGTTATATTCCCCAGAAGTGACAATCGATTATCTTCAAAATATTTCTTTCGAGTTTTTAACCCAATTGTAGCTATTAAATTGTAATAAACACTGTTAGATTAGTGCGACCTGTTCTGCAGACGAGGACAGGGTGGGCGTGTATTAACATTCATATCCGAAAGACACGACATATGTAAGTAATTTCTCATCATTAGAGCCAGTTAGAACAGTGCCCTTACACTACCAGACAAAAAAGTGACTACATAATGATAAACTACGCTTTTTCGTTATATAGTCAAACCTGAAGATCAATCAATGTATAATAACGTTGCAACACTGAGCTACTGTAGCCTACAACATTAAAACTCTAGTGGTCTCAAACTCATTAAACCTGAATAAAGAAAATCCTCGATTCCGCCTGTCTAAGCTTGAAAGCTATTTAACTCTCGCTAGCTAACGGTTTGCCTAATTACCAATCCACCGTGTGCTGCGACAAGTTCCAGGAGAAAACGGGCACTGCAAATACTAACTGTATGAGTTATTGTAATATTGCAGTTCCTTGGGCTCCAGAAATAACATCAATTTTTTTGTAGGTCTCTTTCTGCGAAAAGGAAAAAGCGTATTGCCTTTGAATGCCAAAAAGTACTAAATCAATACATTAGCAAATAATTAACAGATTTCAGTTTCCTGGACCTTTAAAAACACGTGAACAACTGAGACAACTTGCATGGTCAACATAGAGCAGTGGTTAATCAAGTGCTGTGGTGTCACTGATTAAAAATCCAAACAACCTGTTCCCGAACCTATTTGCGCAAAAATTTTTGCTTTACCTGTCTTTAGTGCTCCCAGCATTAGTAACTTACTGATGGGAGCACAAACCAGGCCATAGCACAGATGGCCAGGGTACTGTGTTCTAGTTCCTGTCACAGAACCTTCTGGAATGAATGTCACATGTGCATGGCAGCTCTACAATTGCCCAATATTTTTTCGGTCCTGTTTGCACAACTTTATCAATCAATTTCTGATCCTTGTTAGAGCAATTTCCATACCATACCATTATGCATCCAGGGAGAACACTATGGCAGGTCTGTAAAAGCTGACCGAGGTCTTTGTGGTTACACCAGACTTCTTGAGGCATCTCAGAAGATAAAGCCATTGCTGAGCCTTCTTTGGCAGTGGTTGTGCATTTGAGTGACCATTTGAAATCTCTATAGATCTGAACTCTTAATTTAAAAGGTAGAGGTCCCAATACTGATCACGGTTTGGCTCCACTTCCTGGAACACTGTTGTCAGACGTTGAGGATATAATACTCTTTGTTCTTTGTTCCAAAGCCAGTTTTTGGATCCAGGTAGAAATAGCCCCTTTAATTTAAAGTCCAAATTGCATCATGCCACAAAGGAAATCTAATTATTTCTCAGCTCTTCCTTTTTGTTATTTCATAAATATGTGCATGTCAGCAGAATGCTTAGCTGGCCGATCTATTGCTTGTACCATCTATGGCTGTGCAGTACATCTATTTTTGCGGTTTGTGTACATTTTGTATTTATTTTCACTTGCTCATCTCAAATATTCTGAAGCTGTGGAAAAATCTGTTATGACATTAAAAGTAATATCCTTACTATCCAAAAAATAAGTATACATTCAATAGATTTTTAAATTAAAAATAAAATTTCTGAATTATTTTTTTTAAATGAAAAATTGATCCTTCTGCAGAATCTTTCCATTGTTTTTATTTGAAAATGACACAGTAAAATATCCATCAGGGACCATATAGTCCTCAGTAAGAGTGAATTTAAGACTGAACATTTTACTATGTGGCTCTATTAGAAATGTATTATTTATCTTAATATAAGCTGACGCTTCATATGGTAAGAATACGTTTTATAAAATAAATGTGTTTTTAAATTGCATTTCTTCTGCATCCAGATCAGACAGGGTGTGAGTTTTATGTTTTAATCAAGTTTGTGTGACTTTGAGCCTGTTTGACTTTTGCTGTTGCCCAACAACAAATCATGTAAAGATTGCTAACACTTTTAGCACTAATAGGACACTTGCTACATGGCTAAGAACAGTGTGTCACGGCGGCCACTCTGTTTCAGCATTTACTGTAAAACTCAAGATGCAGATAGACAGTCAACAAATGATGACTCATGATTCAGTATCAGAAATGCACATTCGCAAAAAATAAATAAATAGGCTACCGTTAATATCCGAAAATCTATTTTTTTAGCAGGAGTCTTTCCCTTAATGGCTAAAGCCGATCAGTGCGTTCAAGAAAAGCGTTTCCGATTGCGAGAAACTGAGAGCTGCGAAGAGGAAGGACAGAAAACTGTGGAAGAAGACTGAGGATTCGTGTGCGCTAAAATAAAAAATAAATAAAAAAGTACAAATTTCTGAGGACAGACGGGAGAGGCACAGCTTGCTTGTCAGGGGGCCGGCATAAATAATGCAGTGCGCTGGCTTGAATCCCGCCTCTGTTTCCATGGCAATTCCGCCATTTTGCCTCGTGCCCCTGCGCTCCTGATTTTTCTGAATCCAAGATACGCGTGCCATCTGATCGCATCAAAATGGAGAAATCTGATCGCATCAAAATGGAGAAATCTGAAAGTATCGCCTTCGCCGTCTGGCTTCGGTGGTATTTTTAGAGGGGTGACATCTCTGGAAACTGGCAATAGACGGCTGGCTCCTGGAGATGGTTCTGAAACAGTGCTTGAAACGGGTCCAGCAGAACAGATCCTTCAGAGGTTGTCCATTTTTAATCCATTTTCAGGAGTGCGTGAAACAACAGCATCACAGTTCTGTAATTTGTTCTGTCAAATGCCTTTTCATTTCTGTCATCGTGAGGACACCGCTATTGACGATAATGGAAAGGTCAAAATCTGAATTAATTACAGAAATGACTAGAGCAGTGGCACTGCAGGGCTATAGGAGATATGTGCTATAATCAAGGGGATTTCACATGACCACGTGCATTAGAGCTCAACTAAATCCGAGGCCTACTCTTCTCTAATTAAGTAGATAACACGCTCGCTATCGATTGAAAATTTAATTTAAAACATTCTGGATAATGGGAAACTACCACCACTCTCATGCACTGCCTAAAAAAGTATGCAAAGATGTCCTTAATTAAAACCTTTATTAAATTGATCCTTCAGTTAATTGCATTTCTAGACTTTCTCATTGTGGGTGTGAGGTCAGCATTGGCAAATGTATTAGGCACTGCACATCAAATTAGCTGCTTGGACTCATCCTGCTAGTTAGGTGAGAGCCTATCTAGTTTCTCCCAATGTTTTATGATACTTGGCCAAATGTATGTATCGCCACAGAAAAAGAACCCAAATCCGAAATGAAAGTCATGCAATGTCCAATGTACCTCTGTAAGGAGCAAGCAGGCATTCTGAACCTGAACCCGCACAGTGACGTAAGCAGGTGGCCATTTTAACCAAATCCCATTCATTTTCCAGTCAATATAAAAATGAAACAAAATGCTGTGTAGTGCAGTTACATATTTCTGTTTGGGTTTGATAGGACAATGAAGGCACATTATTAGTCTCATGTGAACTGTGCATGAAGTGTACTCCAATGCAGCAACTGTGCAGCTCAGCTGGGGGTCTGCAGAGTGACTGCGCAGCTCAGCTGAGGGACTGCAGAGTGACTGCGCAGCTCAGCTGGGGGGACTGCAGAGTGACTGCGCAGTGTTGCATGTTGGAGCAGCCATACATGTGATATCTGTTGGCATAGTAATAGTTACTAATATTGTAATTCAAGTAGAAAAACATTTCATTAAAAACATTGGCCAAGAGGGAGAAAGACACAGTGCTGTAGGAGGTGCTGTCTTCTGGATGAGATGTTAAACGAGGTCCTGATTCACATGGTAAAACTCCCAGCATGCCTCATTCCCAAGTTTTATTATTATTATTGATAAGTTTTTTTTATATTGAGCTTTTTCCCAACCCAAAAACGCTTTCCAATATGCATAATTACATGCCTTTCATCTTTCACACCCTGTAATCTCTCACTAGTTAAAACAGATATGCAAGTAAAGAAATCACTGACACGTGATTACACATTAACATTTAAATAATTTGAATGTTCATTTTTGAATATAGATATGACAGGCACACACTCTATTACACACTTTATCTAAACAAATCTGCAAGATGGAGGAGCACTGAGTGGAAAATGCAGTAATTCAGAAATGCTTTTCTGACTGATGTCAAAAAAACCACTTCAAAAATATACACCAAGGCCGGTGTTACTCATTGCTGGTCACTGAAGTGAGCCACTGCCCTCATTCCCAGTGAGGTGCTTTGAGATCCATGCTACATACATATATACATGTCATTTCTTACATTATCAGAGTTATGATGTGAATTAAAGCTATTAAAGAAAACACTAAAGGGCACAAACTGCTATTGAACTTGGATGTTGAAACAAAATAGTCTTTCCTTATCTTCAAACAATTTTGTATAAATAATTTTGTATAAAGTTTGTTTACAGGGGTTTGAACAGATTCTGACCCTTAATCTGCATTTCGTAATGGCTGCATACTGTAGAATAACTTTGCATAAATTGAGCAGGCCAGAGAATACCTGGAGATGTGAATCACTAAGTACACACATAGTGTGCATAAGCTTTGCATAATGAACTCTGTTGTGTATTTGCAAAACACTGGACAACCACTCTGCATGCATACTGGATCCAAAACAGTACTCTAGTTTTAATAGAAGAAACGGCATAAACACCATATGACAAGGCTTACTGGTATTTATACTGATAAAATACTGATATTTTAATGTGCTTGTTTGTGGAAAACGTCAACTGTATGGAACATGCTCACATTATAGCGTACTATAACTATAAAACTCTTTATTCAACAATCTGTAGATAGAAACAGGAAGAAATGCAGAAGCCCTTGCAGCCATGGTTTACTAGCTACCACTAATGTGTTGTCTCTGGCTTGACCCCTGGATGGACAGCAGCTCAGATAGTTAGCCTACCAGGGTGGCATCACATAGCCACTTGACTGAATAGCAAATTTTTGTTAACTGCAGACAACCAACTTGAAATTGTGATTGGATTACTTACAGGCGATAGCCATTTTTGTTTTAATGAAAATTAAGTTAAAACTTCAAAATGGCAAAATGATGTGGCTGGGTATAAAAGAATCCCAATGAGCAATATAAACATTAGAGTGGCAAATAACCTCTAACTTACACCTCCCATACACGAGACAATTGAAGTCCAACATTCTTAAGAGGTGCACACATCTTAAAGAATCTGTAAATACTGGGAATCATGCAGCTTCACACATTAGAAGACTCTAAAAGGATTCTTTTGGATTTTTTATTTTTCTTAGCCCTCCTCTTGTGTGCTGATGCAGACAAAAACAGCACACCTCTTGGTTGTTGGTAGTGTAGCATTATAAATGGCGTTGTTGTGAGGGTGGGGAAGTGTTAACGACCACACGCAACTACAGTGAATTCAAAAGGGGGTTTCCTAAAGTTACCACCGAAGTGGAAACCACTAAGTCTCATTAAGAGACTTGAGGAAGGGGTAAAGAAAAGAAGGGGGAATCTCAACACAAAGTAATAGCCTCAGCGGGAGAAAGAACGAAGGCGTAAAGAGTGAGCAGAATTTTAGTAAGACTGCAGTGCAGTCGGGAGAAAAGCAAAGAAAAGGTGCCTCGTAACGAGAAAGACAAAAACGGCGTTTAAAGGAAAATAAAGAATGCAGCTAAGTGATTAGTAGGACCGAAGTCTTACTACTAATCAAAACAAAAAGCTATATTCAAAAATGCTAAACCTTTTTGCTCACCACACTTTTCTCAAAGAGAGCTTTTTCTCTGTACCGGCTTTCGTGTACAGAAGTAGACACTAAGCGAAGAACAGATCTCACGCGAGCGTATATAAGCTCTCTTAATCAGGTGCAAACAATCGGTTGTAATCAAAAGCAATCACGGAGCGCCCTCAGGCGGTCCTGAAGATTACCACACTCAGTTACCTGAAACAGCACTCAGTTTCCTCAACAGGGATACTGAGTAGCCGATTAGCACGAAACGGCGTCGATTAGCACAACCCATGACGCCGCACAGCAAATTGAATAAGGAACCATGACAGTTGTTGAACAATCACAAACCTTTTGAGCCAAGACTAAAGACTTACAATAATATTAAACATGTTTGATTTTGTTGGACTGGTCAAGACCAGAAAAAAACTCACAAACTCAGTGGGAGCTTAATACAATCTCACACTATTCGTGAATCATGCTGGAGGCACGAATCAAGTGCAGTAAAATTTTACTACGACTTGTAAGACTGTGAAATCACTTAAAATATTGTCAGGTCTAAGTCCAGCATTAGATGTCTAGCTAACATTAGTTTGCTAATCATTGCTACTCATTGCCCAACTCTATTAGCTAGATAGAAAACTGAATTACAGACTCACAGTTAACTGCCAAAATAAAGGAAACACCAACCATAATATCCCTCTCTGTGAAGTTCTCAGCAGGCTCTTATTGACGTCATGCATTGATATTTGCAGTACGTTCATTCAGATTGCCTTGTATGTTTTGCCTTGCACCTCATACCACTGCATGGGGCATCATGGCCAAGGAGTTTTTGACCTCGATGGCCCCTAGCTGATGATTTCT
Organism: Anguilla pacifica; assembly: GCA_039654925.1. NCBI lineage: Eukaryota > Metazoa > Chordata > Actinopteri > Anguilliformes > Anguillidae > Anguilla > Anguilla pacifica. The sequence goes on from CM077296.1 coordinate 9,893,091, forward strand.
TTCCCTCAAGAAGTCCATGACGACGTCGCCTTAGCAACTATAACTTTTGAAACAAAAATAACAGGCTACTGGGCCTGTCCAGCATTTTTATACACAGCCATGAGCATGCTGGAATTTATTGATAAACTCAAGAACTAAATTTGTGTGAAACATCTGTTTTTGCTTTTTTTATATTTTACTTTTTATCATTAATTTACTTAAGTCTTACCTTTATTTTGGCAGTCACTTGTAGCTTTTTTACTATCTAAAGTGATTTTGGTGCAAACTCATTTCATTTATAATTTCTGTCAGTCAGGAAAATATAACCTTTTTTTCTGTTTTTGACAATATGTTCTATTGCATTTTTCACAAACTGGACATCCTAAAAGAAAATTCTGAAGTTGCTGAATTCTTATCGTGCTTCTTCCCATGAGCTCACACTACCTTGAGTGTCTGTCATAGCAACAGTAACCACAAGGAGGGCGGTCCAGTGCATAGGTCAGTTGTCAAGGTAATTTTACCACTGAAGTACAGGGGTCTTCAGTGCTGCCATTTTAAGAGTATATGCTCCGAAAACTGATGTGTGCTAACTGGGAATATAACTTCGGAGCACATCTACAAACTGGGATGCATTAGCCTGCTCGTAAATATTTCAACAGGAACACACATGCTCCTTGGAAAAAAATTGTTATCGTAGAGCCCTGAAATACCACAGTTACAGAAAGGCGCCAAGGGTGAAGTGAATCTTCACAGTATGCATCAGGAAGGTACAGAATCATGTTCAAATTCCCTTAGATGCTATTTGCAAAGGCCAGGAGCATGAGATAGCAATTTAGGCATTCCACATTCAGGGCTAGTCTGAAGCTTTCATCTCTCTCTTGGGATAAACACTGATCCCAAGTATGCAATTTGTTCTGCCAGCCCCGGCAGGTGGTGTTAATGGCTTTTTCTCTCTTTTTTTTCTCATGGAAATCTACAGACACAGAAATAGGGCATAGTCCTCCTGTTCTTTAAATGTGGGCTCTACCCTGAAGGAAATTGGGCCTTGGATGTGGGACTGATCTGAAGCCCATTCTGTTTGTCACCAGAGTGCAGAGTACCCCCTGAGAACAGGTTTTAAAAAAAGAGAAATTCATCTGTGTGCACCTGTGGTGCTAAGTGGCTGTGACTGCTGTGACTCACAGAGCTAAATGACTCGGATATCTCCTGGACACACACAATTTTGGCTGATTATATGAAGAGGCTTTAAACCCAGCTTGTGGGACATTCTGCGCTGAAGCAGCTTAGTTGGCCAGTATTGTTTAGGAGACTTAAGAAACATGAAACGAGGCTGTTCTTTTTTTTTATTTTATTCCCAAACTCTAAGTACTCTCTCATTATTCCTTCAATAAAATGGGGCGACATAGCTCAGGAGGTAAGGCAGTTGTCTGGCAGTCGGAGGGTTGCCGGTTCGATCCCCCACCGTGGGCGTGTCAAAGTGTCCCTGAGCAAGACACCTAACCCCTAATTGCTCCCAATGAGCTGATTGGTACCTTGCATGGCAGCCTTTCACCGTGTGTGTGTGTGTGTGTGTGTGTGTGTGTGTGTGTGTGTGTGTGTGTGTGTGTGTGTGTGTGTGTGTGTGAATGAGAGGCATCAATTGTAAAGCGCTATATAAATGCAGTCCATTTAGCAAAATGTCCATTCTTTACAAAACTGCTCTTCTTCACTATGGTTATTTTACTGACACAACAGGCAAAATGTAAAAAGAATTGACATGGGAATGTTCCACAGAATGCTGAACACTATTGCATTAGCCCAAGATAAGAGTAAAGTGAAGATGGTGCCAGATCTTACTAAAACATTCCTTCAGCCATCCAACCTCATACAGGTAAATGCAACATAACCAACCAAGCTGGTTCACAAAAATACTTACAGTATTTTACTCCATTTCTGCTCATCAATAAAAATGAAAAACAATTTCACATTTATTGAATTTCACATTTTATTGAAACAATACTTGCCAGTACTTAACCTGATGCATAGAGTAGCCATCTAATATTCAGATTATATTGTATTAATGATTCCACTATGTCTACATTAAGAAAGTAGTGTCTAGGATTCTCCTGTTTGGTGAACCTGTTCCTTTTATTCTGGACTTTTAACTCATTCTGATTCTGCTTCTTAATTTTCATATTCTTGAATGGAGTGTTTGTATGAAGATTCCTACACAAGAGCTTGTTGTCTGGTAAAACTGGTATTAATAAATCACTGGACATTGGAATGCTGCCATTATATGAACTTCCTATGGTGATAATTAGATCTGACCAAGAAACAAAAATCAAGAGAATGTTGTGACAACTAGTCGGCCGACCATGTAAAAATCTCAAACTCAGACAATAAAATGTATTATTAGTGACATACCATCTCTCATAATCCTTTGACCTACAGACAACTTTAAAACAAATTCATTCAAGGAGTGAATTTTCTTTCTGACCTGGAATAGGGACCTGCAAACATAGCTTATTCTCCCAATGGGTAAATATAATGCTTGAAAAGTTAAATCAGAGACTTAATGCATTACTGTTATAAAGAAAGAAAAGTGCAGTTGTATCCATGGGCTTGTTATTAGACAGCCAATCAGGTTTTTATCGTCATTTTCATTTTTTCCTTTCTTTTTTGTAAAAGTTTGCCATCTAGTGGCTGATGCACGGGGAAAGCAATATTCATAAATAAAATACAATACATAACTGCTGTTGTGTTTCAGGATGGAGATTTAAGAGGTGTCACAGTTTTGTTTATCATAAAATCCTACTGCCAGAACAGATAAATTGGTAGACCAGTTTTCCCAATAGTTAATGACAGTAATCTTTCCAATGGGAAGCACTTCACCATTCACAGAATTGTATTATGTGCAAGAACAGCTATTACCACAAGGCTTCTCTTTTGCCATTAGAATGCTCCATGTGGGGGAAGAAAAAAAAAAAACACGCAACTGTTTCTTTTAAAGAGCTACTTATATATTGTGCTACGTTTTTAACTGCTGAAAATACAAAATTTGATAGAAGCATTGCAAAAAAATATATAAAAATACCGAAATCAAATCCAAAGACAGTCAGCAAGTCAATGCACAGACTGAAATATGAGCAGAATAAATGCTTAAAGAGCTTAATAGTCCTTTGTCCTTTTGTGTGTTTTCTTTCTTTTTCTTTTTTAAGCAGCAGCCTGCTCCACCTCCCCGCTTTTTTCTCCCAGTTTGAGATTACCAGTCATATTTGCAACCCCCATTCTAGGTCCGGGAGAGTGCAGACAAGAACATGCTTTCCTCCCAAATACAATACTTTTTTATTTTTATTTTTTGTCACACTGCAGGCCGCAAGTTGAGCTTCGACACAAGTCAGAGAAAGGACACTGTGGGCACCTGATTTACCAGCAGGGGGTGCTGGTAAGTGATGAGACACAGGCATCCAACCCAGAAAGTCCTTGCCACCTTGGGCAATGCTATGGCTAATTATGCGTAACCCTGCTGAGCTGCCAGCCACAAACACTGAAACAGTCTGGACCTGGAACAGAGCCTTAACAGATACCAGACTGTGTGACCCATCTACACACTGGAACAGAGCCTTAACAGATACCAGACTGTGTGACCCATCTACACACTGGAACAGAGCCTTAACAGATACCAGACTGTGTGACCCATCTACACACTGGAACAGAGCCTTAACAGATACCAGACTGTGTGACCCATCTACACACTGGAACAGAGCCTTAACAGATACCAGACTGTGTGACCCATCTCCACACTGGAACAGAGCCTTAACAGATACCAGACTGTGTGACCCATCCGCACACTGGAACAGAGCCTTAACAGATACCAGACTGTGTGACCCATCTACACACTGGAACAGAGCCTTAACAGATACCAGACTGTGTGACCCATCTACACACTGGAACAGAGCCTTAACAGATACCAGACTGTGTGACCCATCTACACACTGGAACAGAGCCTTAACAGATACCAGACTGTATGACCCATCTACACACTGGAACAGAGCCTTAACAGATACCAGACTGTATGACCCATCTACACACTGGAACAGTGCCTTAACAGATACCAGACTGTGGAGACTATCTACACACGGGAGCAGTGCCTTACAGGTACCAGACCCAGAATAAGCATTTTATGGCAATTGCTAGTTTTTGGTTAGTAACAAATAAATTGATAGCCTGGACATTCTGACTGTCAAAAATAAATCAATACTTTTGGTCTGACAGATAAAATCAGTGTAGTGTGTGGGAAAAGAAGCATACAACATAAAGAAGATGGCAGTGAGCCAAACCTCCAAGTTAAAATAAATTTAAGGAAAAAATGGAAGATCTTAAATATGATTCCAGCAACATTGCATAGCCCCAGGACTGAGGTGTGCATTGAGGCTACATGCAGGGCCAATCAGTACTTTATATTACAGGTTTTTGTAGGTCTACCTAAATATATTCCTCTATCTCAAGGTTTTATTTGTAAAGGCATCCTGAAAACCATGCAGCTTTGAGGAAGCTGTCTCAAAAGCTACCCGTTTTCACTTTAATCATCTTTATTTTGTTTACCGTACTCGTAACCAGATACCGTTCCATTAATATTATCTGTAATATTGAAATATACCCTATTACATGAGATGTTTACTCAGAACTTTATTACTGTGACAACAGTTAGGCTACTGTAAAACGTCGTTGTGCCTGTGTGGTTTAGGCTACCTACACCATACTGGCGCTGCATTAAGAATAGGCTATGCGATTTCTAGTTTTGGTGCAAACCGGTCATTGAGGTACTGAAACCCGATTAAGGCCTGAAATGGATGATTTCTGGTTTTTGTCTACAACAACAGAATGTAGCTAACATTTTTACATTTTTAAAGTAAATATAACACATTGAATGTATGACAAATGTGTAGCAATTTCCAATTTTTACTGAGCTGTAAAAGGTTTGCAACCGTCCCTTAATATGCATCAGGCACTTGACGTAGGCACTTCCATGCCTTTGGGGTCCTAAGAAAGAGCTGAAGGTGCGCAGGAAGGAAGCTGGGCGATAATGGCAGCGAGTCGACTGGAAGGAATAAAGTGATCTCCGGGAATGGCAGGTCTGTTTCATAATCTGTGAGAATTAACTGAAAATCAACAAACGTTTCCATAACGTTTCCTTGTACTGAATGACTGGGAGCCCAGCTAGCGAACTAGTTAGCTCATGTGGTCCTAGGAAACGTTGTTTTTTTGTTTGTAGCTCTAGCTAGCTATTGCTAGCCATATATCCTGATATATGTAACGAAAACTAACGTTTCCGTAGTTATATAGCACTGTATTAATTATATTGATTTATAACGTTACTCTACAAGGTGATGATCTATCTTGCTAAATTATCGTTTTGTAGTATTCAGATAACTTTACATTAACCAGCTAGCGGCGTTTAACAGGCTAGTTAAACGTCCTGATGCTGTATGGATGATCGCTCACCTGCAGACTATTTGTGTTTATTAATAAAATTATCGAGCCAATTTTGATATTTTAACAGGTTATCTGTGGGTATTATTAACGCCAGTCAGCTATTGCAACATGGTCTGGTGCTTCGACGACTTGGCTAGAAAGCGGAGTAGCTAACAACAGTCAAAGAGGATAAATCGCCGAGTTTGGTTAGCTACTAGACTAGTCTAGACTAGATTACAAAATGAAAATACAGTCACTCCTGTAATTGCTCGCTGTGCTGGCATAGTGCGTCAGAGTAGCTACACCATTTCACCCTGTAACGTTGCGCCATATGTCGACGTGCATATTACTATGCCAAGCTATGCTACTGACGGTAATTTAGCAGCCCGTAAAGTGTGTGGGCCAGCATTGCTTGCTACCATTTGACCAGCCAGTTTATACAGAAATGAAGGGGTCGAATTAGAGAATCCATTAGCGCTTGGGCGAATATAAAGCTATCAAGTAGTGAAATGTCTCGTTTTAGAGAATCGCGTTGTTGTGGGAGTTGGATTAGTAAGTGTGTGTCTTGTAGCTAGTTAATGTTAGCTAGTACTAGACTGCTAGTATTTGAGAAACGTTATGCTGCTGTTAGTTCTCGTCTCTGAGCAGAATCGCATATAATCTGCAAACATTCATTATTTTACTAGTTGTTCCGCTAGTTCTGAAAGTGCGGATTTGTTGGTATAACATTAGTTAGGGAAGTCTAGAAAAGTTAAAACGTTATCTTGCCAACTTTGGAGTTCAAAGTCGACTGTTCTCATGTTTTGCTGTGATTGCACCCTTTTACATGGCTGCATCTTGAGTAACGTTTAATCTAGAAATACTGCCATCGTACGATAACTTAAAATGTATTTTGTTTTTTGTTTTTTTCCCCAAAGGTCTGACTTGATGCTAATAAAGATAAACACCAGCCCACATTGTTCCCCGGTGGCTAACGGTCCCACTGTGAGTTTTTTTTTGTTTGTTTTGTTTTTGCGGTCCAGCGCTGCAGGCGTCATTTTGAGGTCGGTGTTCCTACGAATCAGACACCATGTACTGCCTTCAGTGGTTGCTGCCGGTCCTCCTCATCCCGAAACCGCTGAACCCGGCCTTGTGGTTCAACCATTCGATGTTCATGGGTTTTTACCTGCTCAGCTTTCTGCTGGAGAGGAAGCCATGCACCATCTGTGCCTTGGTCTTCCTGGCCGCCTTGTTTCTTCTCTGCTACAGCTGCTGGGGGAACTGCTTCCTGTACCACTGCCATGATTCTCCCCTGCCAGACGCCGCGCACGACCCCAGCATTGTGGGCACCTAGACCCCTCCGGCTGCTGTGTGAGCTGAGCTCCTATGCCGGGCTCGGCATATGCGAGGACACTGGACAATCTGTATCTAGACTGTGAATAACATCCCGACTTTGAACTCTTTGAAATTTGCGAGGAGCGTCGTCTTTCCTCTGCCTCTGTTTTGGCGGGACAGATCACGCCGTTCTCCGTCATAACCCTTTCATCCAGATTTGAGTTTAAAGCCCCCTACCCTCCACCCCCCATTCCCACCACCACCCCACCTCTTTCCTGCAACCACCAATTGCATTACTGGATCTACAATTTGCATGGGTTGACTTTAGCATTCTGTTCCCCGCTCATGTTGACGATAAGTTCATGCACCTTTTTGTGTTTTTCTCATAACACAATGCTGATAGTTCCCAAGAAGGGTAGAAAGCAGTGTGTGTGTGAGTATGAGTGTGTGCTTGCGCACCTGTCAGCTGTAGAAGCGGAATACCATTTGGAATGAGTTGAGTCTTAAGTGTTACATGGCTGGAAAAAGAAACAAAAAAGGAAAACATGATTAATATGAGTAACTGTGTCCCTCTGTAGACGCCTCACAGAAATGGCAGAGATATTGAAACAATCACAAGTTCAATGGGCGTCGCCTCCAAATTCTGTGTAGTAAGGTGGTATTGGCACACTGTAATTGATATATCACCTAATTTAATAAAGTTGAGTTTAAAAAAAAAAAAAAAAAAAACAGACAGGGGCTATTTTCCATGTGCTGGAAATGAACGATATGAGGTTCGTCTCTGGTGACTTTTTTCATACCTAGTGGAAATGCTGGACGCGGCAGCTGCTGTTATCTGTTACAGATTGATTTATCAGTCTCCGAGGCCTGCTGACTGCTAACGTCGGGAAGGACTGCTGCGTGCGTGAGGCTCGTGGGCAGAACTTTAACCCAGCCCGACTGGCTTCGCTGAAAGTCCGCAAGTCATAGGAACTGAAGACGAAATGAAACCTCTCTGGTACCGTTGTCGATCTTTAGAAAGAAAAAAGTGGGACCCGTTGGAAATAAGAGAATGCTTGGTAAGAGGCGTGGGGTTCTGCGTTCCACCTGTGGGAGTGGCCGGGGCAGCAATAAGCACCGCGCTGGAGCCTGGCTATCCACTCAACTCCAGACACCACACAGCATTCAACGAGTTTTTCCCTGTCGACTTTTAAAAGATGCATTTTGACAATGAATCCCAGAAGAAGAAGAAAAAAACCCCCATTGTATTGTGTGTTTTGTAATGCACGTTGGCAACTGCCAATGATAAACCATTTTGCTCTCATTAGATTAGAGTATATAGTTCTGATTTGATCTCTTGTGAAATTGTGTGGAAACTCGCTAATTTGTATTTGAAATTTTTTGCTGTGTCATTATTCGAAGTCTGTGTCCAATGTTTTTGTTGTCCTTTTTTTAGTTCGGAAGCCTTTGTCAGATTTAAATGGGCTTCTCGTGTATATAAATGAGGTTTTGAGTGAATGCACACTTTGTGCTTGGTTTTCTAATGGCTGATGAAGCTCAAGCCCATTTGTGTATCAGAGTCCCCATAAATTTAGTTTGTGGGAGCAGCAGCAGGGTTATGTTCCTCAGCCATCTGGAGATGCACTGGGGGAAGGAAAGTATTAAAATTAATCTTTTGGGTACTGGGAACGAACAGAAATGTTTTTGGGCTTCAAAATGGGGGCGGGGGGGGGGGGGGGGGTGCAGGCAATGTCCAATTCCCACAGTCCTTTGCCAATCCCTCTGATCCACAGCATTCAGAAATGTCAGCCATTTTGACGGATGAGAACTTTAGAACCATAAACACATGGCGGTTGGTTTGCTCATGCTCTCTCTGCTAACGTGCAGCTCCTCTGCATGCCTCTCAAATTCAGCGGCAGATCATATGACCCTGCGTCTTCTATTTTCATTCTGTCTGTACGGAGAAGCGTAACTGGAGCTTTTGAGATCTAATACAGGGGAATAATCACATGTGTAAAATTAGCAGCTGCCGTTAGCCTCTGCTAGGCCGCTGAGCTGTTGAGATCAGGGCTGAACTGTAGGAACTGGCAACACTGTTATTGGCCCGAGGCTCATGTATTTTAAACTCACGTTCACGCATCACAAAAGTAGTTTTGCACAATAGCTTATGTATAGAATATTGTTGAATACTGCTTCTTTTACAAAAAGTTTTCTTTTTTTTCCTTTTAATTTCCATGCTTGAAGCAGATGAACCAATCATTGTTACTGCTTACTATCCACATTGGATGTAAGGTTTTGGGAATCCTTTGGTATTATTATTTTGCTTTGCGGTACCGATCTCATTTGAGGCCTGTACTTGTGGTGATTAGTAGAGATCCTTTTGAGTGGAAAAACTGCACTTTTAATGATTTGCTGTTCAGAGATTTGTGTTTTGCAGCGAACCCGCATTAGAGAATGACTTTTGAACCCAGTGTAATGACAGAGTGGACTGCTGCATTAAGGTATTGCAAACAATTAAGCAAATGCTGAATGCTTATCAAATATCTTTTCAAGTATAACCAGGCTTTCTCGCTGACTGTGCTGCGGGTTATCGAGGCGCTTGTGTTGTTTTTGTTTTTGCGGATTTGTTGTGTTCTCCTTGAGTTGGAACACTGCCGGTGGTGCTTTCGAAAAGCTGTGAGCCTCCCATCTGTCTCAACCGCCCCATCTCTGCCCCGCCCCCTGCCTCCTACCCATCTCACTGCCTCGCCCCCTCCCTCCTACCAATCTCACTCCCCCGCCCCCTCCCTCCTACCAATCTCACTCCCCCGCCCCCTCCCTCCTACCAATCTCACTGCCCTGGCCCCTCCCTCCTACCAATCTCACTGCCCCCCCTCCCTCATGCCCACCCATCTCACTGCCCTGCCTCCTCCCTCCTACCAATCTCACTGTCCCACACCCGTCCCTCCTACCAATCTAATTTGCCCCGTCCACTGCCTCCAACCATCTCACTGCCCCGCCCCCTCCCTTATACCAATCTCACTGCCCCGCCCCATAACTCCTGCTCACCTTCCTGCCCAACTTGGCCCTGACCGTCTTCTCATTTGCATCTTTGTTGTTTATCTGTTTACAGCCTGTTGCAAGGGATGGCAGTCGGCACCAAATCGTTCTTTTTTTTTTTTTAAATGCACCAAATACAATAAATGTTTCAACAACATATGACTGGTCTTTCCCCACCTGTTTTTACTGCAGGCTCTGTTTTTCTTTGCCGTTTACAAGTAATGTAAGGCATGTTGGAAAATTTTAGCTTTTTAGATGCACGAAGGCATCTCTTCTGTCTCAGAACTGCTAGCATTGCTCATACACAACCTTTTTCAGATGTAATGGGAGGAGATTTTACTGTAACGTTGATGAGCTGCTCGTTCAGTTTGACTCTCTTAGTACAGATCTTAGATTGAGATTAATGTGCATGAAAAGGAAGTAATTTCTTCACTGCCCGAGTGATTATAATCCCTGAATGTGAGCCATGCTCACAAGTGAAGAGCCCATTTTGTTTCTCACAGGAAGATTCATAGTTTGCTGTCAAAATGAGGTATGTAGTCTGATGCTTGGTTGTTTGATTTTAATTTGTATGCAGTGCAATTGACGCCAGGTTGCAAAAATCACTGTTTGTGCATGTTTTATACTTGACAGATTTAAGGACATCCATTTGGGATTGCAGGTATGCCTTCCTCCAAGTTACGGCTTGGCGGGGCATGCTCCATATGAAAATGTCATAGTCAAGAGGTGCTGAAGGAAAAAAAAAAAAAAAAATTCTATTAGCAACTTCTTCATCTCACACTTATCTTCCCTAGGTATGAAAGGAGTATTTGGGTCTGATGTGGAATGTTCAGTGTGGGAGGGGGGAAAAAAAAGACTTTGAAAAATGAAAATCGCTATCACTATCATCTGAATTAAAATCCTAAATTTTGTGAAGTTTCATCAGACATCATAAACGTGTGGCTTGGAATAAAATTAATTTGTCTGGTTCAAAGGCGGTATAATTATCCGTTCTTCGACTTCGACCGCTGTAGGCATTGAAAAATGGATGGTTTCGCTGCGTAATCGCCGCGGTGCATAAATGTGTTCGTCACACGATTTGTGATGGCAGGATATCTGCACTGCAGTGATCGCTTTCTCCTGTAATTGCGTTAGTGGCATAAATTGTTCCGGATTCCATTCATGTCATTTTCGTTTTGCCATAGCCTAACGGCATAACTCGGAGCACTGCAGTCAGGAAACAGAAGTTCCATTCATTTCTACAGAAGGACATTGCTGTCGTGTGAAAAATCTCTGCCTCCCCTGTGATCACAAACCTCTTGGTAGGTGAATAAGGTGGCAGGATTCTTAAAATGGGTGGGGCAACCATTGGCTGTTAACTGTCAACAACTGGCTTGTTTGAACCAGTCAAAAGATTCCGCTCTTTACAACAAAATTTGATAGGTTGAAATTTTGGTCTCACTTAAAAGAAATTCCAAGGTTGACAGCCATGGTACTTTTGCTTTGATTCTTCACCTCTGCCATTGCAGTAATGAGCAAGCTTCAAGGTAAAAATCCTGCATAATATGCCTTTGACAGTGGGGCACAGGTGTAGAAAAGGGTGTGTACACCACACGGGCAACATTTCCAGAGGTTGTGGTGTCCAACTGATTCCAGCCCTTGCAGGAATTGGATCTGGCTCTTGATCCTGAGAGTGGGAGGACTGATGAGCCACTGGGCACCCAGGTGGCCACATTCTCCCAGAAAAGGGAGTTAGTGATAGTGGGGGACTCGATCATTACTTGGGTAGACAGCATAGTCTGTTTGCACGAAATGGAATCCCGTACGGTGTGTTGCCTGTTTTGTGCCCAGGTAGGAGATCTGGAGAGTGTGGACAAGCTCCTGGCCAGAGCAGGGAGGGATCCAGTGGTCAAGGCTAGGTTTGAGGTTCTGCAGGATAAATTTGTGGAGCTAGCAGAAAAGATTAGGAGCAGGACCTACACGGTAGTTTTTTTTCTGGAACACTACCGGTACCACAGGAGGGAAGCAAAGTTTTATTTGGAGGTTAACACATGGCTACAAACCTAGTGTAGGAAAGAGGGGTACAGATTTATGGGGCACTGGGACAACCTCTGGGCTGACCTGTACAAGCATAATGGGCTTCACCTGAACTGGAGGGGTACTGCTGCACTGGGCCAGGGTATGCATAAGGTAGCACAGGATTATTTCAACTAGGGACTTGGGGGGGCAGGGAGGTCAGAAAGTGAAAAGGGTAGAGAAGTGTAGACTGCCAGGATGGAAACTGTCAGGGCTTCCTATAGTAGTGTGTGTTACCGGCTGCCAGCTTTAGACAACAGTGTGAACTCTTTGGGAACATAAAACAAGCTTGTCAGGATTGTGAAACTATTATTATTAGGGTGACTTCAATTACCCTACTATTAATTGGGAAATGATGGCAGGACAAGGAAAAAGTGAGGAAGAATTTTTAGATGTTATAAATGACCTTTTTTGGCACAGTATGTCACAGTATGTCAGCCTACAAGAGGGAAATCAGTTCTGGATCTGGTGCTATATAAAAGGAGACTCGGGTCATTTGACCATGGCTTTTAAATTCATAATGGGGATCAAAAAAGTGAACTACAAGAGATTCTTCAGGTTGAGTTCTGTTAGTAGAACGAGGGGACATAAATGGAAATTAGCAAAAGGTACATTCCATATATCTTTTCACGCGGAGAGTAGACAATGTATGGGATAACCTGCCAGGTCACATAGTAGAGGCAGAAACTCAGGATTGTCAAGACTAGGCTTGATACGTGGTATATACTCTCTAGTCTGCAGGTAAACAGAGCACTAATTTGTTAGGCTGAATAGCCTGTTCTCACCATTGTTTTATGTTATGGTATGTTAAATAGTTCACATGGTTCAGAAGACTGCAAACCCACAAACCTAGGCCAAGTTTTCTTACAGCATGTCAAGGTAATGTATTGAGATACTGGTGAACACATTTGTGCTTTATTAATGTGTGCTTCCAAAGCAGCCGTGGTTGTTATCTAAAATGCAATAAATGCTTATCATTGATTTTAAACCCTTTGTAAATCGAACAATTTGAATATTAATTTTAGCTCAACGGGAGTTGGATGGACCACATATGACACTTGTATGTGGCTCTAAATATGGGTTAAATGCTTTTGTCCAACCACATTCCTTCCTTATGTTTGTTTTAAAAGGTGCACATCCTTTGATGTGTTGTTTTCTTTTTTTTCCAATGCAAACATTCTGAAATAACTGCTGTTGTATTCCTGAAACAATATTTCAGAGTTATAATTCTAAACAGTTATATACATCATCATACTGACTTCATATATATTTTTTGTTTATAAACCAATACTGCATATGAAAAGTGAATATTAATGAAATATGCTAAACATTATTTATAAATACATGAAAAAATGTTTTACATCGCTTGGAACCTGATAATTCTATATGAATGTTCAAACTTGTTTTGGAAAGTCATTGGCTTTATAAAGCTTGGCACTCCATGGGTCTTCGCTGTTCAGCAGGAAGCTCAAGTCTTATTGGATTTCTTGTCATTGCTCTTGACCCGGTGACCTTTAACCTTCGCCCTCCCATCAATGCTGCACGGCTCAGAAGCACTACTGGGAGAAGGAGGAAGTGCACGGTTCCTTCACAAAATGGTGATTTCAGTGTCCAGATTCCTGTAGGCCTCCTCCTGCAGCTCGCAGTGAATCTGATCCATTCTCTGAAAGGCTAGGTGTCCTTTTTTACCTTGGGAGAGAGGAGGAAGAGGAGGAAAAGACAGAGATGAAGACAAAACAAGTAAGACTTTTGCTGTGTTCAGTGTTCAGTGTTAAATGAACTCTTACAGAGTTCATGTGAGTCCAGGATTGCCAGAGTAGACTCATGTAAACTCTGTAAGCGTTGAATGTGAAGGGTTCCTGCAGGTACGAGCATGCGTCACTGCACCGCTACTATAAAGCACACTCCAGGGACATACATTAGCATACATTACATCACACTTAACCGGCCTTCCTGTGCAGGGCTACTTACAATGCAGGAGATTGAGCACACTCACCCGAGTTACTTGAGCAACAGGTTATTAGCCGGTCAGTTGACTGGTTTTACTTGTGTGTATTTTGATTGTCTGGCTGACTGGTTGCCCAGAAAATGTGCATGGGAACATATTGTACGCACATTCAAGACAATCGAGTTTGTCAACAGCTGCCGACCTACGTGAATAGCATCTGCTAAAGGTGTGTAATTTAATATACAGACAAGGGACACCAGCCAAGTGGTCCCATCAAAAGGTTATAGCCATTTCTTTGCATCTCTTAGCCTTTCAAATTAATTCAAAAGACTTATCTTACAATATGTAACTGGATATTTTTACCCTTTTTGACGTAGAATGGCATTTTACCTGGTCAATGCAGCCACGCTCTCTAACATGCATGTGTGTAGCCCTCTTCCACCGGTGCTAAGCTAATCTACGGTGAAATCAAGACAGGGGTCCAGGCCTGCTCCTTGGCCTTGGCCCACACGGGCTGTGGCGTCTGCAGGTTCTCCGTTCATGCGGGAGCTTCTTGTTCAGCCCATCTATCCCTGGTTCTAGTGATGAAATTTAGCTTTTGACAGTGCGTGTGGTTTTAGAATCGACTGTGAGTATTCAGAGTCTTGTGTGGTAAACAAGCAAAAAAAAAAAAAACCTGCTGGAACTTGCCTTGAAGAGAGTTATTGCGAGAACCAGTCTGAATATAAATATAATCTAGTCACACCACCCCCACTGGTGTCTCTTGTATTCTAATACTTGAGTTCTACCCTTTGGTGTGGTTGACAGCCATTTACGTCGCACACGTACAGAACAAATACAGACAAAAGAAGCCGGCAAACGAAAGAGACCACACTGTACAAACTTAAAGGGCATTAATCATGTGACCTGTGAGCCAGTGTTGAATGAGCAATTCATAGCACCCATTACAAAAATAACCACACTCTGTTGCAGCTTACAGGAATAGAATCTAATTAACACTATCATTAATTCACTTCAAGTACTTGGTGTCGTGTAAATATTGCTCGTATATAAAACTGGGTAAATTCATTTTTAAGCAATTGATTTCTGCACCAGCTGTGCAATGCAGAGAGGATATGTGTTGCGATACATGGCGGATTAGTGCAAGTGCCAAAAGGAGGGGTCTTAAATCTTTCAGAAACAAGCATATCCCTTAAACCTCGTGTTACCGCAGGTTCATAAAGATATTGGCCTGTGTTCAGTTAACATTTCTTCTTAACTTTGACAAGTAGACACAAGTGTTATGCTTTTTCTTCACAAACCGACTTCAGTCATTTTGTTTTTGTGACGGCTGATCTTCCCAAACTGCTAGTGAGGAAAAATGTGTTACTCTTAATTTTTAGTCAAGGTTAAGGACAAATGTTGATTTGAATCCCAGCCATTGTTTTTTTTTTGTAGCTGTTGTCGTTAAATTTTACAGAGCAGACAGCTTACATATTCCATGGTCCGTCAGACATGATAAATTATTCAAAATGTTTTCCAAAAAAACATTTTGTCAATAGCCAAAAACTGAATATTTTATGTGTCTAAAAGCATACAAGTATAAAATATACTCACATCTCTTTTTATGCTCAGTTTTGGGTATATAATCATATTATAATATAGATTTAGTAACTTATATTTCTGTGGATGTAGTAAGACTGTACAGGCAAACTCCATTCAGAAATCATAAAAAAATAAATAATTATGAAGTCACAATCTCAACATTTAAGACATAACTTGAAATGTCTTGTCTTAGTTTCATATGAACTGCACCATTCACTGAATTTTCTGAATTCATTCTTTACAATGAGGAAAAGGGGAGGAGTTATATCCAGGTGACATCATTAGAGGGGTGGGGCTCAGTACATTTGTCTTAGTTGTGGGTTAAAGTATTTTATGTGGCACATTAGAAATGAGGTACGTAGGTCACAGGTGCCAGAAACTAGTCCTGAATGGCCACACTGTCTGTTGGTTTTAAGTTGGTTTTAGCAGCAGTTTTTGATTGGTTAAAGGGTCTGAGTGTGTTCTCAAAGCCTTAATTGGCTGTTCTTAGAAAGGAAACAACAAACAGCTACAGATACTGTGGCCCTCTAGGACATGAGTTTGACACCCTTGAGAAGGTAAATAAAGATTGCTGTCTTATCTGGACTTCCCCTTTAAAGGGCAGATAGATTTAAATATCAAACCACAAGAATGAATATTTCTGGCTGGACTTCTCCTTTAAAGGGCAGATAGATTTAAATATCAAACCACAAGAATGAATATCTGCTGGCTGGACTTCCCCTTTAAGGAGCGGATAGATTTAAATATTAAACCACAAGAATGAATAACTGCTGGCTGGACTTCCCCTTTAAGGAGCAGATAGATTTAAATATCAAACCATAAGAATGAATATCTGCTGGCTGGACTTCCCCTTTAAGGAGCGGATAGATTTAAATATTAAACCACAAGAATGAATAACTGCTGGCTGGACTTCCCCTTTAAGGAGCGGATAGATTTAAATATCAAACCACAAGAATGAATATTTCTGGCTGGACTTCTCCTTTAAAGGGCAGATAGATTTAAATATCAAACCACAAGAATGAATATCTGCTGGCTGGACTTCCCCTTTAAGGGGCGGGCAGATTGGCGGGCGCAGTCGGCTGCGCAGACGGGCGGCGCTTACCGAAGGACAGCACGGTTTCCCTGGCGGCGCTGCGCAGGTCCTCGTCCGCAGACCGCCACAGCTCGGCCACCTGCTCCACGCTCTCCGCCGCCTGCGGAAATCACGAGGCGGGATCGTGAACGCTTAATCCTGCTTCGGTCGACCGCAACGCCGTCCCGTCTCCCCCGAGTGAGAAAAACCTGCGCTCAATCCAGGCGCTAAGGCTAGCGCTCCACCACGGCCCCCTAAGAGAGCTCCGGGTCCCGTTGAGAGGGCGCTTCTAAAATGGTTCCCCTTCTTCTATCGCTGCCTGTGAGATGCTCAAAGCCTCCCTCCCACCATTAAGAGGCCCGAAACCGAAATCCTTCTGGAGAACGGCACGGCATTAAAGCACAGATAAAGCGAGAACAAAGCAGATTAGCATGCTGGGGGTGGGGGTGGTGAGGGGGGCTGGTAATCTGCGGCATTAATATTGAATCTGCTGGGATGAAGAGCAGGTATTTTTGACCCGGAGTAGAGACACGCGTACAGGGCTGGAAGGCTTCCTCTACGCACGCACTCGCCCGCGCTGTACCACCCAGAGACGGTGCCCCACTCACCCGCGCTGTACCCCACAGAGACGGTGCCCCCGTGCCACACACACCCACGGCGTGCCCCACACAGACGGTGCCCCACAGAGACGGTGCCCGAGCGCCCACACTCACCCTCAGACACTGTAGTGCCAGGCAGGCGGCTAGCTGCTGCTCTGCATTTCCGTCCCTGAGGACCTCTGTGTAATACACTACAGCCTGGGGATTAAAAAAAACACAAAAACAATCACACCAATGATCCCTCAGGACCTCTGTGTAATACACTTCAGCCTGTGGATAAAAAGCGCAAAAACAATCACATCAATGATACTGCAGATGTCCACCTTTACTCTGATTATACCACAGGGATCTCAAACTCAAGTCCTGGAGGGCCGCTGTGTCTGCTGGTTTTTCACGTGTTCCTGCACTAAACTGCTTCATTTGAGTCACGGAACGGCTGAAGTGTCTGCACACCTTGTTTCCGAGGCCTGAGCTCGCTGCTGATCTGAAAGGAAATCTGGAGTTTGAGATCCCTGGTATACGGCCTCAGGCACTCAAAACAAATTATGAACACTTTTTTTTTTTTTTAATTACTAGCTCAAGGAATGCTTGCATTGCTTTGCCATTAACATTTAAGGCGCTGAGCCTGGCGTCGAACGTAACGAAACAGGAATGTTTCACAGCCGGAACAGGCCGTTCAGTTCTCTGAGCCTCATGCTTTTATTTACAGCGCTGTGACAAGCCTAGACTGGCACAGCATACCCCGAGGGCCCCCGGCACTACTGCTTGACTGTTCCGCACATTGGCGGTCTATCTCTCTCTCTCTCGCTCTCTCTCTTTACACACACAGCTGATCCCGATGCGGTGCCACAACTGTGTGGTCGTTCTGACCGGGTCGTACCTTGGCCCTGAACTGACCGGGTCGTACCCTGGCCCTGACCCGACCGGGTCATACCTTGGCTCTGAGCTGACCGGGTCGTACCTTGGCCCTGAGCTGACCGGGTCGCACCTTGGCCCTGACCCGACCGGGTCGCACCTTGGCCCTGACCGCAGCTGTGTGGTCGTTCTGACCAGGTCGTACCTTGGCCCTGAACTGACCGGGTCGTACCTTGGCCCTGACCCGACCGGGTCATACCTTGGCTCTGAGCTGACCGGGTCGTACCTTGGCCCTGAGCTGACCGGGTCGCACCTTGGCCCTGACCCGACCGGGTCGCACCTTGGCCCTGACCGCAGCTGTGTGCTCGCTCTGACCAGGTCATACCTTGGTTCTGAAGGCCTTGCAGCCTGAGGCTCGGCTGAGGCAGGACTGGGCGGCCCGGGCCACTTTGTGGTTGGGGTCGGTCTGCAGGGCGGCCAGCAGGTGCAGCGTCCGCCCCAGGGGCTGCAGCTCGCCGATCCTCTTCCCCTTCAGCCTCTTCAGGGCCCGCCTCCTCTCCGGGCCCTCCAGTGCCCCCAGCAGGTGCACTGAGGAAGGACGACAAGCCATCAGCTTCAGCGGGACAAAGACAATAGCCAAACAAGGTGGAGACGCTGGGTTTGCAGGATAGTGGAGAACAGTGCACGAATGGCGTCTGTTGCTGTCTGCCGTGAAACTGACCAAATAATCTTATTATTTTCATATTAATATGGATATTGTTCATTAAACAACATTGTTTGGAAAAACAATGACCTCAAGAGCTAAAACAAGAGCTAAAACAAAGACATGCCAGAGAGCTAGCTCAAGCAATGGTCAAGTATTCTACAAAAATGTGCATACGGAAGCATCGCATATCACATGGTGCTAGTGTCACATAAATATTCTTTTTTACAAAATTGTTTTTTGTTACATTTGTCATCTCATCAAAATATTTTCTCTACCACGAAGCAATAATCATGAATTATTCAGAAAAACATGACTTGTTTAGTCTCTGAACAAAATGGTTAACTGTGACAAGACTGGAAAAAAACCCCAGTGACTCGCATTCTTGAACAGAACTCGGGTTTCTCTGCATAATTCTGTGGTTCTGGCAGATGATAAATTCACATGCGTTGCACATGCGCCCAGACGCAGAGGAACAGGACGAGCCGTCAGATGCAGCTGCGTCCAGGAGGGCATTCTCCTCACAGAATTACCTCAGCTGGCGGATTGAGTGGTGTGTGTGCATGTGTGTGTGTTTGGTGTGTGTGTGCAGGTGTGCGTGTGTGTGTGTATGTGTGTGTTTGCATGTGCGTGTGTACGTGTGTGTGTGCGTATGTGTGTGTTTGCATGTGTGTGTGTGTGTACATGTGGTGTGTACGTGTATGTGCGCGTATGTGTGTGTGTGCATGTGGGTGTTTGTATGTGTGTGTATGTGCGTGTGTGTGTACATGTGTGAATGCAGGTGTGTGTGTTTGTGTTTTCATGTGCGTGTGTACGTGTATGTGTGCGTATGTGTGTGTGTGCATGTGGGTGTTTGTATGTGTGTGCGTGTGTGTGTGTGTACATGTGGTGTGTACGTGTATGCGCGCGTATGTGTGTGTGCATGTGGGTGTTTGTATGCGTGTGTATGTGCGTGTGTGTGTACATGTGTGAATGCAGGTGTGTGTGTTTGTGTGCAGGTGTGTGCATGTCTGTGTGTGTGATTTTGAGCAGGTACAGGCTTCATGCTGACTCTGAGGCAGTGTGGGGATTTTATTGTGGCAGTTTTATGAGCGCTGCACAGACCCGCTGTTCCACTCCCAGGACCAGCAGCCGCATGCTGCGCTTTCCCTGCTGCATAATGGATGCATGCAGGAGGGAGACTGTGGCCTGACCCTGGCCAGATGGACTGATTGCTTTTACTTTTTTGGCTGGAAGAGGCGACTACGAGTAAAGATGTCTCTCTCTTTGACTTACTTTCCAAGTAACTGATTGATTCACACACACTTACACACACACACGAGAATTATTAATGGAAAACTATGTGTGACTTGTTCACGTATCAATACAATTACAGTTTAGTCATCTGACACCCACATTTAACCAATGCAACAAAAGTGCATTTCACATAGTGTGCAAACAGCACAAGAGACAGAGATAAGCAAAGTTACATTCAGATCAGCACCTCTGGAAAGGCGAATACCTGCGAGATAAGGGGAGAGAAAGGTTAGGTTTTTTTGATAGAAACACTGAGGTGCAATCTGAAAAGATGGGTTTTTCGACATTTGTGGAAAATGTCCAGTGAATCCGCCCTCCTGACTGACCGGAGAAAGAGTCTCCACCATCGGGGAAGAGGGCAGATGAGAGGGGGGCAGGGAGCAAAGGCTGCTGGGAGCTGGAAGAGATGGGACAGCCAGCTGGGGAGAGGATGCTGAACGGAGAGGTCTGTTTGGAGGCTACGGTGCAACCATTGTCTGCAGATGGGAAGGAAGGGGCAGTACCATTCACAGCTTGGTATGCCAGTGTGTGTGTGTGTGTACGTGTGTGTGTGTGTGTGTGTGTAGGTGTGTGTGTACTTCTTTGTGTGTGTGTGTGTACGTGTGTGTGAGAGTGTGTGTGTTTGTTTGTTTATGTGTGTGTGTGTAAGAGAGAGAGAGTGTGTGTTAGAGAGAGAGTGTGTGTAATTGTGGTGTGTGTGTAAGAGAGAGAAAGAGAGAGAGAGAGAGTGTGTGTGCAAGAGAGAGAGAGAGTATGTGTTAGAGAGAGAGTGTGTGTGATTGTGGTGTGTGTGTGTGTGTGTGTGTGTGTGTGTGATCTGAATGGAATGCTTGCAGTCAGGGCCTGCGATGTACCCTATGAATGTTTATTAAAGATCCATTTTAACAGACCACATGAGACCCTGTTCCCTTGGACAGGAGCGAGCGCTCCCCGGCCCGGGGTGGGCGTACCTTCCTTAGCCAGATGAGACCCTGTTCCCTTGGACAGGAGCGAGCGCTCCCCGGCCCGGGGTGGGCGTACCTTCCTTAGCCAGATGAGACCCTGTTCCCTTGGACAGGAGCGAGCGCTCCCCGGCCCGGGGTGGGCGTACCTTCCTTAGCCAGATGAGAGATGTGCTCTCCGAAGTCCGACAGGCCCCATCTGCTCAGGTAGTTGAAGAGCTGGAATGCGGTCACATGCTGGGCCTTTAGTGGGGGCGCGGGGGCCATCCTGCAGCTGGCCTGGATCTGCTTCAGGAGCAGCGAGAACACTGCAGGAGGGGAGCACATCGAAACGCCGCTGAGCACCCCCTCCTGTACCCGAGTAGCAACTCAACACCCCTCCTGCATCCGCCTCCAGACTCAACACCCCTCCTGTACCCGCCTGCAGACTCAACACCCCTCCTGCACCCGACTGCAGACTCAACACCCCTCCTGCACCCGACTGCAGACTCAACACCCCTCCTGCACCCGACTGCAGACTCAACACCCCTCCTGTACCCGCCTGCAGACTCAACACCCCTCCTGTACCCGCCTGCAGACTCAACACCCCTCCTGTACCCGCCTGCAGACTCAACACCCCTCCTTCACCCGACTGCCGACTACCTGTTAGATTTTAGCATGGCCTGTCTAACCCTAAGCACCATTAGCTACTGCACTTTACCTGTCTATCTGCAGGACGTTAGCAAGCCCTGTCTAACCCTATGCACCATTAGCTACTGCTCTTTACCTGTCTATCTGCTGGACTTTAGCATGGCCTGCCTAACTCTAAGCACCATTAGCTACTGCTCTTCACCTGTCTATCTGCAGGACTTTAGCATGGCCTGTCTAACCCTAAGCACCATTAGCTACTGCTCTTTACCTGTCTATCTGCAGGACGTTAGCATGGCCTTTACATTCTCAGCCCCTGTGGGGCTGTGGGATATGGAGTGCTGACCTGCGTCTGCCTGGCCTGGCTGCTTGGCTTTGACTTTGTGGATGAAGCGCTTCCTCAGCATCTTCGCCAGCGTTTCTGCTGAGCAGCAGAAGATGGCGTCTCCGCTGGTGCTCTCCTCCCAGAGGGCGAGCAGCCCCTTCTGTTTCTGTGCCTTTGGAACGACTGTGACATGCAGAAACAGGAAGCAGAATGAGACACAGGAAGTGAAGACTGAAACAGGAATGAGACTTGAAATACAGGGACATGATCAAACGCTGCAAAAAGATATTTTTTAACGTGATACTGTGGCAAACAATATGAAAAATTAAGTTTTTTTTTATTTTTCTCATTTTTTCTCAATTTCTCCCAGTGAATCCAAGCTTTTAGTGTAGATATAACATATGTTTCTGTTATTTATTTTATTAAATGAAATTATAAATTATTTGTGGAATGATAGCATGTTCAATGTGTCACAGAGTATTTTGTATGTATTTTGTATTTCTTTCCACTAGAGGGTGCACATCGTCTTACATTGAGGCCACGTTACATTTTACATTCACAGTATTTTAAAACAATTAACATATGATAAACATATGATTCTACTCACAGGAACTGAGAAGAAACATAAATAATACCAAACAAGAGATGAAGAATAACTTTGAACTGAGAATGACATGAACTGAGCAAACTTTGCACTCAATTTCTAATCAATCTTATTAATTACTCATTGATAACTACCAATTTAGTAAAAGTCCGTGCAAGACATTTCAGTATTTAAGTTCTATTGCTTCCACTAATTTTGCATCATGTTATATGTAATACATATAATGCATTATAATGCGTTATAATTCATTTTTTGAACACAACACCACTTACTGTCTGCTACTGCGTAGGAGTCAATCTTCTTCTCTAAGGACAGCTTGCTGATCCTCTCTAATGTTTCCAATTGTAGTGACAGCTCTTCCAAAAGTTCCTTCTGGGCAAGAGCAGAGCCTGTGGCCTCCATTTGCTGTGATACAGTGGAACATTCCAAGGAACAAGATGATAAAATAAAACTCTCAAAGCAGCTGCTATACACTGTAAATATGCACAGCTGAACTACAGACATTCATTCAATAATAAGAACATTCAGGTTCAGGTTTTTTGTCTTAAAACAAGCAAGCACACATGTGCACACGTACGCACACGCACACTTTTACAAAAGTGATAGCACCAGGTAACACCAGGTAAAAAACACACACTGTTTTAAAAAGCCAATAGCACCACCACCTGTTAGGCAGTTTACGCAAAGGGATGGCCAGTATTTTAAATACAGGTATTTTAAAAATGGATTTGTGTGTATGCATTTAATATGTCTATGGTGGCACTTCTGTGCCACTATCTGTGGCACTTGCCAAGCCACCTACGGCTCCACCATTTTGTTTGTAGTTTTTAGGAAGGCATTTTGTAGTTATTTAGCATGATGCTAGCTGCTTACCTGCAGCAGGATTTTGCAGGTTTCCAGGTGCACTTCCAGAGCCTGATCTAGACTGGAATTCCCTGTGGTAAGGGGGGCCACATCCGACTCCTCAGGTGACGAGGTGTCCTGTGGCAACAGCCCCAGGCTCCGCAAAGTGTTCTCCTGGAAGGAGCCAATCCTGTGGAAGGGAGAAATTGATGCAGATCACATGGGTGGGACCACAGTGTGTGTGTGTGTGGGGGGGGAAGGTACACACAATCTGCCTGGGCAGAAGTATTTCACATACTTTCGTTTTTACATCTGCTTGCTCCGAACCCACTGAGCAAGACCCCGCAAACCACTCACTCTCAGCATGAATCCACACTCTCAGCATGAATCCACTCACTCTCAGCATGAATCCACTCACTCTCAGCATGAATCCATTCACTCTCAGCATGAATCCACTCACTCTCAGCATGAATCCATTCACTCTCAGCATGAATCCACTCACTCTCAGCATGAATCCACTCACTCTCAGCATGAATCCACTCACTCTCAGCATGAATCCACTCACTCTCAGCATGAATCCACTCACTCTCAACATGAATCCACTCACTCTCAGCATGAATCCACTCAATCTCAGCATGAATCCACTCACTCTCAGCATGAATCCACTCACTCTCAGCATGAATCCATTCACTCTCAGCATGAATCCACTCAATCTCAGCATGAATTCACTCACTCTCAGCATGAATCCACTCAATCTCAGCATGAATCCAGTCAATCTCATCATGAATCCACCCAATCGATCCATTTGTGGGGGGGGGGGGGGGGGGTTTGTTTTGAACCCTGTGAACCTCCCCTGAATCCGTCAGAGGGTCAAACCACTACAGGACTCAACCAAAGCTCTGCACATTCATGGAAATACAGTTCCATCTGTTTTCCCATAGATGAAAATCTGTTTCCCCCAAAGCCCCTAACACGCATATTAAGCCTTTTTTTAGGTCTTTAGCGTCATACAGGCTTGGTTTCTAACAGGAAACACACACAGCCAGGGACCAAGGCCTCATTCCAATCACTTATTTTATCCGTCCTTGAAATTCCCTGAAATCAATCACGGTCCGCCATCTTTAAGGCCATCCCATTGAATGCTCTTTGGAGGAGCAAGGACTGAGGAGGCTGCCAGAGGATGCTTCAGTGAGGATAGTGCATCCTTTGCAAAAGTATTCTTTTGGAATGCATGATGTCTAATGATGGCCCTGTGGATCCACCTCTCCCCATCTGCCACGTCTGTAATTGATGTGGCTTCAAACTGACGCTTGACTGAGCATGGATGTTCCATATGCCTAATGCACGGAGCTTTGATGCCTCTGTCCTTCTATATTTTCCTTGCATTATTTCCTTGCATCCTCTGTTGGGTGGAGCTAAGGAAGCAAGGAAAAGACGTAAGGAAGAGATGCAAGGAGATTAAATAACCAATTGGAATGAGCCCCAGGCCAAGCGTTTGAGCTCATCTCTAGCCCTGATCTCGCTTTTCTGTAGCCCGCACACTGAAAAGAGAAAGGCAAAAGTGCTGTAGTCAGGCTGGTCCTCTGTACAGGGTACACAATGAAGATGGACACAAGGATGGCAGAGGGATTCTAGGCAGGATCCCATTGAGGTTTTTTAAGTTCAGAGAGGGATTTACAAAGTGAACTGTAAAGGATTGCTCAGGCTCAGTTATGTGAGCAGAACAAGGAAACATGGGTGGGAAAGTGGGTGAAAGGTACTTTCCACACTGAGCCCAGAATGACTCAGCACGCGTAACAGCTTGTTTAGTAGAGGCAGAAGCTCTGAGGACATTTAAACTCAGTGTCTGATACTCCTTTGACCAGGGGTCTCAAACTCCAGTCCTGGAGGGGTTGTAGTCTCTGCTGGTTTTGTGATTATCTTTCAATCAACAGCCAATTTAGGCCTTGGAAACAAAGGGTCAAGACTCTTCAGCCAATCAATGACTTCAATTAAGCACTTGAGTGCATGAGCACATGAAAAACCAGCAGACACAGCAGATTCTCCAGGATTTGAGTTGGAGAACTCTGCCCTAGATACACAAATCAGACCCTCGATGCAAGTAGTAGTAGCCTGCTTTTCTTGTGTAGAGATTAAACTCGTTTGGAGTCCCAGGTCTAAATCAGTCCCTGGTCATCATTGTCATCATCATCATCATTAAAAAGAGTTTATTAAAAACAGGGCACCCTCATTAAAAAAGGTTCCCCCGCCACCCCCATTCCAGAAACACACACATACAAACACACACTCTTCTAGTTTTGTCTCTCTCCTCATCAGTATGGAGTTGGGCTAAGTGTAGCCAGCAGAGATGGATAGTCCAGGGGTCAAAGAGTAAAAGCCCTGGGTTTCATCTACCTATGAATTCAGCCAGCTGATTTCATAAGTGGAAATTTTAGCTTGGCTGAAGAATTGTGCTCATTAGCAAATCCAGGTGATTACAACAAAATACTGGAAGAGGACTTCTACTAGCTGAACCTAGAATTACCACCTCTGGCAGGCAGGTTCAGAAGAGAGGGTACCATTCTCAGTGCTGAGTTCAGGTGTCCTGCAGTCATGGAAAGGCAAAACAGACACTCTGGCTCTCATGTAGTATTGTGTGTGGACTGTAGGGTGTAAAATAGTCACTGGCTCTCCTGTAGTACTGTGTGTGGACAGCAGGGTGTAAAATAGTCACTGGCTCTCCTGTAGTGCTGTGTGTGGACAGCAGGGTGTAAAATAGTCACTGGTTCTCCTGTAGTGCTGTGTGTGGACTGTAAGGTGTAAAATAGTCACTGGCTCTCCTGTAGTACTGTGTGCGGACAGTAGGGTGTAAAAATAGTCGCTGGCTCTCCTGCAGTACCCTGTGTGGCCTGTAGGGTGTAAAATACTCACTGGCTCACAGACCTCAGCTGCTATGTCCCATGTGTGATTGTGGGTGGCACAGTAGTAACTGGAGAGGCAACTCCAAATTATAGAGAAGGAAACGTGTGCTGTTAAAAGTAACGCATGAATTCCACCAGGGGGAGCTCTGACAGCAGTGTCCTTACGTTTTTTTAATCAATCTGCGCTGCAGTATGACAGCCTAAAGAGGAAGTGTAACCCTTACCCTGTGTCGCTCAGCCGAATACTTCCCAGGCAGGAGATGTCATCCGCGTTAAAATCCGTGGACAGGAAGTCAAAACTTTCCAGGACCTCCTCCACAGCCAGGGTCTCGGCAGAGTTGGTCTTATGCAGGTAAAGATCATTCTGAGGGGACGCAAAAGTGTGTGTCATATGATGCATTGAGATGTCATCGATTAACAGATTCAAAAGTGTCTGTCAGTCGATCTATATTTTTTTTTTATGCTTACCAAGTTTATATTGATATAATATGTTTATATTTAGGATGTTTCTCTCTTACTGCATTTCTTACAGGGGTTGAAATCCACTTTTGTTTGGTTCAGAAAATTTTACCAACATGCCCAGTTCCTTATCTGTTTTTAGACTACATGGTAGTATTTAAACTACATGGTAGTAGCTCATTGGTTGTACAATAGTTAATTCTAATAAGGAAACTGTTGCAGCTTCAGACTTCTGGCTAATTGCTGATTTAGGCAGATACATTTTTGAATGTCATTCCAGTTCACTATCAGCCATTTCTCTGGGCATGAGAATTAGCACAAGGCAACTCTGAAGCGCTGCCTGGAAGCATTTTTTCTTTCTAACAGGATGCCAAAATCTTTTGAGCAAACAGCCCATTGGCTGTCTCATTCAGCCAGTGGACCATTGGCTAACACACTCAAAGCAAGCAGCCTATTGGCTGACTTACTCAGGTCAAGCAGCCCACTGGCTGACTGACTAACTTAGAGCAAGCAGCGTATTGGCTGGCTCACTTAGTGCAGGCAGTCCATTGGCTGGCTCACTCAGAACAAGCGGCCTATTGGCTGACTCACTCAGAGCGTGTGGCGTATTGGCTGACTCATTTAGGGCAGGCAGCCCATTGGCTGGCTCACGCAGAACAAGCGGCCCATTGGCTGACTCACTTTTAAGACATTATGGAAGTTGATGATGGTCTTCTCCAGCCTCTGTAGCTCCCTCTGGGGTTGGTCTTTGCCGTGCAGCGCCCCCTGCAGTTCCCTGAGTAGCGTGGCAATCCTCCGGGCCGAGGCCCTCCTCAGGCCGCCGCTCCTAGGGGCTGGGCCCACTGGCTCCGCCCCCATGGCGGTGTCTCCGGAGGGGGCGAGGCCATTCTGTTTGAGGATGTCGGGGGTGCTGTAGCGTTGCGGGGGGAAGGGCGAACTGGGCTGGCTCTCCCCAGGGGTCGGGGGTCCCGCGTTGGGATCGGGGGGCCAGTGGTCCCCTGTCTCCCTGGGGCTGTCCTGCTCTGGATCATCCCTCGAGCGTTGGGCCTCCTCCACACACGTGTCCTCCTCTTCCTCCCCACACAGGGACTGGGTGAAGGCCTGGGTGGAGTCGGACATGTAGCTGAGTAGGGACACGCCCAGCGATTCCTTCCGAATCAGGGGAAACGAGCTGTCGGGGTCCTGGAACTGCTTCGCCATGGACTGGGAAAGAGGAAGAGAGGAGAGGTGAGGGTGGTGGTGGGGGGGGGTTACTCTTTCCAAACATCCGGCGCTCTTTGGGTGCTAATGTACTGTATCCGTCTAGAGCAACGCGTTTGAAATTCCAGCACTGGAGCCCCACGCTCTGCGCATTCTTCTGGGAACACTTGGGCCCTCTCCGTGTTTTTGCAATGTTCTCTCAAAAGTTCCCCAGCACATGTTTACATTCAGATTCAAGAATTTAGCAAGATTCTCGTATCCTCAGGGTTTTACACATGATCCGTTTACACAGTTGGATATTTGCTTCAGCAGGTTAAATAAATCATTCAAGGGTCCATCGGAAACGTCCCATCCGAGAATCAAACCTGCAACCTCGGAGACACAAGCTGAGTTCCCAAACCGTTACTCCACTGGTTCTTAAACTTCACATTACATTACAGGCATTTAGCAGATGCTCTTATCCAGAGAGAGACTTTATACATTACACAGCATTATACATAGCATTTACATTACATCTATTTATATAGCTGGATACATACTGAAGCAATTCAGGTTAAGTACCTTGCTCAAGTGTACAACGACAGGGTCCTACCTGGGAATCGAACCTGCAATCTTTAGGTTGTAAGACCAGGTCCCTACCCATTATACTACACTGCCGCCACTCATATTAAACTTGTTAATATAAGGACCCAAATTAGAAATACTTTTTAATCCAAGACCAAAGCTACATATTTAGTACCTTTCGGGGACCCTTCCAATTCACACCCTAGCATAGCCGAGTGGACTACAGAATCCTGGGACCCACCTCATATGTGCCAATGACTCATTTTGGGTCCCGATCCACAGTGTAAGAAACACTGCATTACACTCTGAGCTAAACTACACCGACGCATTGCATCACAATGCAAACGGACACTGTGGTATCTAAGCTGTCAAAAATACAGGCAGAATCACAGCTAGATGAATCAGAGTTGCGCACAGTGAAATGTCCAGTGTAGACTCAACTCAAACAGAGTACGGTGTGGGACCGCACGCGCAAAGATGGAAACGCACTTACGATGAAGTACTTCTCCGTGAAGCTGGGCGTGTTCGGGGGGGTCCAGCTGTAGAGGGACCCCTTCCGGCTGTGGACCGACAGCTTGCTGGAGGCGCTGGTGACGGGCCGCATCTCCGCGCTGTCGAACGGGCTGGAGAGGACGCAGCGGGAAGGCGTGAGAAGGCGTCACGGTCGCGTCCCGACCGATAAGGGGCAGCACCGCACAGCGCGTCGCACGCGACGCGTTTCAAGGGCCGCTAATTAGAATTCCTTCAACCCGAAAAGCGGTTTTATTTTCCCTGGCTCGGCAGTTTGTGCCGTTGTGGAAAGACGCGTTCATTAGGACGGGGTTCGTCGCGGAACGACCCACGGCGAAGAACAGCGGGAGGCGCGGCTCGCCGCCAGTTCGCTCGCCGGGTGTTAGCGGCCGTGCGAGAGAGGGCGTTGTCGGAGGCCGTTAAAAGAGGAAGGAGACGCGGCGTCCCCCCGGCCCGAAGAGGCAGAGGAACAGCCACCAGCCGCTGGGCCGCTGGGGTCGGCTTTGTTTAATTTACAGAGCCTGTGAAAAAGAGACCATGAAAATGACCTCCACCTGGAGTCTGCAAGCTCATTCTCCAGCGAAACCTGATCTATCCCGGGGAGAGAGCAGGGCTGGAGTGAGAATGTGTGTGTGTGTGTGCGTGTGTGGGTGTGTGTGTGAGTGAGTGTGTGAGTGTGTGTGTGTGTGTGTGCGTGTGTGTGTGTGTGTGTGTGTTTTCTCTCACAGCTGGGCCTGGGAAGTGTCACAGAGAGAGAGGAGGGGAAGAGGTGCTGGAAGCCTGGTCTGTGTTTGGATACTGACCCACAGAGCGGAACGCAGGAACCTGCTGAGAGACCCCCTAACCCCCAACCTTCAATACCCCAACCCCCTAACCCCTAATACCCCAACCCCCAACTCCCCTAACCCCCAACCCCCAATACCCTAACCAACTAACCCCCAATACACCAACCCCCCAACTCCCAATACCCTAACCCCCCAACCCCCAATACCCCAACCCCCTAACCCCCAATACGCCAACCCCCCAACTCCCAGTACCCTAACCCCCAACCTTCAATACCCCAACCCCCTAACCCCTAATACCCCAACCCCCAACTCCCCTAACCCACAACCCCCAATACCCTAACCAACTAACCCCCAATACACCAACCCCCCAACTCCCAATACCCTAACCCCCCAACCCCCAATACCCCAACCCCCTAACCCCCAATACCCCAACCCCCCAACTCCCAGTACCCTAACCCCCAACCTCCAATACCCCAACCCCCTAACCGCTAATACCCCAACCCCCAACTCCCCTAACCCCCAACCCCCAATACCCTAACCCCCCAACCCCCAATACCCCAACCCCCTAACCCCCAATACCCCAACCCCCCAACTCCCAGTACCCTAACCCCCAACCTCCAATACCCCAACCCCCTAACCCCCAATACCCTAACCCCCTAACCCCCAATACACCAACCCCCCAACTCCCAATACCCTAACCCCCAACCTCCAATACCCCAACCCCCTAACCGCCAATACCCCAACCCCCTAACCCCCAACCTCCAATACCCTAACCCCCAATTCCCCAACACCCAAACCCCCAATACCCAGCCCCCTAACCCACAATACCCAATTTTCTGCATCCTTTCTCAAAATTGAAAGACAGAGAGGATTTATACTTAGATGACATCACTGTTTCAGGGCGGAGTTCTGTAACGGTTTAAGTAGTGCATGTGACAAATAAGAAATGAGAGGGTTAGATTATTCCAAAAGGCAAGGACCAGCTCATTGATAAAATATTTTTGGCTTGAGTTCCCTTTTACCAAGACTTAAACCAGGGATTTTCACACTTAGTCCTGGAGGCCTCTTTGTGTGCTGGTTTTTGTTAATGTCAATATCTTGAACAATTCAACTGTCCATTTTTCCCCTTAAACCTATGTTAACACAATGCAGGTTTGGCTCATTGATATATTTTCAATGACCTGGTGTTCACATTTTCAGTAATTAGAACCCAACTTATTTCAGTTGTAGATACAATTTACCCTGTAAAACTTGTTTCAAAAGCTAATTAAAAGGATTACAAGTTTAGTGATGTGAACCCAGGATATGTTCCCTGGCATGCACAGCTGCTTCTGATATAATGTGGCCTTCAGAGTGCAATTAATCCCTCAGCTCATTAAGCCTTAAGAACAATTTAATGAACAGCTCGTTTCATATCAGGGGTCGCAACTGTGGTTGGAAAACGAGCGCACACAGGGGGGTACCTCAGTCCCAGAGTTTGGGGGAGCCCCGCCTTAGAGGACGGGCCCCCCCAGGACAGGACGGGCCCCCCCCAGGACCGAGCGGGGGCGGGCAGACTCACTTCCACACCACCTCCAGCTGCAGCTTGATGGTGCCCAGCTCGGTGATGTCCACCACCATGATCTGGGGCTGCGAGGTGAAGAAGTCGGCGCTCTGGCAGGTGACCACGCCCACCAGCACCGAACCCAGCCCCTTCACCTCCGTCACCTGACAAGGACACAAAGGTTAAAGGTCACTCGTTGTACAGGGCATGCATGTTTATAGATGTATGTTTTTTTGTTTTTTTTGAAGTAGTTTTAATCTTTCTGTGCCACTGAAACGCACTCTGTGAACTTCAGAGCTAGTTAGAATGAGCTCTTGTATGCAGCTTGAGGGCTTTGGCCATTCCAATTTAATCTTGCTTTTCAGAAGGAATACATTTTAAAATTGGCCCCAAATCAGGGCTTTTTTTGTTCCCCTTCAGTACTACATTATTTGTCATTTCATAACGTGAGGGTATTGTTTAAAATGAATTCAGTGGACAGGTGCTCTGTTTACATGGCCTGCTGTACTTGGTTTTCAGTGAGCCTGCGTCATGTCATGTGTGTGTGCATTTGTGCGTGTGTGTGTGTGTATGTGTGAGGATATGTGTGTGAGACAGTGTGTGTGTGTGTGCGTGTGTGTGTGTATGTGTGAGATGGTGTGTGTGTGTGACGGTGTGTGCATTTGTGTGTATGTGTGTACACGTGTGTGTGTGTGTGTGTGTGTATGTGTGTGCGTGTGTGTGTGTGTGTGAGATGGTGTGTGTGTGTGTGTGCACGTGCGTGTGTGTGTGTATGTGTGAGATGGTGTGTGCGTTTGTGTGTGTGTGTATGTGTGAGATGGTGTGTGTGTGTGTGTGTGTGTGTATGTGTGAGATGGTGTGTGCGTTTGTGTGTGTGTGTGCATCATTCTCCCCACGTACTGCAGAAGAGCGGAAGCTGTCCGTCATTGCGACCTTCTGAAGTGCTGTTTACACAGATGGGCCCGCATTCACACACGAGTCCTTGAGCCAGATCACTCACCTTTATTTCAAAGTTCTCGTGGATGTGGGGGAGGAAGACCATCTCCTCTTCGTCCCATGACTGCCGGTCGTCCGTCTGGATCTCCCCGCGCATCCTCCACCTCTGCCTGCCCAGACGGACCAGAACCTGGGCATGCAGACAGACAGACAGACAGACAGACACAATCTCTTTAGGCCTGACCTGGAAACCAGTAACAAGTCCTATAACAACATTATAACATTATAATAATTATGATATATAAAACTAAAATTATTTTTAGACCTAAGTGCTATAATTAAGTCACAAAATGGTCAATATTGATATGTGTTGAGAGCTGAAGATCTCACCTCATACTGATCTCCAGGACAAAGACGAGCAAAACCAATCAACCCTTATAAACAAAGAGGGAAAACATTATTGCACGACATATTTACAACATTACAACATACAAGTGATTTCATGAAACTTAATTGGCTCCTAAGGTAATGCCCACATGCCTCTATGACGCCATACCCATTTCAGAAACATTGCCTGTATTTTGGGATACGCTATCTCCCCCTCGGCTTGAGCCCTGCCCCGTACCTTTCATCTTTATGTGCAGTTCCCCCAGCAGGATCTCCAGCTCTCCCTCCATGATACACATGTCCTGAAAAGCACAGGGGGTTTGGGGATGGATTACCCCTCTTTTTCACAGCACCGTACCGGCTGGCTCTCAGGCGGCAGATGAAACGGAAACAGAGACACTAGGTACCTGCTAACTTTCCATCCCAGGGAGTTCGATGGGAATGCTCAGGCTTGCTCAGGTCAGCAAGCCAGCTAATGTCAGCTACTGCACCTTCATTACCTGCTGTTATTTTACACACCTGAGCAGCCCACACCTACGGGCTGTGCCGACAGTTTGGGGTCTGAGATTGTGTGTGTGTGTGCGTGTGTGTGCGTCCGTGTGTGTGTGTGTGTGTGTGTGTGTCTTTGTGTGTGTGTGTGAGAGTATGCCTGCGCGCTTGCACGTGTGAGGAGCCGGTACCTCCAGACTGTGCCAGTGGTTTGGGGTTTGAGAGTGTGTGCGTGTGTGTGTGTGTGTATGAGGCCTGGGGTGTGTGTGTGTATGTGTGTGTGTGTATGAGGCCTGGGGTGTGTGTGTGCGTGTGTGTGTGTGTGTATGATGCCTGGGGTTTGTGTGTGTGTGTGTGTGTGTGTGTGTGTGTGTGTGAGAGAGAGAGAGCATGTGTGTGTGTGTGAGATCGTGCCTGCGCGCTTGCACGTATGCACAGCCCGTACCTCCAGACTGTGCCGGTGGTTGCGGCTGAGCTCCAGCAGGCTGTCCCTGGACGCCCGTGAGGAGGGGGACAGGGAGAAGGCCCTCTTCATGTTCACCGCCCCCTGGCACAGCCGCCACTGGATGCAGTAGGTCTCATACAGCTCCTCCACCTGCCACAGAAAGAAACTTTAAAGCCTGTCCACACACAACACTGCTTTCATGCCTGGCTGTATTCATATAAAAAAGGTAATAAGAAGAAGAAGACGAAGAAGAAGAAGACGACCAGCATTTGAGGAATACAGTCTTAGATGATTTCATTTCATTCACATAGAAAATGTGGCACATCAATGCCAATTCATAAAACAAATATTTTACACATTTTAACAGGCTACATGTAGCATGCTACAAGTGGAAAGCAAACAATCAGGAGATCCTATGCTTGTGTTATTCAACACACTGGAGCATTTTATTGGTCTCTGATGGCATGCCAGACCTTTCGAATGAAGGGTCTGTGTCCAGTGTTCCAGTCTCCCATGACCTGTTCTGTCTTACAGAGCTGTTGTGAGAAGGCAGTCAGTGGCATATCATGCCTGTGTTTATTGGTAGAGATCTACACCACTGAATCAGTTACCTTGCTGATGTGGAACTCCAGCCTCCGCATGTACCTCTCCAAAGCTCGGATCTCCTGTTGTCGTGAATCAAAGACAGTCTTTTAAGACACGTTCCATGGCAACTGCTTTTTGGTAGTGTTTTAACAATCACACATCACAGCTCAGAAAACACAAGCAAACAGAAGAAGCTTGGCTTAGACTGAGAGATAAACAGTTTTAGTTTTTGGTATTTTTCTGAATGTGGAAAGCTTCCATACTGACAAGTGCAGTGCCACACTTTCACTCCATGTTTAACCACTGATGTGTGTTATTAACTCAATACACTGTCCCTGTTCTTGAATTCTATACAGTGTTCCGATTTTTAACACCACACTGTGTTCCTGTTCTTTAACTCTATACAGTGTTCCTGCTCTTTAATTCCATTTAGTGTCCCTGTTCTTTAACTCATACAGTGTTTCTGTTCTTACCTACGTAAATATGCCTTCAGTGTAATTAGCTAGCTATCAGCACAACGCAGATTCAGAGCAGCCAGTGTTCTGAGTGAGAGAATGAACTGAGCATGTGCGGAGAGATTCTGAGTGCCAGGAGAGACAGTTCTGCATGTGAAAAGTAGATATGTGGAAGTGAGCTGAGCATGTCAGACAGAGGTTTGAGCGAGAGGCTGCGTAAACTCCTGAGAGAAGAGAAGGCGTAGGGTTATGTAAACACAACTTTCTGTGCACAAATTAATGTTCTGCTCGCTCAACTTGTGGCATTAATACAATGTGATGTAAACCCTGAAGTGGGTGTAACCCTTCGTGCTGCATTGGTATTGGGAATTTCTTTTCAAGATGTAACCTAGCTGCCCTTAAAATGTGTTTTTGGCTAATGCCTTCACTTTGCTAAACGTAAATATATGTCTAAAATATAACAATAATTTTAAGACTGAAGCAAGACTGCAATGCTTATAGTACATAAGAGAACGTACCTTTTCTAGATCATATAGAAAAGCCTAGAATTGGGAAAAAAAGAAAGAATTGATTTTCAGTCAGCAGTTCAATAGTTGACAGTTTATACACTTATATTTGCTTCAGGGGTTGCCTTGCAGTAGTGAATTAAATAATTAAATACCAAATGGTAAATGTTATTATTCAGGTTATTCAGATTAACCAGCTTTTCATTGACAAAAATATGTCTGTCTCTGTCTCAGTTGTATTACACAGGGGTTTCTGTAGTTCACTGTAACAGAAACTCAGAGGCATAGATCACTCGCCTCCCAGTTCTGCTTCAACCGGTAGCCCCCTTTAACGGGGGATTTGCTCTGTAGACCTTAAAGCCTTGTGGGTATTTCAGTCTTTGCGTAGAGTGGGTGTTTGGCTTGAGCCGTAGACAGTGGGGAGGCTTTGCCCCGCTAGCTCAGCGCTAACTCCAGTGTGATTAATGGGCAGTGGGCCGGGGCCCTGCCCTGGATTATCTTACCAGTCTGGAGTTCCTTCTGCTGTCCTTCTGCTGGGAGGAGAGGAAGTCCATCTCCCCCTGATGGCCCTCCAGGTACTCCCTGCAAACACAAGCGCAGATGTGACCGTGAACTCGCGGTCTAATATTTCACCTTGGGCAGTCTGGGTCAGGGCCGTGACCCCCGATGGTATGTACTGCAAGGGCAGAGTTGTGTTTAACAGCACCCCAAAAGAGCCTTCCACTGTCTGCCCCCCCCCCCCACCCCCCACCCCCCACCCCCCATAACCTTCTTCAGTGGAACAAAGCACAGTATTCAGTCTTTGGTCATATTTTGGTCACAAGTTTGCGGGCAAAAAAGTTCTAATTTGTCAACTGTGAGAATATATTTTCCCAGACAAGAGAAATATCATGAAATTACGTTGACACTGCAAACCACATTTTGTGCACTTTTAGAAGTATTGACTGTGACATAACCACAAAAAAGCCACAACATCCATCAATGAAACCAAGAGGAACTTCTGCTTTAACGGTCTTTAGCCAATGAATTAAGCAGTCTCCATTAAGAAAGTTAAGCAAGTGTCAAAGTGTCCATTTAGTGAATAGCCTCTGTTCAGTTTAATTAAGCTGTCTCTATTAAATCAATTAGACCGTCTCTATTCAGTGAATTAAGCAGACTCAAATAATTAATTAAGCAGTCTCTTAAGGTAGTTTCTTCCATACACTGAATTGACGAGGATATAAAAGAGGTATAGACCATCACCTGAAGTAATGCCTCATCACCCTATTGGCTCCTGCATAAACTTTGAAACAGTATTGCCTCCTGGGAAAATTCTTGGAGGAGTTCACTGAACCTCATCCCTCCCAATGATACGGAATGATGCAATGCAAACACAATGCAAGGCTACTGCAGTACCTTTTAGGATGGAACTCCCTGCATCTCATGCATCTAATGGCTCAAATCATTCCTGGGTTTTTTGCGTTTTTTAACAGGGGTTATTTTATGACCAGGACTTTAAAAAGTGAATGGTGAATTTGAGTGGAATAACCTTGAGAAATGTTTCCTGGCACAATGCTAGATATTCATACTGTAATAGTAAATTCAACATTTTCCCCCAGTGGTTTCCCATATAAGTCCCTTAATATGATACTATTCCTGGAAGTATTGAAGTTTTTATTAAGTTTTTTTCCTGTTACTGTGATAACACATCCACTGTAGATGAACTCGCTCCCTCCTGTTGGGCTGAAGTTTAAGACGGACAATTTCACCTACATGAAAACTCCTCTGAAGATATGCAAAAGTTATGAAAAAACACTGTACGAGTGTTAAGAAAAAAAGACATGTAGTGTATTCATTCTCAGCAAAAAAACACTAAAAGGGATTCAATTGAGGTTTCTAAATTCATTAAAGGATTTATAAAATTCTTAGTCATCTTACTGAGCAGAAATGTCAGTCAGTAAAATGTTGATGCCGTGTAGGGGCCGTGTAAACTGTGAAATCTATCTGTCTCACTCAGCACAGTTGTTAATGTGAACAAATGATGCATTTACATTGCACATGCTGTTCATGGACGAACGGTGCATCAGCAGCCAGTACAGTGAGGCAGTATGAGCATGCCAAACAGTTGTTATTAACCAAGCTTGTACTTAACCTCACTCATTTTTATGGTACAGTTCATTACAAAGAACTGTAGCCAAATGTGATTCACAGATGATAAACTAACAACCATGAAGGACTAACTAAGTCCTCAGCACACAGAGAGAATTAAAGAGGGAGGCAGTAATGGAGGAGCAGTGTTCAGCGAGCAGTGTTCAGTCCTCCCTGCACAGAGAGAATGAAAGAGGGAGGCAGTAATGGAAGAGCAGTGTTCAGCGAGCAGTGTTCAGTCCTCCCTGCACAGAGAGAATGAAAGAGGGACGCAGTAATGGAAGAGCAGTGTTCAGTTCTGGAGATGTGTTGAGAGGCTCTGGTACTGCAGAAGACACTTACTTTAGCCCCTTGCGCAGGGCCTGGAATATTTTGTCCACCTGCTCGGGCTGCGGGGCCCACAGGGTGCTGCCCACCCGGCCCGTAGAGTGAGCGATTCTGGAACTTTTCCGGGCCGTGCCTTTGGACCGCAGCGAGCTTCTCACCGAGGAGACCCTGCGGAGAAACAGAGACAAAGACGGGGTGAACTGCAACGCGAGACTTCTTTTTTTTAAGCAATAGTTCCATCCTCCAACACCAACTGGGCAACAGAGGACTTTCCGAAGCTAACCGTGCAGCAAAAAAAAGTTACAGTATGTCAATAACCTCAGTTAATAATTTGGTTACCATAGCAGCGTGCAAACTTATCTGAGGAAGACCAGCGTAAGGAAGAGCGCAGGCTTTTTTTTCTAGCCCAGCATGGATGACGCCAAATTCACCTAGCGAACGAATCATGGCCTACAGTCACAGCCTTGAGTCGCAGAATCATGGTCCCTTAGTGATGGGCTAATGTAGGACAAAGCCGTGCCACCCCTTCTCCGATAAGATTAGGCGCTGCTGGTTTAGAGACTAGCACCCTTGCATATGTAAACTCCTCAGCTGGTCCATAATTGCATAATTAGTCATGGTCCTTTGACTGCTCATCACGGATTACTGCAGTTTGAGTACCTACAGTGACACCTAGAGGATAAGGAATGACCTACAAGTTAAATAATTACCAGAATTAACAGGATTACCCACCTAGCTGCCCCATTCTTTTCAATCTTAACAATTTTACTGTTAGTCCTTGTGTTCTGTTACTGTACTTATCAGCACATGTGATACTGTTAGTCTGGATCAAATATACCACAGAAATTACTGGGATTTTGAAAACAATACAGAAATTACATGCAAAAATACTCAATATATATATATCATATCCAAACAATACAAATGATGTATGGTAGCCAGTACCTCTGCTACTAGTACTACCTTGAGTTTTTGCTGAAAATGCGACCTGAGAAATAACTCAAGGTCCTAGTCATTTGCTTTCGATAGCTTTCTGTATGGAGGGAGATCACGTTGTTGATCGCATTGTGTATTTGCGATCAGTACAGGGACAGATACACTGTGGCACGTGGAATTTATATGAATTCCAATAAGCCACTCGGCCTGTCCTATCAGATAGGGACAACTGAGCTGTACTTCACCTGTTAAGTTCACGAAGTTGTACAGAATAATGGGATATACAGAGGCTGTCACATGCAGCACATTAGATGCATAGGTTACATCAGAGAGGAAAGGTTGGGGCAGAGAGTGCCAAGCCCTTATATCTTATTTCCACAGGAACTACAAGATTATGCAGAGCAAGTGACTCCCTGTTTTGAATGGGAATCAATTAGATTTTTTTTCAGCCTTGTCACAAATTAGCAATTTTGCTTGCTGACTAAATACTGTCAGTCATCATTTTTGAATAGCTGCTTAGTAAAGTCAGTACAGTATGTATTCTGATAGATATTCTGATGAAAATCCAGATGAAAACACTGGTCCATTCATTGGTAGTGTAGGGAAATGTGACAGTATGAACAAATTCATGAAGTGTTTTTCATTAGACATGGTAACTTCCTAAAACAAATGTCCCATTTTTTTGCTTGAGGAAACATCACCTTGCTTGTATAATATATAATTTATTATTTTTTTACAGGATTTTCTTATGTTCTTGTATGCATTTCCATAAAAATATTTTCTTCACTGCCTGAACATTACTAATCGGTTATGCAAAAATCAATGCCTCTCGGGTATTAAGGGGGACCAGAAAATGCCAGTGAGAAGTGTTGCAGTGTGAATAAGTGATGATGTCATCAGATACCGCATTCTGTTCGCTTGTGAGTTGCACTTGTCAAACTAGCTGAGCAGCAGTATCTACTGCTCCTTTCAGAGAGCTATGTACTGAACAGCAGGAACTACAAAAAGAAAATAATTTGAACCTATCAAATTTTCTAAAAAAAAAAAAGAAATAATTTAAAAAATCTGTAAAATTAAACAGATTATGCTAAAAAAAAAGTCACAGTCTACCAGTTCCAGGGTTTTTGTGAACACCTGTCACATTTGTGCTTAAATGTCTTCGCAATCATAAATTTTTTTCAGTATTTTCAAACTTTATATCATTACCTTGCTACGGTGCCAACAGTCTAATATACAGATTTTCTAAGAATGCATTTCAACCACAAAAAGTATCTGTTACCACACTGTTTCTCAAGCTCAGATATCAGCAGAATGAGTCTGTTTTTCAGTATGAACTGCTCAGGGTCAGGATGTAAATAAAAATCCCTGTCAACCTCCTTCTTAACCCCCTAACTGTTTACACAGTGGAGAGTTTCAATAGTACCTGTTAATCAAAATGCTGTGAATGCGAAGGTGCCTGGCTGCCAACCAGCAGAAGGAATCTTGGGAAACTCGCAGTCTTAGTGAGTGTATGTATGCAATGTTAGTGGGATCTCCTTCCTTATATAGACCATAGGGGCAATGATTATAATGTCACAGTAGGTTTCTCTTCTGTTATGTTATTTCACTGTATTTTCTTGCTTAGACCCACCATCCTGGCACGTTTTTTTCCCTGTTATTTTTTTAAAGCAGAGGATAAAGAGA
Organism: Anguilla pacifica; assembly: GCA_039654925.1. Lineage (NCBI taxonomy): Eukaryota > Metazoa > Chordata > Actinopteri > Anguilliformes > Anguillidae > Anguilla > Anguilla pacifica. Next base: position 9,933,145 of record CM077296.1, read on the forward strand.
GAAAATGACAGTTGCACCCGAGGAACCAACATTATAAAATAACCAAAATGACGCACACAAGGGTTAAGAATCCTGTTACAAGAATGTATGAATTATTTTCACATTTGTTTGTGTTTTAATGCCCCCAACCAAGCCAGGGTCTTCTTGGTGAACTCTTATCCTCAGTTTGCTTTCCAGCCCTGGAAAAACAAAGGGATAAAGCTTTATGTCGTGTTTTTCAAAAGACTTAAATCATTTGTCTGCTTTTATTTAAGCCCAGCTCCGGAATAGCGTTGCAGTTTGGCCCACTCCCATAATTCTTTGCAGTGCGGTTTCAAGGCGTTTACATGCTTGAAACAAGCATACATGGACAAAATTTTTAATGTGGAGTTAACCCTTGTGTTCAGTTTGGGTCAAATTAACCACATTTTAAACTTTTATAATAAGAAACTTTTGAGAGATATATTTCATAACCAGTGATTACACCAGCGTAAACTTGGTTCTTGTTTTGCGTTTCTATTTGTTGGTCATCATTTGCTTTATGTATTTTGCTTTTATGGTTTCTTTGAATTTAGGATAAAGATGAGCAATAATTCAGAATGCCAGTTCAAAACAATAAATATCAATTATCTTTTGCATGAAAACCTTGTTTCATTTAAAATTTTCACAGAAAAACATGATTTATGCCCCATGCCCCCACATCTTCGTTACAAAAGAAGGCCTTTCATTGTCAAATGTGATCGAGCAGAGGTTCTGGCTACCATATATTGTTTATATTGTTTGGACATCAGATATATATTGAGTATTTTTGCATTTCATTTCTGCATTGCTTTTAAAATCCCAGTAATGTCTGTGGTATATTTGATCCAGACTAATAGTTTCACAGGTGCTAATAAGCACGGTAACAGAACACAAAGTGCTAACAGTAAAATTGTTAAGATTGAAAAAAACGGGTGGAGCTAGTTGGGTGATCCTGTTAAGGCCCTGTTCTAGTATGGGGGTGGTCCCCAAACTGAAGACCAATTTAGCAAAATGCCAGAGACGGATCACTAACGATACCTGTTCTGCTCAAAGTGATATAACTTTAAATAATGCAAGCCTAATAAATCAAGACTCAACATTTTAGCCACAAGTAGAATAGAGTAATGTTATCAAAGCTTAACAGTAGGCATGTTGCCTTTTTTGGTTCGGCTTGGTTAACACTGCAGTCTGGACAAATGATAAATAACTAATAACTAAGTTAGCTAGCTAGCTAGCTACCTAACGTTACCATCTAATGTTAGCTAACCTCCAACTCAAGGTCACGGTCTTGAAAGCCTGTTAGCCTGTGCCATACAGCCACTATAGATGATTCAGAACACTGCTGCCCAGTTTGTCTTCAACCTTCCCAAGTTCTCGCATGTCACTCCCCTCCTGAGGTCACTCCACCGGCTATTAAATTCAATTCAGTTTTATTTGTGTAGCGCTTTTTACGGAGAGACACAGCAGCTCTTCTGTCTCACAGTGCTGGCTGCTGGCTGCTTGCTCCACATGCAGGAAGGGAGTCTGGCCGCATTCAGATTTTCCACAGCTTAATGGAACTGCATCACAAAGCTCCCAGCCCATTTCTCCAGAGAAAATTGCCAAAAGTCAATGAGCTGACACAAGACTTTGAGTGATTAGTAAACCTCCCCCCCCCCCCCCTTCTTCTCCATTCCAGGAAGCACATTCCTGTGTGTTGCCCCAGAGTTCAAAACATGTGGTTTTCCCCCCTTTCCACCATGCTCAAAGCACAGACACCGGGCTTACGAACCCCTCTTGTGGCACAGATTCTCTCTAGGTCGCCTCTTATTCCCCAGACGGTCCTTTGGAACGTTCTGTTTCTTTCTGTTAACAAGCATCTGTCTTCAGTGATGAAATGTACTTCCTGTGAACTTGGAGATTCTTGGTGACAGCCTCTCGAATAGGACAGTGTGAATTCCACTGGCTGTTTTGCACTACATCACAACGTAACCATTTGGCTTGATGGGAGCAAAATCACTGTTTTCTTGCAACACATTCTGTGTGCCTTTCTCAAAAGTAATCAAGCCTTTCTGCTTCCAGAATTATACCCAGATTAAATGTAATCCTGAAAAGAGAGAACACCATAGACGTGCACCGCGCGTCTCGTGCATCAGTGATGTAGCTGCATGAAGAACAGGGCTCTTCGTGCTCCACTGGGTTTCCGTTTCAGAACAGAACACAGCCGAATCTATCGCAGCAGCTTCGACTGAAACCATACTATAAGTCATGGAGCATATCGAAGGGAAAATGTTTTTGCATTGCGTTGTAAACGTCTGTAGTTGCGGCATGGGGACAGGAGACTGAGCAGCCGCACACGCCATCCAGTACGGAACTGAGCCTCTGCGTCACTGTGTCTGTGTGTGCCCAGAGAGCACGATCAGCAGGCTGAAAGAGAAGCTCTAATGTGAGCACAAACGTGATGTCATATTTGTGCAATGTCTGTCAATGAAGAAGAGCATGCTGGGAGCAGGGATGCTTTCAGTGCTATCGTGCTTCGTTTCCTCTGAGCGGAAACAAAAGCCGTGGGGAAGAGAAAGGGAAAAGATGCAAATGATTAAATATTCAACAATATAAAGGAATACAAAATATGAAATATGTATGGGCCAATAAAAAGCGTACACCTTCACTTTGATCTGTCCCTTTCCTAACAGCTGTGCATCGTGCTACTGTGTTTTTGGCGTCACAGTCTAGGATATTTCCCCGAGATAATATTTGGAGATGTTTTTTCGAGGTGAAGGAAATATTCCAGGTATATCAGCACATCTATAACAAATGTTTTATCCAGACTTTTATATATATATATATATATATATATATATATAAGTGCCAGATCAGGCTGTTTCTTCATTTATGGACTCAAGTGAAAGAATAACTAAATGAACTGGAGAGCTACGTTTTGTCATAATGCAGAAATATGTTCCCAGCTGCAGAACCCTATTCCAGTCAGTTGTAAGACTCTGTGTTACACTTGATTTTCTTTTGTCTGTAATTGTACTAAAAAGACATGAATCTTCTACTGTAAGCAAGCTTTCAAAACTAAGAATTACAAGAGAGCATGCAAGCCAGAGCCTGAGATCCAAAAAAAGAAAAAAAAGGATCCCTGTATAGAATATCATTCCTGTAATTCCTGGAAAGAGAGCAGTCCAGAGCCATTAAATATATCACCCGGGGTGTATATGTTACTCACCGTCCACAGAGAGTAAACAAAGGACTGCCAGTCGTTCAGCAGAAAGATGTGCTGCCAGACAGCAGATAATGAATGTGACAGCACGCAGAACCAAAACAACAGACACAGATTTTAGTCCATGCCATTAAAGAATCAGCCATCTTGGCATTCATAGCCCAGGATGTATTTTGTTTTACACTTGAGAAGGATAGCGATTGCAAGCGATAACTTAATTTTCATGGAGTACAGAGGACCTGTAATGTCATTGTGAAACTGTAAACTCTCTGGGCCCAACGCATAGTACTGAAAATTCCCAACATATTCGTTTATTAATGAATGCTTTATTTTTCCAGTGCAGGCCATATTACAGTACTGAAGCAATAGAGTCTCTCAGGACTGGGATATTCCCTCTACTGGTTCACCAACATTGCTCTCAGTAAGAACCCCTCTTCCCTGGAACTCTGTCCAGACCCATTTTTCTTCATCTGTTCACCACTATAGGCCACTGTTGCATGACTAAAATAATTCTTAGTCTCATTCCAAACAGCTCTGGAACAAAATGAATTCATCTGGTCAATACATTTAGGTTAGAGAAGACATAGCAATTCAGTGATGTGGCCATTTTTAATAATAGCGCTCCCGAGTTTGTTCAAGCAAAGTAAATAAATTGTGTACTATCAGTTTTTTCTCTTCACTGATAAAAAGTTCTCACATGTTTTCAGTTTAGAGAAATGATGCGACAGTTTTTTCCAGCTGAAAGAATGGGATTGGTGAGGTTTGGACTGAACAGAAACAAACCAACTTTAACCAGTTACTTTTGCATCTGAAAGAACAAAACTAATAACTCATAAAACAATTAGTCTCAAAATAATTAATAATTATCATGACATATCATTATTTTTCACATAATTGATGATTATTGACTGACAACTGCATTGTTCTGGGTATATAAATAAATGCAAGAGTGCCTCATCAGCAAACAGGAACTCACATGTTTGCCTTCCTGTTCATGAACAGCAGGAACTCTGCCTGTCTTACTGGCTTATAGTCAATCAGTTAAAGGAGGGGAGACATCTTTGTATATTTTTGTGCATCTCTGAGCCATTCTGGGGAAATGGGTTACACATTATTCAGCTGCACAAACAGAAACACATGGCAGTCAATCCGTAAAAGGCAGAACCAAAATGGAGTTGTCACAGTACAAATTGCGTCTCGTTAATAATCTCATTCTGATTTTCTGAGAATCTCACGGAAAAATCTCAGAGGACATAAGAAGTGTGTCAGAAAAACCATCATGTGAACCACATGACGCAATACTCTGCTGCCCAGAGCACATCTGTTTCTAATAAACCCTCTTTGATTGCAGTGAATTAGGGAGATCGTATAGTATTAAAAGACGTTCATCTAAACATTTATGCTAGACTGTAACGTGGATCCTTAAGTATCAGTCAGCACCTTACAACCGAGCTTCAGCTGGTGAATTAGCCTGCAGTTAAAGGCTTTTTCAGGAGGGTGTCTAGACGGGGCGGGTCCTGGGCTCTGGAAACGTGAGCGGGGGGACATGTCACTGAACAGCTCAGCTGAACGTGCTTTAGAAGAGCAGCACCATCCCCATGGTTATGTGCGGAGTGACAGCTATAACACTACAGCTTTCCTGTTCCTTATGAAAAAGTAAGCGTTTCAATAACAAGCATTTCAGCTGCAAGTGTGTCCGCGGGGATCACGTCACGCCAACAGTAACACATTCAAAGCGTGTAGGTTTGAGTAGTTGCCATGGCGGTGGTGTGTAGGTTTGAGCTGTTGCTATGACAGCAGTGTGTAGGCTTCAGTGGTTACCATAGCTGTAGTACGGTGGTTTGAGCGGTTGCCATGGCAGTAATGCGAGGGCCTGAGCGTTCTCTGAGGCAGAGGTGCGCACGTTTGAGCGGTTGCCATGGCAGCGGCGTGCGCGTTTGAACGGTTGCCGTGGCAGTGGGGTGTAGGGTTAAAGCGGTTGCCATGGCAGACTCACCGGCGGTGGCTGTTCAGCGAGCTGAATCCCGTGAAGGAGCGGCTCCTCTGCATCACACTGCTGTCCGACGGGTACTCAAACCGCAGCTTCACCGACATCCCCCTGCTCCTGTCAGAACAGCACCATACACACACACACACACACACACACACACACACACACACACACACAGTTTTGGGTCAGCTGCACCATCTTCCCGTTCCACCCCACTTACAGCCCTCTCACCTTAGCTCACCTCTGACCTTCCAGAATGTCATTTTTTTCTCTCTCCCTCTCCCTTTGTCTCTCTCTCTCTCTCTAAATGTCAGTTTCAGTTTGCTTTATAGTGTTACAGTGGTGACGTATTTTTGTAGGCTAACCTGGATGTTTCTTCCACCATGGGTTTGAAATCCCTACGGGGAAAAAGCAATGGAAATCTGATGAGGGTTGGAACCCATGGCTCAAAAATGCGAACTTACTTTTATAGTACACAGAAACATGGAAACAACATATACAACATACAACAAGTATGGCCTACAACACTAATAATAATAATGATTATCATTATTATCATCATCATCATCATCATCATAATTTCTACAACAATAATAATAATAATAATAATAATAATAATAATAATCACATCATGTAAAATTACTATTAACATTAATTAAGGTATGAAAAACATAACAAAAATGATAATATATTCATCATAATATAAACAAATACGCATATATATACGTATAGGTTTAAAAAAAACTAATTATGGTATGGTATGGTATACAGTAAGTTAACTTTTTAAGAGGTCAACAAATAACAATAATAAACTAATCAATTTTTCAAATGTAATTGCATATAGAGTGTTCGCTTTTTGTCCCTCATCTTGTGGCATGTGGCTACATATTTGGCTGCTTGTGGGGCTGTAGGCCTTTCTCCTAATATTATAGATATATAGATTTTGTTCTCCCTCTCTCTCTTGACCCCCCCACCCCCACCCCACCCCCCACCCCACGTGTTAAAGCACAGGGGAGTGTTTCTGTAGGTAGCTGATCTTGGCTCAGCTGTGGGCAGATTTCAAATGCAGAAGCCTCTGCCCTCCCCCAGACTGTAACTCATGTCCTCTTTTTCATGGAGAAAGAAAGCTGCCCAGAACTGTCAGGACCACAGAAATCCACCCTAAGCACTCCGTGATCCATAACACTGGAACAGCCATACAGGCTCATCCTATTCCATCATTCCAGTGTGTGGACAAGACCCACGGTCTGGTATCTATTAAGGCTCCGTTCCAGGATGTGGATGGGCCCACAGTCTAGAATTTGTTAAGGGTATGTTCCAGTGTGTGGATTGGCCCCATGGTCAGGTATCTGTTTAATGCTCTGTTCTAGTGTGAGGATGGGCCCCAAGGTCTGGTATCTGTTAAGGCTCTGTTCCAGTGTGTGGATGGGCCCCATGGTCTGGTATCTGTTAAGGTACTGTTCCAGTGTGTGGAGGGGCCCCATAGTCTGGTATCTCTTAAGGCACTGTACTAGTATGTGGATGGGCCCAATGGTTGACTGTGATTGTATGAGAGAGCGACATTCAACTCGCTCTAGTGTTGCCCAGGGATGGGATGGGTTTCAGTTAGTGGGTATGACACAGCGTCTCATCATGTATTAGCGACCCCTGCGGGTCGATCAGTCCACCTGCGGAGCTGCGCGTGAAGTGTCTTCCTCAGACTCGTGTCTGTGAGAGCCAGACTTTTAAACTGTGGTTTGATAAGAAGTAGCAGCTCACATTACATGCTTCAGAGTACAGCTCCTGATTGGCTGTGTTCTCCCAAACTGATAATGGAGGTTATAGCAATGAGTGCTGATCAACATGAGACAATTATGAGACAAAAATGTCTGCTTTTCCACTGTAAGTGCTGACAGCTACTGTAATACAAGTTTTTAAAGCAGACGTTACTTGAGCAGACGTGTTTCCAGGTTAAAGTTACTCAAGGAACATCATAATTCAACACCATTTTAATATTCACAAGCTATATCTCCAGGACTAGATTGAGTCAGATGTACTAAGCGAGAATTCCTTCTTGTGTATTTAGATAAGTTCTTTTCAGAAATAAACCAAAGGTACCCGTTAACAGTTCCGTAGATAAATGATACGAATGCAGCCAGCGTGGTGTCTCAGTAGATCTGAAGTGTTTGTGTTTTGTGTGTTCAGATAGAGGAAGAGAATCCGTAAATGTTTGTATCTTCAGCCAAACAGCTGCATGGTGGAAAAGTCATTACCTCATCTTTTCACATTAGGACCCCTAAGTACACATGTCATTAGAGGCAATACACCCGTAAATATAATAAGAGGTCTGTGACATGACCTACATATGTATGGAATAATGAAAACTACAAACCATACATGAATATAAAGTAACTAATAAGCAGTAGGGCTGACCTACATCTTCAGAACAGCTTCAGTCCTTCTTGGAACGCTGTCATACAAGCTATGGAGGGTGTGTAGTGGGATACTGGAGCATTATTCAAGAAGGAAAACCTCCTGTTCTTTGAGGGATGAAAGAGGTGTACAGTAAATTTAGCTTGAAGTCCGTGCTCCAGAACTTTCCAAAAATTTTCAATGAAGTTTAGATCTGGTGATTGTGGAGGCCATAGGTGGCATTTGACTTTATCCCGCTGTTCATAATGCCTCCTCTGAATTTGTTTAGCTGCATTTATGGGGGCATTAGTATCTTAGTGACATCATAAGGGAACAATGTTTTCATCAAAGAGTGCGCCTGCACATGTAAAATGGCTTCATGATTCTTGGCTGCTATATGACCATGCAAAGCAATCATCAGACCCAATGACAACCACGGGATTGCTATCGAGCCTATTACACATCCACCACCACGTTAAACAGTTGGATACAGACATTGCGGGTTTAAGGCTATCTTTGGCTTTCTCCATGCGAGAACCAGAGGTAGGAAAAATAATAAAAGGCTATTTTGCATTTTGCCTGTTCAGTAGTTCAGGTTTTGTGCTCCTTCATGCATGAGCCTTGGATAAAAGTGGTTTCAGAATGGCCTCCCCGTTATAAGTAACAGGTTTGTCATGGTCACGATGCACACTTTTTGTTGAGACACAATCATAAAGGTTTTGATTCAGTTCTGTGGTCATTTTTGTGGCTGTTGTTTTGGGGTTTTTTTTGCAGCTATCCTGTTAAGCATTAGTTTATTAGTTCATGTTCATATATCATATGAACTTGAACAAATCATATATCATTTTCAACACTGTTCCTCTTGTCGCATTAAATAACTCAGCAGTTTTGTGACTGATTCACCTGCAATTCAGGTACTGACTCTTTGGCCTCTTTGGACCTCTGTTGTTCTCCTTATGTTGCTGTGGAAGTTCACATATCAAAGACTTGTTTTATAGCTGACACACTCATTGAGCTTAATCTGACTCAGTTGTGTAGCTGCCTTTGTCATTTTTTATTTAGTTACTTCAAAGTTAAAGTCCTTTTTCATGTTGTGTGTTTACTATTCTGTCCAACCCCAGTATATTAGCATGGATAAACATGCGTAAAATAAATATGTAAATATTTTTGTCAGAAATGTTTGGTTTCATTCCTTTTGCCATAACAGCCTAGATTTTCTCATTCCAAAGTCTGTAAATCACCAAGTGACGCATTTGTTACAGTTTGGTCTGAGTGCTTAGTTAACAACAAATTTCACCATTACGTTTTGAATTCTTTCAACCCCCCACCCCCCCTTCCACTCTCCATCTATCATCTCTCATTATTCATTTTGTGACCCTGTCATTAGACGCAAAGCAGAAGCAAAGGCACATGTTCATCAGATGGACAAGATCAGGAAAGAAAGACGCCTGGGCCCTCTCCAAAATGGCTCCCACAGCCGTCAGCAGATGTGTTGTCATCGCAACCGACTCGAGCGCTCTCCACATTCTCGGAGCTGGGGTCTTAATATCCAGGGGAAAATATTCACGGACGGTTTCTCCTCAGCGACCCGGATAACAGCTCGGGAAAGCAGCACCTGTATCCACCACATCAGCAGCCCAAACTCTTTTTAGTTCACAGCTTTATACGAGCGCAAATGCCTCGGTGCTGCCAGCTGGTTTGCACTGCGTTCTTTGTTCTCTCTTCTGAGTGAAGACCTCAAGTCTAGAAGAGAACGAGACCATACAGGCCAGGAGAGAGAGAGAGAGAGCGGGCGAGCCAATGAGATTAACCGATCAAAATATTTTGCTTATGTTGCAAACCGGCACCGAAAGAATCCGTAAATAACACTTCAGTCGAGGCAAGAGATGTCCCCACGCGAGGCAAATAAACAGGCCTGATTTTAATTAGAACGAGATGACAGAGGGAGACCGTTGCACACATGTTTCACATCGCCCGACTCGCTAAGGAACGCCGCACGTTGTTTTAATAAACATGTTGCCGGAGGCAACAGAGAACGTGTAGTTCACACAATGTTTGGAGCGGTTTGTTTTATTAAAAACTAGCTTTAAAACAGTTAATACCCTTGTCTTTATCGAAAGACGGCAGGTCATGCGTGCAGGAGGTGTGAAAGAGGGCGTGTAAATAAATGCCGATTTGGTTTCCTAAACCATATTAAATCTTCGGATTAATCTTTAAATTTTACTCCAAAAACAAAGGGCCTCCACAAAGCTGTGCTCTGAGGTCAGGGAGTCCCAGCCAATTCAAACATTAGCCGAGGGAACTGCTTTTACAACAATGGCGTTCGGCAAATTATAAACATCCGAGAAATACATATCCATGTTGGGCTTGTTATTTTAAACAACATACTGGAGATCTTTTTGATTAAAGCTACGCTTAGCGGTATATACAGAAAAGAGATTAGTCTCAGGTAGTTAAATTTTTTTTGATGAACTTGGAATGGTTTTTCCCCCCCAGAATTTTAAGTCAGTGATCTAGAACTCCATTGCTTTCAATTTCCAGTAGTTATTGTTACATCAGCAATAGAATGTTCAGCTAAGAACATTGTAATTGTATATTTGTGATCTTTTGCCTTAAAGGGTTAAGAGGCCCTACTCTGAAAGAAAAAAGGTAACTAATGCAGGTTGTACATATAACCATGTTTACAGATATAAAATAGTCAGCGTGCACATTCTGTGGCTATTAACTGTATCACAAGGCTGCTTGTATGCTATGTCATATTTATACTTCTGCTGAGAACTGTAAATGTTGCATTACTATACTCTTATTCATACAGAGTGCCCTAAATTATGCTATAATATATTTATACCCATATAGAGCACCACAATTAATTTATCTGAATTTTATTTGAATTAAATAAAGTCCTCCTTGTGTGAGGACCTTTATTTGCGTTTAAAAAAACACAATCAAATTATTTGTCATTTCAAATAACGATTTGAAATGCATTTGATTTATTATTCATAAATTGTATACAACCGACCAGTTCATCCAACAAGCAGGATCAACATTCCCTGTGAGGTGAATTTAAGACCATTTTCTGACTGTAAGGGTATGCTAAAACATGTTCTGTAGTGCATGAGGCAGGAGGGCCACATGGCAAACCGACTGAGAACAGGGTTTTAGGCTATGGAACCTTGACCCGGTCGCATTTTCAGACATTTCACTGGGCAAGTTTAAGGGTGAAAGGCTAATTGGTCGAATTAACTCGATAAAGAACTATTACAGGGCTGGTGGGTGGCTGTTAGGGCTCTGTTGAATGGTAAATGGACTGCATTTATATAGCGCTTTTATCCAAAGCTTTACAATTGATGCCTCTCATTCACCCATTCACACACCAATGGTGAAAGGCTGCCATGCAAGGTACCAGTCAACTCATTGGGTGCAATTGGGGATTAGGTGTCTTGCTCAGGGACACTTCGACACGCCCAGGGCGGGGGATCGAACCGGCAACCCTCCAACTGCTAGTCAACCGCTCTTTCCTCCTGAGCTATGTCGCCCCTTGTTCTTGTGCATGGATGGACTCCACTAGTTACAAATCTGGTCCAGGCCAGCGATGACTGTGGCTGGCAGCCCCACAGGGTGACACACAGTCAGCCATAGGGTTGGCAGATACCTGGTTTTCAACTGGAATGTCTCTCAAAAACTGTTGTACAGGTCCGGTTTGTGGTCCCGACTGGACAATATAATGTCCGCTCTGAGTAATTGGTTGAAAAATTTTTCTATTAATTTGTAATTAATTTTCATCTTAGCCACCCCCTGGTCTGCTATGGATCCATCCCAACTGCTCCCAATAGCTGAACCTGTTCCACATCAGACAGGACGTTTACAAAAAAATGGTGTGTTGGGGCCTGTGACACCCCCGGGAGATGCAGCAATTCCAGGTTTTCAAACACACACCTTCACCCTTCCCCCTCATGGGTTCCAGGCTAGACCAATAAACTACAACAACCATGAAAAAAAGCAAACAAAGCGGAAGCTTTTCAGCTCGCCACTGACCAGCTGCCAGCTTTTCAGCTACGTTTCCACTTTCGCTTCGTCTTCACAAACTCAACAGGCTCTCCGACTCCAACTTGCTCGCTCAGCCCCGTTCCATGTAGAGGAGCACACCTTCGTGCACCAAGCCAGGTGCGCGTGTTTTCTCCACCAGCAGGCATGGCCGAAACAGATGCCACTCTTCACCAGATCGAATGGTACATGGAGTTAAATGCCAAAATGGGCCAATGTCATCACTGCAGAGTAGACAAAAATATCCACGTCGTTCGGCCTGCATAGAACAAGATGGACATTCACAGTTGGGTGTGTTGGGTCAGCCAAGGTAAATGGGTGGGGCAGCACACTACTTAGGTGGCCGCGGCCCACACTGGCCCACCCATGCCTAGGCCAGATTGTCATCATAACAGTTCTGAGATACCGTTTTAAGGACCCTATGGCAGAAATTATCTTGATTAACGTTTCGTTAACAAAAACTTCCCCATTAATGTTTTATTTATGGACGACAAAAATGTCCCAGTGTAAACTGTTGCCACAGACTGAACGTACAAAACCCTAAGAAGCGCAGCCAAGAGAAGAGATTTGTTTTCATTGGATGTGATGTACTACCGTGTGACTGCAAAGTCGCAACGGTTCGGGTTTTAGATACCCAAGCGTTCCGGCTATCTCTTGCACCCAACAATCAGCCAACATGGCCGACAAAATACATGAACCGAGTTATTTTAGCATTCCTGCAATTGCTTACTTATGAGCGGCGTATTTACGGATAATGACATTTAAGCTTGAGTTCTTGCGGTTTAGAGGTCTTTGAGCTGATGCCCGTTGGCCTCCTCTCCCGGCAGCTCGTATAGCGTAATTTAGAGGCGACTTAAAACGCGGGGCCACTGTGGAGCGGGACCCCATGGGATTCTGGGTAACCGGATTCCTCAGGGAAGGGCAGTATGCTGGACTCGGTCTGCTGGTGGGATGGCTTATCGGCTGAGTTTCAGCACTTTGTGGAACACGACCCCAGAGACACTGGGGGGCGGGGGGGGGGGGGGGGGGGGGGAAGGGGTCATTCCCTAGAATGGGCTCCGTTCGTGAGAAAAACGGCAAAAGGAATGTTGTACCGAGTCCAGAAGTCTGTGTGTGTGTGTGATCGCATGTATGGATGACCATTTGTGTGTGCAAGCATGTTTGCATGCCTCTATGCATGTTTTGGTGTGTGTGTGGGTGTGTGTGTGCTTGTGTAATCATGTGTGCATATATATATGTGTGCATGTGTGTGCACATGTGTGTATTGTAAGCTTGTTAGCACTGTTTACATGCATGTTTATGTGTGCGTGCACATGTGGGTGTGTGTGTATAATAATGTATGCATATACATGTGTGCATGTGTGTTGTGTAAGCTTGTTAGCACTGTCTGCATGCATGCGTATGTGTGCGTGCATGTGTGCTTGTGTGTGTGTGCAAGTGTGTGTGTGTATGTGTGTGTGTGTGTACATCCATTCTGTATGAAAACATCCTGTGACACTAGGCTGCCCTTTAACCTACTTGGCATTTCATAATGATTTCACAAGAGCCGCACATTACAATGGAATGTTAACATCCATCATTTCAATCAGGATTTTTAGGTAGTTGGGTGAAGTCAGCACTGCTGTTTTATGGACCATGTGCTACAGCTGCAACACGCTTTGGCATTGTTGAGCTATAGTTCTTCTCCATTTTCCCGATGGGGTCTTATGATGTTGTCCATTTTTTTTCTGAGTGAAATGAGAGTTCTCTGGAGAGGTTTAGTCATGACTGAGCTTTCGTTCCAGCCAAGCCCGTTCTCGCGCACGACTAAAAACTCCCTGGAACTTTGCCAGCGAGCAGCAGCGGTCTGAAAACGTTGTTGTCGTGACACCGCTAGCTGTGCACCGATTCCGTTAGCAGAGATGCTTGGGCATAGCCTACCACCCAGTAGGTTTTCATTCCAACCCTAACAAAGCACACCTCATTCGGTAGCTAGAGATCTTGTTGAGCTGCTAATCGGTAGAGTTAGGTGTGCCAAATTGTTGTTGAAATGAAGACCAACAGGAAGGTACATCTCCAGGAACAGGGTTGGTTACCACCGCTATAAGGTGTGAGATCACAAATATACTGTATGATTTGAATGTTGTTCTAATACAGATGTAACAGTCACTACTGGTAAATGAAAGTAATGGAGTTATAGAACCCTGACTTAAAATTTTGAAGAAACATTCCAAAAAACCTACCCTAAGGGTAGGCTGTCTGATCAGAACAGGAAGGGAACGGGCGCTTATTAAGACCTGGATGTGTGAGCCCGTTTGTGCCGGCTTTCGGGAGTAGGAGGCCCGGCCTGTTTCACTGCCGTCTCTCTGACTCAGCTCTGCACAGCTGCTCTAAGAGAAGGCCGCAAATTAGCTCACAGAAATCACACTCGCATGTCATAGTGGGGCCTGTGCTTCAGCACCTTTAAGAGAGATTAAACCAGAGAGATTAGGGAAGAGGGAGAGAGAGTCTAAGTGAGAGAGAGAGAGAGATATGTTGTATGTTTGTGGTTGTTTATGTTGTACGCATGTATAATGTGCGTATATTAGTTAAAAGGATGTGAAGTTGATTTTCTCATTATTATTGGGGTTGTTCTTTTCTGCCTTTGCTGTGGCAACACAGTTGCTATGTAAAAGTTGCGTAAGTTGCTCTGGATAAGAGCGTCTGCTAAATGACTGGAATGTAAATGTAAATGCATGTCATGCCAATGAAGCACCTTAAAGCTGAAAATTGAGAGAAAGACAGAGAGAAAGAGAGAGGGGGGTTGAGATACGGGGGCTGGGGGGGGGGGGCTGGGGGGGGGCGGGGTGGGATCAGCATAGGGAGATAAAGAGAGATGGGGAATGAGGGACTGGTAAGGACGTGTAAAGTGCTATGAGTGGATACCCTTTTGGTTAACTTAACCCTTTAAGGTGTAAGATCACAAATACGTGATTAGAATCCTTGTTGTTAACTGAACATTCTACTGCTGATGTTACAATCACTCCTGGGAAATGAAAGCAATGGAGTTCAAGAACACTGACTTGCAATTTTGAAAAAACATTCTAAAATACCTAGACTTCAAAGGGTTAAAGCACTTTCCCATCACACAATCCATACAGGAAGCATCCAAATCTCCCAGGAACATGGGATTCATTTCATGCTTCAAAGATTGTGAAAAGTTTTGATGAGCTACCCACAATTCAGTGGAATGAGCTGTCAAGTGTCGAAAGAAAGCAAGGGTTTCAGTGACAATTCTGTGCCCATCAGCTAAACGTTTGGTTTGTTTGGAACCTAGCCAAGAACAGGGATTAAAACCAGTTACTGAAACATAAACCTAGAATAGAAACACAAACACAAAGTTTGAATATTGATGTTACACTACAGTACACTCCAGAGCTTAAATCAACTCCCTGTCCATCCATCCATCCATTATCTATACCCGCTTATCCTGGGCAGGGTCGCTGGGGGAGCTGGAGCCTATCCCAGCATGCATTGGGCGAGAGGCAGAAATATGTCCTGGACAAGCTGCCAATCTATGGCGGGGCACACACATCATTCACTCAGAGTTTCGAACCCACGACCTTCTTGCGGTGAGGTGACAGTGCTACCTACTGCACCCCCATGCCACCCTCAACTCCCTGTGTGAGAGTGAACATGCTCTCTAGAGTGTTTGTGTGTGTGTGTGTGAGCATGTATATTTATTTGCAGATGTGTGTGTATGTGAGTGTGTATATGTGTATGTATACATGTGTGTTTCTGTGCAGATGTGTGTATATGTGCATGTGTGTTTATGTGCAGATTTGTGTACATGTTTGCATATGTGAATGGTAAATGGACTGCATTTATATAGTGCTTTTATCCAAAGCGCTTTACAATTGATGCCTCTCATTCACCCATTCACACACACACTCACATACCAACGGTGAAAGGCTGCTATGCAAGGTACCAATCAGCTCGTTGGGAGCAATTAGGAGTTAGGTGTCTTGCTCAGGGACACTTCGACACTCCCAGGGCGAGGGATCGAACTGGCAACCCTCCGACTGCCAGACAACCGCTCTTACCTCCTGAGCTATGTCACCTCATCATGTGCAGATGCGTGTGTATATGTGCATGTGTGTTTATGTGCAGATTTGTGTGCGTGTGTGTGTGTGTGTTTATGTGCAGATGTGTGTGTATATGAGCATGTGTGTTTATGTGCAGATTTGTGCTCATATGTGTATATGTGCATGTGTGTTTATGTGCAGATGTGTGTGTGTGCATGTGTGTTTATGTGCATGTGTGCATGTGTGTGTGTATATGCATGTGTGTTTATGTGCAGATGTGTGTGTATATGTGCATGTGTGTTTATGTGCAGATTTGTGTGTGTGTGTGTGTGCATGTGTGTGTATGTGCAGATGTCTGAGTGATAAAGCTGTTCCGTATGCCTGCAGTTCCAGAGAGAGGCTAGCGATGAAGCAATCCCATAAATCTCAGCGAGGTCACAAACCATCGTCCCCCTGGACCTAAAGTCCACACGTGGGCCTGGAGGAGCCCCCTGCTCATTCAAACACACACGCACGCACACACACACACACGCACACACACACACACACACACTTCTCAGTCAGCTCCCCCAGCATGGCCCTTTTTGCTATGAAAAGTCACATCCGCTGAACTGCCAGTTAAATCTTACTGCTGATCCTGTAACCTAAAGCCACAGGCTTACCAAACTGCAGCACCGAGCCCCGATGCAGCTCAGCTCTATGTATCCATGACAGGACGTTTCCTCTCTCTCTCTACGACCTGCTCCTGGATGCTTTATCGGCCTCTCTGGCTATTGTTGCGCCACGCTCTGGTTCACACGCGTATTTCTGAGTGCGGTGTGCAGTAACATCCCCCACCTCCTCGAAGATTACCGGCTTCTAAATCGACGCCCGATCACGGTCACACTTTTCGAAACCCTGTTACTCGTGGGGACCGGGGACGGGTGACATCATCAACACGTTGCGTCGAAAGAGCCGTGGCAGATAAGCGCGTTTGAGCTCTTTCCCCTGACGCTTCGCGCAGGCGTCTGCGCCGCGGAAGGCCGGCACGAGCGCGCTTATCCTTAAACTCTTCACAGCCGCCTAGCGAGACCAAAACCGCGAACGGGGAGCGGTCGTTCCGCGTCTGTTAAAGTGAAAAACGACAGGCCCCGCCTTTAAAAAGAACACGGCGTCTTGAGAGAGAGCAGGTATGTCAGGAAGCGCGCGGATGACGGGGCCTGATTTAGGGCTTTGCAGCCAGAGGTAGGCTTTAGCGGAGGATCTTGCTGTCTCCAACCTGGACGCCGTACATGCATCTAGCCAAACAGGGCAGGCTGCTGTTTTTGGCTGAGACTGAAGAACTGTGGTACTGCGAGCGTGTGTGTGCGTGTGTGCGTGTGTGTGTGTGCGTGTGTGTGTGCGTGCGTGCATGTGTGTGTGTGCATGCACATGAGTACACGTTCTGCATTCTTATGTTCATGCGTTTATGTTCAAAGGCATGTTTGTTCATCAGCATGTTCATATTTTGATTATGATACGTTTCATTTGTTTGATTGATTTCATTTATTAAGCTTCATGTTTTAATCCACGTCTTTAGTTTTGGGTGAATCTTAGCCAGCTCTTTAAACATTAAAACTTGCCTGAAAACCTTAAGCCTCAGGAAGGATCTCTGAATGTGAGCCAGATTGCATTGCAGGAGAGAGTGCTGACTGAAAGGTAACTGTAATTCTGATTGTGGTAACACAGACTAACCAATAAGCAATACATGGCCAAATATACTGGGTCATCTGGGAGATAAACACTTGGAGGGTTACACCACTGTCACTGGCCGATCCATGTATTTAGATTTTAATGTACACCGGGCAAGCAACACACAGAAATTAGGCTTAATAAGATGGTCTGTCCATAGCACCAGCAGAGGCAGGGCTACAGAGAGCATAGAGTTCAATTAAGGTTTATTTGGTGTTCATATTAAAAGCTGCATTCTTTATTTGAATGAATCACAGTGCTAATGCAGTCTGGCATATCATAACAATGAAACAGTGGTGTAGCTTATTAAAATGACACTATTTGTTATATTTGATTGTAAATTAAAGAAAATTGCGGAATTTAAACGTCATGATAAGAATTTGATCACGGCCAGGCCTTTAACAGTCTCCTCTCTGATCCTTTGGCGGTGCTCTGTGTAAACTGGCTCACAGGAAGAAACGCATCCTCCTGCATGAGTGGAGTTGGCTGGTACGGATAAATATTGTTTGCCTTCTGCTCAATATTTGGAAATAGTTTTTTCCACTTCTGTCGCATAATTCCTTGAGTATCAATGCAATGCCTTGTTTGTGTGCCAATGTTTTTTTGTTATTTTTTGTAAGAACAATTATTTCTTCTGGAGAGCATGTTGTCAGTTTCTCTGCAGCGTCTTTGAGTATTTTGGGCGGGTACTTATTAATTTGACTGAGCTGTGTTTCTGTTGAGTCAGTGTTTGGTATCCAGCTTGCAGTTGTTTGACCTTATTGATCTCTTAAACCACATCATTTCAACCAGATTTTTCCATGTTCTGCAAACATGATGGTGCCCCTAAACCACAACAGCTCCCGCAGCTGTATTCGC
Organism: Anguilla pacifica; assembly: GCA_039654925.1. Lineage (NCBI taxonomy): Eukaryota > Metazoa > Chordata > Actinopteri > Anguilliformes > Anguillidae > Anguilla > Anguilla pacifica. The sequence continues at coordinate 9,951,383 of CM077296.1, forward strand.
TGTGATGTCCATCTCCAGCTCCACATCTGGAGTATGAACTGAAGTCCTGGTAATGTTGAAGTACAGCAGACTACCAGCAGCTGCCCCATCGTTCAGCATGGTTTTACAGTAAAGTCTGAACACAGCTCTATCGCATGCCTCAGAAGGGCAGTACAGTGCAAACTTTCTGCTTGGACAGTACTTGAAAATCCATTTGACTGCTCCTAGGAACTTGCCAACCAGCCCAAATGCCATTGGCCACAATATGTCACAATGTGAGCATGGCAAGTTTAATGAACTGCGCTTGGCAAGATGGCATTTTGAGGCTTTTATTGTAGGTCTATGCTTTAAAGATGTTACTTGCATTGTTCTACACAAAAAGAGAATCTCATTGTTGAATTAATCTCGACAGGCATTGTTTGATGAGGTCTGTAATTGAGCCGTAGTTTCACATCAAGGTACACAGCGTCAGCAAAAATAACTTTGTAACTGATTTTCTTTGCAAAATAAATTAAATGAACAAAACATAATTATCTGTGTCATCCATTGGCTGCTCTGTGGCCACAGACATGCTGACCTCATGACCTCATCATCTTTGCCATTTATTACATGCATATTTGACAATGCATGCAATGTAAGATTTGCCAACTTTTTTCAAGTGGATGTTTGTGCTCAAAAATGCAACCGTCAAATTTGGGATGACATCTGTCTACTGTTGAATTCAGTTAATTTTTTCGCTGACAGAGGATCGCCCCGCGTTTATTTCAAACATCATGCTTTACTGTCCATAAATACTGTTTACTGTTTTTTTTTTTTGTTTTGCCTGTCAGGATTTGTGGCAAACTGTGCAGAATGAATGGACTCCGCTGGTGTGCAGTGTGCTGTTGCAGCCAGTATTTGATATTCGGTTCATGTCACGTTCCTTCCTCTACATGGTGAATCGTGTCAACAAATTGCTCTTCTGAAGGTTAAGATTGGTCACTAATTTTATTATTAGTCATTGTATTGTGGCAATCCGGTGTGCACAGTGCCTCACATGGATTTATATGGTAATGCAAGTTGAAATTATTTTGGGTCACGTGACCTAAATAATTCTTCTTAACCCGTTGTTCCGCCCTTCAGGGAAAACTGTGTGTTTGTCTAACAGGGTTTCAGTGGAGCTGCGGGATTGCTGGATTGTGTAGGATTATATCGGTTTGTTTAACAGGGTTGAGGCTATGTGCCCAGGTCTATAAAAGGATATTCAAGAGCTTAATGCGCACAGGGAACTACAGCAGTGCCTCAGCTAGGATTTCACTTGGGGGGGGGGGGGGTCACTTTGTGGCGGGGGGTGGGGGGGTCACTTTGGCAGAGCTCGATATCGCATTTGAGTGACTGGGTGAAACGTTTGTTTTCCAGTCCCGCATATTTTACGCGTATCTCCAGCATTTCAGGGAGTGCTCAAACCTGACACTCCCCTGCCCCCCCTCCCCTTGTCCCGCCACCCCCAGCTACCTCTGATTATCCACTGTCTTTCCAAAACAGGAACCTTGGCCTCAGGCATGAAACACAAGAAGATGGGAATATGAAAATGTTCTATTATGACAGCATAATCAATCTGATTCATATTACAAACCCAACATGCAAACCCTGAAATGCATCAAACATCAAAAAATCAAACATCAATATTCATTTTTGGAGTTAACGCTTTGCATGTGCTTACCTAATTGACAACATCTTTGGCAGTCAACAAGAAATTTACAACTATTGCAAGCTTTCCAGCCGGCTAATCAATTGAATCTATGATCCGATAGTTAAAAGGGTAATTGATGTTTCTACTGATAATTCACAAATGCAAAGTCTAAGAAGAAGCAGTCCTTAGATCTGACATGTCCATATTAAGAAAAAATATGTCCATATTAAGAAAAGTAGAAATGAAATGTTACTAACGAATAACATTAATAAATTTTTTTTTTTAAATAACGTTATTAGATATGTTATTAATAATTGTTAGTATGATTCACCATTTCTCCATTTTATTATCTATAATGCCTCTGGCTGCATATTTATTTTGCTTCATTTTTATGCCAATATTAACTATTTCTCTAACTTTGCAGGCTATTTCCAGAGAAACCTGTTTAAAAATGCCATGCACATTGTGACTAGACTCAAAGGTCCTGCATACTGAAAGACAATAAAATTAAACTGAATTACAATGTTTCCATCAAGTGTGAGTGATGCTGGGATCAATGTATGCTTTTAAAAATCATAATTCACTGGTTTTATCTCTTAACATAAGCACTCTGTCAAGACACCAAGTTATTTTGCACAGTGTCTCCTCTGATATGAAATTTAAACTCTCATTTTAGATTATCCCTGACAGGTTTTTTGTCGTCTGATAGAAACAGCTGTGAGGAAAAAGTTCATGAGAAGAGCTTCATTTGTCTCACGTGCGCAAGCGGAGCTCTGTCTGGACCGCGAGCAGACGCAGATCAGCGAGAGAACTCTGCCTCTCTCGCGTCTCTCAGCTCGCCTCGTAAAACGCGCGGCCTGCTTCGCACGTTGGCGCACGTGCACGTGCGTGCGCTCGCCGGCGCACGTGCAGGGCCGCTGTGGCGGAGGCGAAGAACGGCGATAAATTCCCGTTTACCCAGACGTGTCGGACACGGTTGTGTTCGGGACGGGAGAAAATCCCCCTTCGATTATCTGCACATTGCGCTAACGCAGAGGAAACAGACTCATGAGCGTTTCCCGCTGTGGCCCTTAGTGAAGCTTAATAGAGCTAAACTGTCACTGTTCCAGTGTGTGGAGGGGCCCAATGGTCTGGTAACTGTTAAGGCACTGTTCCAGTGTGTGGATGGGCCCCATGGTCTGGTATCTTTTAAGATCTTCTGTTCCAGTGTGTGGATGGGCCCAATGGTCTGGTATCTGCTAAGGCTCTGTTCCAGTGTGTGGATGGGCCCCATGGTCTGGTGTCTGTTAAGGCTCTGTTCCAGTGTGTGGATGGGCCCCATGGTCTGGTGTCTGTTAAGATCTTCTGTTCCAGTGTGTGGATGGGCCCAATGGTCTGGTATCTGCTAAGGCTCTGTTCCAGTGTGTGGATGGGCCCCATGGTCTGGTGTCTGTTAAGATCTTCTGTTCCAGTGTGTGGATGGGCCCAATGGTCTGGTATCTGCTAAGGCTCTGTTCCAGTGTGTGGAGGGGCCCGATTGTCAGGTATCTGCTAAGGTACTGTTCCAGTGTGTTGATAGGCCCCATGGCCTGGTATCTGCTAAGGCTCTGTTCCAGTGTGTGGATGGGCCCCGTGGTCTGGTATCTGCTAAGGCTCTGTTCCAGTGTGTGGATGGGCCCCATGGTTTGCTATCTGTTAAGGCTCTGTTCCACTGTGTGGATGGGCCCCATGGTCTGTTATCTGCTAAGGTACTGTTCCACTGTGTGGATGGGCCCCATGGTCTGGTATCTGCTAAGGCTCCGTTCCAGTGTGTGGAGATGCTCATTTGACCGGTGCTATTTGTCAATGGGGGAAAATCCAATTGACCTGTAAGTTTCATATTCATCCAATTAGCATTCTGGGCCGGGACATCTTGTTAGACTTGCAGACCTGGCCATAGTTAGCTGTGCAGAGCTCCAAAACTGATAGCGGTCTGACATTCAATCAAAAGTCAATTTAACCCTGGCATCAAGAGGAACTGTCCCATTATGTCCCATAGCTCCCTGCTCACTAATGCCCACGGTGGGAGCAGAGAATCATGGGAAAGCTTCAGCTGACTCTGGCCGATGGCCATCTGCCTCTCTGTCTCCCCCCTGCCTGCAGGGATTCCATGTTGGTTCTAGTTTGATGTGCAAATCCACCAGATCACATTCCACCGACATGCAACTCCACTTATTTTACTTTAGTGCTTGACTCAGGTTTCAGTCACACAAAAAAACATCAGAAAAAATAAAACAATGATCACCATAGGGGGGCAAGTGGTGGTGGTTGGTCATGACATGTAGCTGCAGAGCACAGTGCAATGATTGCATCAGAGCTTTTCGTCAGGCATCCAAAAATGCCTTCAGCTTTCGGCTTTTACTGTACTGTAGGCACAGAATAAATGCAAACAGTGCCAGCGATCTTGCTGATGGAAGCGTGAGCAAATCCCCTTATAGCATCATGCCTGACCAGCCTTCCCTGAAATGAGATGTGTCTAATATTTGGACTGCCTTTGGCTTTCGCACTGTAGGAATAGGTCTCATCAGCTGACCAAACAGGAGTGCTCTCTCAAGGGGATTACACAACGTAGCATTAGGAGACTACATAGCATTGCATGACTACATAGACCTGTGTAACTACAGAGGATTACGTGACTACGGAGCATTATGTGACTAGATAGCATTGTGCAACTACATAGCATCATATAACTATACAGGATTGTGTGACTACATAACATTGTATGGCTGCATAGCATTAAGCTCCCAGATGTATACTACAGTATTACAAACTTCATACTACCTGTACTTAACATACTAACTGGCAAGTAAAATAAGTATATAGTGTGTTCCCACTGCATAGTACATAGCATATCATCGGTTTGAGTATGTGAAAAGTGCCCAGATGTATACTAGAATAGCAAAAATTTCTGAGCATGCAGTTGAGTGTACTCAATGGTCAGGAGACGCCCCATAATACAGTACATTGCAGCTGCATATTCATCATTTGTGCAACCAATCATACGGTGTGATTGGAAGGAATACCGTCTGATGAACAACTACAACAACAGCAGCACCTAGCTTTTAAATTTTTGATCATGCTAGATATGGAGCTCCTGCTAGTGAGCCTCAAGTTATAATGGATGTCGGGGAGGGGGGGGGGGGGGGTGCAGTGGGGGTGGGGGGCAGATGCAACCTTCATGCAGCCCCAAAACCGCTTAAACATACTCCAAAGTTCTGCTGCATTTGTGCACACACAAACACAGGAATCTAACATTAGTTAGGAGGCAGCCGGTCATTCCAAGTCAGGGGTGGGATTTGGACATGCACAGCCCCGAGTTGGGCTCAAATTATTATTATTTACAACTTTACTCAAAGCTAAATATTCAGTGGAAATTACTGCATCATCAAAATATTTGACTTTTTTACTCCAAGAGGGACTTTTTCACTCTTTGGGGGAACTCTCTCTTTTAGGTGTAGGCTGCACGAAAGAGAGGCCATATTTTTTTCTTCTTCTGTGGTGTTATGCATTTTGACAAGCGTTGTAATTCTTTGGCCTGTCTTTGTGCATTGTGACATTTGCATTACCGCACGCAACATTGTGATATTTATGTTTGACACTATAGAAAATCACATGTCACCTGTGCCTATAGGCTACTCTTGCACCCGCAGACCAGAAAGGCAAAGGGCTGTGCGGGAGTTTGCTGGTGAAACTCTTGGTACATTAATAACAATATATAAATGAAGACCGTGATGACCAAAAGCAGAATAACATATTTAGACAGGAACTGGAAGGTTATTCACTGGTTGATATATGTAATGGAGGCTTGCATGAAACAGTTTTACTACAGTGTCAATATTTTCATTTATTGTGGCCATGGATGAGAATACATTAATGAATAACTGTACAAATACTTAGACATTTTTTGTAAATCTAATGCGGTAGTTTCTATTGCATTTAAACCTGTTTAAATAGGCTACTGTTGGCTGAAAGTTTGTGGTGCGGTTAAGTAACCAAAACATGTACATACTGACTATTCATACTAACTGCCTTAGTATGTAGTGCAAGTACATACTAATGTAGGATTTAGTATGTAGTATGCTGGTATGCAGTTTCAAACACAGCCATTATCTTGCTAAGCCCTTATGCCTCTGGGATCACCTCCTCAGCCGTCTCAATTATCAATGCAGCATTTAAAAAAATAACAAAGCACAACTGTCTGCCTGAGAGTCCCTGTTGGGAAGCACAACCTTCATGAACTTTTGGAGTTTCAATCCATTCTATTTTAATATTGGAAACAAGGAATGAAATGTCTCTGCTTCACCGGCCGATGCAATCCTCTGAGAAATATTCTAATGGAATAGATAAACTAAGTCATGCCTCTCTGCTTGCCCTAAATTCAGTAAGACAGTCGGAGCATTCAGACACAAAGTATCTGCTCAACCACAGCTCCCAGGGCCTCTGATCCAGGGGATGGCAAACTCGGTCCCATGGGACCTCTGTGTGCAGTGGTCTTTGTTCTAACCATAACTGCAAAACTTTTTCTTAATTAGACACTTTTAGACACATTTTCAGGTTTCACCTCAATGTTCCTACTAAAAAAGCTAACCTTTATTTCCCTTTATCTAGCCTTGATAGTGGCACTATTTTGAGTGTTGGATATCTTTGGATATCTTTATCTCCTGTGGTGTTTGCTTCCCACGTGAAATGTGAAAAGTGACTTCTGCTAAATGTATTGTATGTAATGTATTGATTACAGACTGCCTGGTGAATTCAATGAGGCATGAACAACTGAAGACTGTCACAAAACCAATTAGGAAAAACCTGCATTGTGCTACGCTAAGTTTCGGGGGGAAAGTATGGCAGAAATTATGCATGCTTTCAACTGCCTTAATTGATGACTTGGCTGTGACAAAAACCAGCTTGTGCAGTGTATCTCCCAGAACTCCCACCCAGCAAAATCTTCAGTAAAATAAACTCTAATATAGTCATTTTTACTCTAAAGCAGGCCACTTTGGACTCTTTGGTTTACTTTGTTAACATTGCTGGAGTTGATTCGTAACTGCTAGAATTGCTAGAATTGATTTAACATTGTTAGAGATGACTGAACGCTGTTAGAGCTGATTTAACACTGTCAGAGCTGATTTAACACTGTTAGAGATTATTGAAAGCTGCCAGAGCTGATTTAACACTGTTAGAGATGACTGAACACTGCCAGAGCTGATTTAACACTTTTAGAGATGACTGAACACTGCCAGAGCTGATTTAACACTGTTAGAGATGACTGAACACTGTTAGAGATGAATGAACACTGCCAGAGCTGATGTAACGCTGTTAGAGATTATTGAAAGCTGCCAGAGCTGATTTAACACTGTTAGAGATGACTGAACACTGCCAGAGCTGATTTAACACTTTTAGAGATGACTGAACACTGCCAGAGCTGATTTAACACTGTTAGAGCAGATTGAACACTGCTAGAGCTGATTTAACACCGTTAGAGCAGATTGAACACTGTTAGAGCAGATTGAACACTGCTAGAGCTGATTTAACACTGTTAGAGCAGATTGAACACTGCTAGAGCTGATTTAACACTGTTAGAGCAGATTGAACACTGCTAGAGCTGATTTAACACTGTTAGAGCAGATTGAACACTGCCAGAGCTGATTTAACACTGTTAGAGCAGATTGAACACTGCCAGAGCTGATTTAACAGTAGTAATTTGGCCGTGTTCTCTGAAGTACAGGGCACAATGGCTCCTGAGTTCGGTCTGTGGACGAGGCTGATGGTTTGGACTGCAGCCCCTGTTACGTGCTCAGTCGGCCGGTGAGATCACGCTCCGCGCCGACAGGGAGGGCCGCACCCAGCGCGCTATCTGCCCAGCGCAAGCCCCGCGCCTCTGCCAGGCCGCCCGCGCCTGCAGGGAAGAGATAGGGGGCCTTCCCCGGGCGCACGCTGACACTGCCTGTCTGAAAACGGGACGCGCGTCTGTCTGAGGGGATCAGCCTCACCTGACGCTTCAGCTCCACCCGCACCGGGGGTCCGAAACACTTCTCGCATCCTCACACTGCGAAACCAAACGCAGTTTCATCCAATTATGTCATTAATCTCAGCTCATTTATGAATTACATGAGAACATACGAATACATAATGAGGAGAACAGGCCATTGAGCCCATCTAGAACATAACAACAATTAATGAGGAGAACAGGCCATCTAGTGTCCTCCTTTACCTACAGCTTAGAGAGAATCCAGCACTGCGTAAATCCTGGATATCTACACATTAAGGTTCTGTGCCTCTGCTCCGTGAAACATGTATAAAACACACTTCCTGAAATAAGCATGGAATTTACCTGAAACTGATTTCCATCTGTGTCACCTTGATCTGATGACAGAACACCAGTAAAATCTTAGTGAGCTTGATAAACAACTTGAATATGAGTTCCAACCCTGCTGAAAATTCCATTTTAAACCAGTCTCAGCTGGTCAAGCTGCTTCAAGATGTGCTTTGAACACTCTTAGCTGGTCAAACAGCTGTTCACTAACTCACCAGCCTATATAGCCAGCCAGTCCACCAGTTTGACCATCAACTTAATCTATCAGCTTTTGATCAGCTTTTTCCAGCAAGAGACCAGCTTAGACCCCCTGAAGGTGTCCAAAACACAGCTTCAACTATTTTAAACCAGTTTACAATCCCAGCCGGCCTTAGCTGGAATTTACAGTCGGGGAGATTCAAGAAAGATGCTCATATGCTGCTGTCAGGCAGTTTGGGCCCCAAGTCAACACTAAACAGCATCTGAAACTCAATGATTTATGCCAGACCGTCGAGTAGGCTGCCCTGTGCGAGGATTATGTATCCTCTGATTGCTTTTTCTTGTAAGAATCTTCTTTCTTACTTTAATAAAATGTCATTCCATTTTAGAAGCCTTGTTGCATCTCTCCTCTGTGTTGTGACTGTGACCGGTCATAACATGAGAAATAATATGGTTCTGCTTCTTAATTTTCATGAATTGAATTCCATGATGCATGAGTTTAGAAAAATAATAAGATAATACTGTATGTGTAGAAGCTCACAGGAGTGTGGCAGACACACACGCTACATCTCACATCTGGGCAGAAGGACACACAGCTACTCCATTCGCCTAAATCACCACAGTTAACGCTTTTAAGGCATCAGACTTTAACGCCATTATGACGGACCATCGTAATTCACAGCACATTTTTTCATTTTTGAAACAGAAACATTTCCATACTAAGAGACATTCCCCTGGAATGCAACACGGTGCCGTATCATAGCCATCATGGCGGTGATGAAAGTGACGGTACTGTTTCCTTATTGGCCAATTCACTTTTATTTTTAAGTTTACGTTTTAAGACTTTCAACGCTGCATGAGACTGGGGGGGGGGGGGGGGTTGCAGGGTCAAGACCTGGCGAGGTCCGTGCAGTCACAACTCTGGCTGATTTAACGCGACGTTGATGAACCGCACCGGATAAAACGCACTTTGTCCCCGAGCTCGTAAAAATGATCGGTTGACGGTTTCGCGCTGTAAAGCGGCCAGGCCGAACTGCGTCGCACATTTTAACAACGTGAGGGAAAATGTTTTGCTTGGACGGGAGGTGCGAGATTGATAATCTTGGAGCGCGTCCATCTTGACGAAAATCCCTTGAAATGGTATTGTGTACAAGCTGAAGGAAGAGATTCGGCTGCCCTCGACACACAGCTCTCTCCTTTCACCTCTGGCTCGTTCATTCAGCATTACTGTCTTTGCTCATTGCATATCTATTTAACACGAGAATCCAATCCTATTATTTAACCAATAATGCTGAAAAAGAAGCATACATCTTGGTTCTCTAGGGTCCTGTTGTATTCAGGTTGTAACATTTTTTTTCAAATGACTGACTGAGTCAAATGAAGCTTATTTCATGTTGATTATAAGCAGGCATAACCTCTCTTTTACTCTATTTTTCCATCTCACATGTTTACCAGGTATTCCGTGGTATGTCCCATAATCCAAGGTCTAAAGAGGACTGCTGACAGTCTTCGCTCATGAGGACTAATTTCTGCCACAAATACAGTACGTCCGCTCCTTCAGAGGAGAGCTGCTCAGTTCAGACAGGAACATTAGCGGTTTGGATTTTCCCCTAATTTGGAGTTTCGCGTTTCTCAAGTGAGCAGTTCGATCAGGATTTCGGTTTCACATTCTCACAGAAGGGCATGCTCAGGAGGTGTGGAGTGGGGGGGGGGCGGGTGAGGGACGGGTTGCGTTAAAATATCGCGGTACCACCGTGTAAATTTAAAAATGGAGTCTGAACCCCACTCTTTGAGAGTGCCGTGGAACCTGTCGGAATCTTCCGCGCTCCGCGCCTCTAATTTCAGCGCGTCTGAGAGCTCTGTGAAAAACCGTCATGCACACGTTTCAGCACGTCGCCTAGTACAGCTCGCTTCTTTTTTTATGCGTTTTTAAGAATTAATCACAAATTTAATGATTGAGCCTGTGTGTGTGTGTCTGTGCATGCATGTGTGGTCATGTGTTTGTGTCAGCATGTTGTTTTTTTTTTAGGGGGTGGGGGGTGGGTTTACTGCTAAAGTACTTTGGGTTTGCTTCCACCCACCTGTGGAACAGTTCTAAAATACTCCGAGCCTGCTCCGTTCGTGAGCTCCGGGGGGAAACAGGCTGACTGTCAGTTTCCAGAAACACGTGCCAGCACTTAGAAAATAAACAAGAGCCCTAGCCCTGCAAAATGGGACGAGGTTTAAGGAGTTCTGATCGCAGAGGTGCGGGCATTTTCAGACTCTCCAGCCTCGCAGGCTCAGAGGAGGCCAGTTCGGGGCAGAGTCCCGTGTTTATATTTAATTTGGCGAACCGCAGCCCAAGGGGGCCATGAGAAACTATGAACATCTTGACATCGTAAACATCTTCCCTCTCCCCGAAAGCAGCGCAGCCACATACAGCCCCAAAAAAGCCCGTTTCGCCGCGCAGCAGGGCAAACAAACAGCCTATCTTGGTAAGCGTCTTTTACACCTCTAACCAGGAGAGAACTCGGGGGGGGGGGGGGGGACCGTGACATCCACAAGTGTCAAAGCGATGACACCGAAGCAAAGAGAGAGGGAGAGAGAGCAAGAGAGAGAGAGAGAGAGGGAGGTAGAGAGAGAGAGAGAGAGAGAGAGGGAGAGAGAGAGAGAGAGAGAGAGAGAGAGAGAGGGGGAGAGAGACTGCATTGTTTGCTCTTACCTGGTGAAAGCGTGCCTATCCCACAGTCTTCCTGCTTCTGGCTGAAGTTGTGTTTGTCTCAGTGCTCATCTCCGGGGCTCTTTGGTGTGTGTACGCGTGTGCGTGTTTGTTTGTGTGTGTGTGCGTGTGTGTGTGTGTGTGTGTGTGAGTGTGTCTGTTCCCTCCTGATAGCGGATCCTCTCAGCTGAGCTGCTCCGGGAGGCAGAAATGACACATGATTCCAAGAACCAGCTTTCGCTCAGAAAAAAAAAGAAAAAAGAAAAAATGAGGCCGGATGCATCAAATGCTGCTTGTGTTCTGCATACCCAGTGAACTCTTTCACTCTCTCCCTCCCTCCCTCCCTCCCTCTCTCTCTCACTCTCTCTGTCTCTCACTCTCTCCCTCCCTCTCTCTCCGTCTCTCTCCCCTTCTCTCCCTTCCTTTTTCTGACTCTCTCTCTCCCTCTCTCTATCTCTTTCTCTTGCTCTCTCCCTCTGCTACACACAGTCTGTCCTCTCTCTCTCTTTCCCTCTTTTTGTTTCTCTCGCTATCTCTCCCTTCTCTCCCTCATCTCTCTCCGCCTCTCTCACGTTCTCCCTCTTCCTCCCGGTCTCTCTGCGGGTTTCCTCCACCTACGTTAGTCATCCCCGAAATGTGTCGCGATGTGGAAACTCCGGTCCTGGCCCAACGGGAGCCCAACAACACGTCACGGGAACGCGCTCGCCCCACGGACGCCCCCTTTCCGCGCGGGCGCCCCCCTGACCCCGATCCCCGCGTTCTCTGAGAGGGGTGGAGTGTGCCAGCTGTGGGGCGCTGTGTGCGGAGGGGCGCTCTCAGCACCCCTGGAGCCCCAACCTCACCTGTCACGCAGCTGCCCGAGGAGCCCAGAGCTCACATAAAGGGCCGCAGCTGGCCCGGAACGCTCACACAACGCACCCCCCACTGCGAGGATTCACTTTTCCCTCAAGTCTACAAAGCATTGCAATCGAAGGATGCAGCTGAAATGCTATTGAACAAATCTGAACATTAGTTCCGTCACATTTCAATCGAGAGTTATTTCTATTATTTCTGAATATTTATTCTGTCACATTTCATTCAAGAGTTATTTCTGTTGATAGTCATGGTTCGGTTATGTTTTTTGCAACTTCGTCATTCAGGGATTAAACGAGGGAATGGATCTGTCAAAAATACAAAAAAATATGAGAAATTACAGGCCTAAATATGTGGATTTCTAAGCCAGGAGTATACATTTGTGAATGGAGCAAAAAAATCTAAAGGAAAAAGGAAAGCAGTCAAAAACAAGCAATGACAAAGTACATCACTCTGAGCACGCATGCAGTGAGGATAAGCTGAGGTATCACTTATAGCTGTCACAGGAAGGTTTCGTCTGAATACTCACCATGGATTTAACTAGAACATTTCTTCAGATCAAGCACAAGCACTTTCATTTTTATGTTGACATAATGCGAGTGACAAAAAGCAATGGCGTCCTTAAATTCTTTTTCAGTAATAAAGTCTGAAGTCTAAAAAAGGATAAAAAGCCTAACATATAAGGTAAAAAAGAATCTGCTGGACCTCAAACGGAAAGACCTACAGTAAAAAGCCTGGATTTAGACACAGTGGAGGGTAAGATGGAGTATAGATGCTGTGTAAAGGTCTTAAACAAAGGTCAGCTGGATCGGAAAATGTGTACACTGCGGAGAGAAAAGGGTGTGTAGAAAAGGAAATCAAACAAGCGTGAAGGTCTTTTAAATAAATCACCCTGGCGATCTCCAATAGAGAAAATTTCACTGCGCAATAGTAGTGAATGCATTTTTACCTGTATTTAACCCAACAGTCTCTACTCTGTTTTTCACTGTTTTGTTGAATACAGAAGAGTAACACCTTTATTTTCTTTACTGAATCATCTGTTTATTAATTTTGGTGAGAGGCTGTCCAAACCTACTTTTATTTGTGGAGCGGTTTACAAAATGTCATAAACCAAACTGGCAGTTTTTAAATTTTGTACTGGCACGGGCAAAATTTTCCATTTTCAAAAGCTGAAGGGATGGAAAGTAGAGCAGGCCAGGATGTAGTCCTGTTATTCATCTCTCCGGGTCGAACCAGAGTGTGGGTTGATTTTAGATTATGTAAAGCAAAGAGTAATATTGAAAGTTTTGTTCAACAGTGGAGTTTTACTGCAGCCATTTTCTCTGTCAGAGATGATGTTCAGATTAAATCTCTTTTAAATGTATGACTGCACTATAACTATTTATTATGCACAACATTTTTAGCACTTTAAGAAAGACTAAAACAAGAAAACTGTTATGGAATTGATAATCATATAAACCAAATTGAGCATTAAGCTTCAGACCGGCTATAATGGGGGAGATTTAGCTTTGCGAGCGCTAAATCTTGGCCAGTGGGTGGGAGTGACCTCTTTAACTCCTCTGGGCTACAGAGGACAGGACAGGTTATCTGTGTGCCGCGCTGCTGATGTGTAGACCCAGCCCAGGCTGGGGAACTGGACGTGGCTTCTAAAAACCTCAGTCTGCACGGAGATAGTCAGGGGGTGGAAGGGTGTCTTTAGTGAATTTTTAAGTGGCTTTTTTTGTGACTTTTTTTTACTTTGGAGCTCAACTGCGGGGAAGTGGGGGGATGGCGGTTAGCTGGGCTTTTGAGGCATGGTGGGGGGGGCTTTGCGGATGATGCGGGTGATGTAATGGACAAAGGCCAGTGCATGGGGGGGGGGGCTCTATTGCAGCCCCTCAGTTCTGTGATTCTGTCGTTGGTTTGACTGTGCTGTGGGCCATTCCACCGGCTTCACTGAAGGAGGCTGCCATCTCAAAGCCTGGAATGATGGTGCGCAATATATGAATCTGCGCCGGTTGCTTAGCAATATGATGCTTCCCAAGAAGCATCTTTAATCCCTCCGTGTTTCCAAAATGGGAGGATTATACAAAAAAAGAAAGAAAGAAAGAGAAGGCTTTATTACAGGCAACAGAGACCGTTAGTGATGGGAACCGGGGCGTCCACCAATCATAAGACCAGGAATAGCGTCACTGGCATCTGCTGCCTTCCAGGATTTTATGAAATTAGTTTTCAGTAATAATTTTTTTTTTTTAAATCTGTATCCCAGTCAGTAAAATGGTATTTAAAAGATGTGTTTAGGTTGTTAGAAATGAAAGTGAAACCGCTGTGTTTTTTTGCAATTCGGCCAGGTTACAAACACAATCTTTCCCGCTGGAAAAAGAAAGTGCATTGTGCTTGTACTTTGTTGCAGAAATGCTATTCTTACCACAAAATCACAGCCACACAAAATTTACTGTGGCATTGCAAAATGCCACGACGACATTTTACAGATCCACTGAAGCGCAGCGAACTTGGATCACTTTATTTCGTAACTGCACTCAATTTGAACTTAAATGAATTACTTACGCCACTGCCAGACGCGTGAAACCTAGCGCTCCATAGTTCATTTTCACTAATCCTCTGGAGGCCATGTTTTAGTGTAGAGTTTCAATTAGATTTTTACATATTGGAATGCATTTCAGCACAGTACATCGAAAGCAACACCTGGACAAATAAAACTCAATGTGTGAGAAATCCTGTTCAACTGTTTTTTTTTTTCATTTGATTGTTTATTTATTTCCCATTTCCTTTTTCCATTTGGATTCTCATAATAGACTTTTCTCACTGCCCAAAGTTAGCTAATTTTGCATCTGCTGAATGGATTTCATAGAATGTTGTAATACCGCCCTCTGCTGACTGCAATTAACAGTGCATGGTGTTTTGTATTTCAGAAGGCCATAAAACCATGTGTGTTCAGTTCCTCCAAACAATGCCAGGTTCATTGGGATGCCAAGTTACGGCTTGGCAGGGTGGCATGCCCCATACCTATACGGCACAGAGATGGGTTTGGCACTTTTCAGGGTTTCCTACATAAATAAACACAATGACCACAGACTTTCAGCTCTTAAAGACATTCATTTCTGTACCTTCTGACCTAATGTCAACAGACAGAATTGACAAACAACTTCACACATCCACAGAATAAATCTCCAAACTTAAGGGATTTTTCATTTTTCCCTTATTTTTCTTCTTCTTCTTTTTCCTGCCAATTATATCATAACAAGTGCCCCATGCCCACAAAAAACATGTCTTCCTATTGGACATTTAGCTACATCAGCCAATAAAAACATTGGATACACAAGCAGAAGTCACATAAAGAAGCTTAGTAGTAACACACTTGCCTAGGAGATTTCTGGACGAGTGACAGGCATAGGTTCAAATCCCACCTTGGACTCAGTCTTATTACTCATTGCACTGGCTTGTTTGCTAACTAATAATTGCTCATACATTCAAATCACTGTCTATAAGTCATTAATTCAAACTTTCAAAATATAGGCCTGCCATTAAAAGTACTGTACGAAGTACATTCTCTTCAGATGGTAAGATGAAAAAAACACAGGGCCAAGTTAATTTAAATAATTTAGGAAACACTGTCCAGCACTGCTTTGGAATACAGCTTGTTCAATTTGTGTGAGCTAAGATAGCCAATATTGTTTATTGTTACTTGGCTCAATTTTGATATCAGTTCTTTTAATGGTAGGCCTAGATTTTGCAAGTTTGAATTAATGACTTACAGACAGTGCTTTGAATGGGTGAGTAACATGGCATTTTGTATTTTGAAGACGTACTTATTCAACCTTTAACACTGTTAAAGGTATATGGTACAGCAATGATGTATTTTATGTGGATGAAGTTCAAAATAGTTTTAAGTTAAACTTTATCTGGTTACATCAAAGCAACAGGAAGTATCTCAAAATGTTCTAACCGTATCTCGACTGTTGAACTAACTTAGTGCTTGCCTAAAAGATGAAGGAGAAACGTGGGTGCTTCCAGAGACTTCAGAATAAGTTATATATAGCTGTAGCATCACAATAACGCTAAACTGGAACCGGAAGCCTTGAGGATGCAGATGATGCAGTAAAAGGCTGTGTTGCTGTTTGGTTGCTGTTGGATTGGTGTTAGGTTGGTGTTGTGTTACTGTTGGATTAATGTTGTGTTGATGTTGGGTCGGTGTTGGGTGGGTGTTGTGTTGCTGTTGGGTTGGTTTTGTGTTGGTGTTGGGTTGGTATTGTGCTGCTGTTGGGTAGGTATTGTGTTGAGCTGGGTTGGTGTTGTGTTGCTGCTGGGTTGGTATTGTGTTGCTGTTGGGTTGGTATTGTGTTGCTGTTGTGTTGGTATTGTGTTGAGTTGGGTTGGGGTTGTGTAGCTGTTTGGCTGATGTTGTATTGCGGTTGGGTTGGTATTGTGTTTCTGTTGGGTAGGTATTGTGTTGAGTTGGGTTGGTGTTGTGTTGCTGTTGGCTAGGTATTGTGTTGAGTTGGGTTAGTGTTGTGTTGCTGTTGTCTTGGCATTGTATTGCGCCACTGTTGGGCTGCTATTGTGTTGAGTTGGGTTGGTGTTGTGTTACTGTTGGGTAGGTATTGTGTTGAGTTGGGTTGGTGTTGTGTTGCTGTTGGGTAGGTATTGTGTTGAGTTGGGTTGGTGTTGTGTTGCTGTTGTGTTGGCATTGTGTTGCTGTTGGGTTGGTATTGCGTCGCTGTTGGGCTGCTATTGTGTTGAATTGGGTTGGGCGTGCGCACAGGCAGCAGTGGAGGAGAGCAGCGAGGGTCCAGGAGGCGGCTGCTAAAGCGTTTCTCTGGGCTGGGGGCCAGCGCAGAGCCGGAGCGCGGTGGGAGACAGAGCAGGCAGAACGTTACAGCGGTTCGCCATGCAGAACTGAACAGCTGCCGGCTCGCCTTAACCCTTTAACAGAGGGGAAAAGATCATCGGCACAACTTCACAGGCCTTTGATTCAATATGACCACGCTCAAAACCAAAACGTCATGCAGGCCTGTTTTGCATTACATGTCACAAGACTTTGGCCACCCTGCAGATTTATACAGCACCTACTGTATTTTTAGATCTACTGTATTTTTAGATCTACTATGATTTTATGTTTGGCCTCTTTTTATCATCTTGCATA
This sequence comes from Anguilla pacifica, assembly GCA_039654925.1. Taxonomy (NCBI): domain Eukaryota; kingdom Metazoa; phylum Chordata; class Actinopteri; order Anguilliformes; family Anguillidae; genus Anguilla; species Anguilla pacifica. The sequence continues at coordinate 9,968,253 of CM077296.1, forward strand.
TTTCAGCATTAAAAAAAACAAAATCCATATATAAAGTAAGTCTGATTTTACATAATGGTGTACTGGTAAGTTGGGTTGCAAAATCCTAGCCATTTTCAACATGGTAAAATGTCCAAGATAATTCACGGAAATTTGAGGAATGTACACTAATTTAGTGTTTTTCTCCTTTTAGTACATTAGCCAACATGCTATTTTTTGTATTATATCTATTATTTTTATAAATATAGCATCCATTGTGAGACTGTACATATACAATTCCATTCTAATTTCCAATTATCTGCCACCACAGTTGCATACTTGGGCGAACCCCATTGCCAAGTGAGGAGGCTGTAGACATGCGCAGTTCTCTCCTCCGAAACGTGGTGTCGCCAATTGCTTCTTTTCACAACACAGAATACAACTAAGCTGTCACAAAATGGAGGCGAGAGAAGACCTTTGATATGCAGTCCACCAATGCCCAATCGACAAGCGAGGGTCGTTAGAGAGTGATGAGACACGGACCCCCAACCCAACGGAACTCTCCCATGCCCTGGGCGAGGCAGTCGGCACCCCTACGGCATGGAAGCATGATGCCTTGAACGAGCCATACAATCTTTGAAAATTAAAAACACCACGTTTTTTTCTTATACATATTTCTTGAGCACTTATTTGGGGTATTGCCACCTGCTTGAGCACTCCTTTGGGATATTGCCACCTGTCATTGATGTGTTCTCAAACAACACATTCATAGGTGTTGTTTGTCGTATGACAAAAGAAGAAGCAGCCACACTAGAAAACTTACTGGAAAAATATACTCTATTTTGTTAAATGCGTATGTTGTTGCTTATATCCATTGTGGTTGTAATACAGGGTATTCAAAATATAGTTTTATTTGTTTTGAGAAGCTTTAAAATGAATGTTTTTACAATTTTGTCTTGCTCAGCAGAATCAGTCTTTCAATGTGACATTGCAATACAGCTCCCATCAAGCATTTCACCTGCAGCTCATAAACATGATAGACAAAGACTACAATGAACTATGGGAGTTTGAGTAATGGAAACTCCCTTTAGATAAAGGTTAAAAGATGGAAACATTACACTGACAGAAACATGTTTGACAGAGGAGAACTACTGAAGCTAAGATTGAAGACTGAAGACTGCACATTGGTTCTGTAATCTCGGCCTCAATGACAGGCTGCAGAGAGCATGACTAGTGGTGCACATGCACTTTTAGTACTAAACAGGAGTTCCTCCCTTCTAAACTGCCAGGGGTAATTTGTCTAACTTTCAGGAGTGCTATTTTACAAAGCAGGACATTATATATATTGTGCTCTGGGGGTGTATTATAATGTGCAATGAATGTCCCATCATTGCGTTTGCACATAGCAAAGCTCCACATTTTGCTTCTAGCAAAATATATGACACCATTTAGAGTGCAAAACTGCATCATTTTTATTTCAATAATAAGACCTGCAGACACATGCAGAGTGGTGCTAGGCACACACCCACACACACACACACACCCACGCACACACACACGCACACACACACGCGCACGCGCACACACACACATGCGCACTCACACTCATCCACACACTATACATACTATAAACTCACACATATAAAATAAACATGTATAATATATTAATTTAATTGAATTACCCAAAAACTGTTTCAAGAGACCTTCTTTTTCATCAGTTCAAATAGTATGCAGGTACAATATACTGTAGATAAACCAATTTAAATGAAAAAAGTAAATCACGAAATTTAAAAAAAAAACAAAAAAACAAATTCAAAACCAGGCCATGGTAATACCCATGGTATGCATATTTAAGAGTCATGTGTTGCTATTGGTGTTGCTGTTGCTTCTTCGCCACTCATACCTTATAATACTTTTATCGTACAGCCAAAAATTTCAGTTACATTTCAAACGTTCTGTCTGTTAAAGAGGAAGTTCATTCCGAACGGTTGCTACATATTGCGACACTCCTTGGATAGATAACGTTTGAGGAGGCAGACAGAAATGTTGACTCTGCTAGTTTGCTGGTGGGGCCACACATTATCTCTCTCGGTTTCCATACCTGCATTGTTCTGTGACTCAGACCTTCTGGTCAGTCTCTTTACTGTTTTAAATGCATTTCCACTGCATTGAAACACCAAAATTTAGCTTCAAAGCAAACCTCCTCCTGACATCATTTTCCTACTAGTCTCCACATATGGATTATTGAGAAACAAGCAGACTATTGCCTCCTCTGCTTTCAGCAGTGTGTATCGGCCATGTGTTAATCCTGCAAACAACTTTTTGATTGATGCAAAATAAATATTTTCTGTTTGATTAATGGAAGCAAAAATTACATTGTAAGCATTTTTGCCTATATACACAGAACATATAGTGACATAATTCACATGCTAGTTATAGTATGATAATAGAACAGACATACCTGGATCTATTGTACTTAGAAATAAAGGTAAGTACTGTTTTATTTTCTTTTTGATTAATGCTGAACATACACAAGTGTACATTAAAAAAAACACTTTTTATTGTAAATTTATTTAAGGACAAATGTAAATAGATTCATGTATCATGATCAGGATTCTCTTTTTTGTGACTTCCTTTTTTACAATGATACTGGCTGCATTTTTATCTAGCTCAGACAAACACAGGGGTACATAGAGGTTGAAATGTGAAAATGTGCTTAAAGTGGCCATTCCTGAATTTTTTTCCATTACACTGAAAAACCCAATGTTTGTTTGTCTCTGTAATACTATAAACCGCACAAGGCATTTAATAATCATTTTAGTAATATAAATTTGACATCTCAAATCCCACCTGAATTTGAAATGTCCACACTTTGTACAAGCGTGCTCATATACGCCCCCTGCTGCCAGCTCGGAGAGAAAACAACTCGCGGTTTTCTTCTAAATCACGCAATGCCAGCCAACTGCTTCTTTCTCACGCCGCAGCCACAAGCCGCACACACGTAGAGTGGGGGCAAAGGAGACCCAATCATACCTGAACAAGATACGGGCACCCAGATGGCCAACAGGGGTCGCTTGAGCAATGAACACTGCTATCCCCGTGTGGCATTCAGTCCACCGAAGAGGCGGATTGGTCTCAGTTGCGCCGGCTGGCGGAGAGAGCACACGCACCTGGGCTGCGTTGGCTAGTCAGCACAGGTGCTTAAAGGTGTGCTGCTCTCCACAGGTCGGGGCTGAGACCAGGAGCTAACACCGAGAGCACATTTCTTTATCTGAGTTTTGTTTATTTTCAGTTTTGTTTCTTTTAATAAGATAGGGGAAATCTTAACTCTCAATGTAAAGTCGGAGCAGCTGGTCTTCTCTCCCCTCCCAGGGGTGTCACACGGGCATGTGACACCTTGCCAACTGAATCCCTCCCATATACCCCTTAGGTGAAGCAAAGCCATTTGTGTGCCACCCCTGTAGGGCTGGCGGCCATGGGCCAGCTTCGATCAGAGAACATGGTGCTCACTCACGCGCCACAGCATTTAACAATCTAAAACGTGTTTCAAACGTTTTTGGTATTAGGTAGAGACTGAAACAGTTAGTGTTTAACCATAATTTTGTGAACACTACTGTTTAGATATACACCTGTGAACATTTTCCGTTCAGGTATTAAACCCTAAACATTGTTTGGTTTTCAGCATAGTGTTTTAAATAGAGGTGTGTGTGTGTGTGGGGGGGGGGGGCATGTTTTTTCTTCCCTGTCCACCTGCACATGCTCATTAAAATACATTTCTATAACTTGGCGTGTTTTGCATATTGTTTATTTAGCCTCAAACATTTGCAGTCAATTTTTTCTCTCAGTAATTTGCTTGAGGAAAAGTTAATTGCTTCCAGATAGAAATAACCACATGTTACAAAGCAATTATGAAGCATCCCATTAAATGCAGACATCAAGTTTGTATTTAAAAAATGCACATCCCCATATACTAAGAGTCTGTGTAAAAAGTTAGGATTTTGTATCTCTGATACTGTGAAATTGTAATTTCAAGACACCAAGCTGTTTCTTGTTGGCATGGATCTGTCTAGTGACTACAGGCAGAGAAAAAATGCTACTGTAAGTTTACTTAAGCAGTTTACTTGTTTTAATGCTTTGTGAGGAAGAATTGCTCAATATTTATTATTAAATAATACTAACTTTAATAACTTCATTTATATAGGACCTTCATGCATGTCTGTAACACAAAGTGCTTTACAAAAATGAAATTTAATACAAAATTTAAATACAAAAATACTAAATAGCCATAAAATAAAACAGGAATACAAATAGCAGCCCTTCGCATAAAACAAGTGAAATGTAAGTAAAATGCAATAAAATAATAAAAATATTTTGAATAATATATTATTAAAAATATATAATATATTAAATAAAAAGCCTTAAAACACAGCTGTAATTTTAAAACTGAAACTGAGAGGGCACATTTAAAGTTTTGAATCAATCCCAGATGTTAGCTGAAACTGCTATAGCATATCAACAATAGCATTTCAAGGGCTGTGGAAGGAATGGAATCTGGCTTCTCTACATCAGTCAGCACTTCTTCTGGTTCCTCTTCATCAGTCAGGACCTCCCCTTGTTCCTCTTCATCAGTCAGGGCTTATCCTGGTTTCTCTTCATCGGTTAGGGCCTCCCCTTGTTCCTCTTCATCAGTCAGGGCTTATCCTGGTGCCTCTTCATCAGTCATGACTTCTCCGGGTTCCTCTTCATCAGGCAGAACTTCTCCTGGTTCCTCTTCATCGGTTAGGGCCTCCCCTTGTTCCTCTTCATCAGTCAGGGCTTATCCTGGTGCCTCTTCATCAGTCATGACTTCTCCTGGTTCCTCTTCATCAGGCAGAACTTCTCCTGGTTTCTCTTCATCAGTCAGCTCTTCTCCTAGTTCCTCTTCATCAGTCATGACTTCTCCTGGTTCCTCTTCATCAGGCAGAACTTCTCCTGGTTCCTCTTCATCAGTCAGCAATTCTCCTGGTTCCTTGGAAGAAAGGGGGTGGTGTGAAACCCTGAGCCTCAGGCAGCTGCAGGGGAGCCCCAAACTCAGGCATGTGGGGGTGACTGCTGTCTCGATTCCACAGATCAGCACCCCAGAGAGGGGTCACCACAGGGTCACCTGTGAATCCAGGTAAGTCCCTACACAGCTACTAGCAATTAGGTAATTAGCATCGCAGCCTTAGTAGGCAGCCTCACAGATTCAGCACCACACATGCGTGCAAGTGCCCTGCCCCAAACCTGCTACCATTCTGTACATCCTTCTGGCCTTCTGAAGGGGACCGACAGACCTTCCTTTGCTGCCACTCATACCCCAGCTATAACAGGATGCAAAGACTATTGTGGAAAGTATGGCTTGGATTCACGTTTGTCCTTGATATACAATTACATTCAAAACTGCATTTTGTCATAACAAATACGATTTGATGAATTCAGCAAGGACCAGAAGTAAGTTCTCAAACTGAACCTGTAAAAAAATGTGTAATGCTTCCATTCATTTGTCAAAGTTAAGGACAAATTTTGATTGAATACAGACCAGGCCCCAGCCTGTGCAGTTAAGTAGTATTGCAATGAGGAGAACAGCCCATTCAGCCCATCCAGGGTCTCAATGTGCTTGCAGACTACAGAGTATACAGCATTGCATCATGCCTGGGCTTGAACACCCAGAGGGTCTTTGCCTCCTCCATTTGATCTGGCAAGCTGTTCCATGGATTGACAACTCTGTGAAAAATGAAAACTTCCTCATATCAGTGTGAAATTTTCCTTTAGCTAATTTCCACCAATAGCCTGTGTGTTCCGCTGAAGGAACTACATGAAAAAGTTTATTTGAATTTTGTTGACTTTGTCATTTTTATTACAAATAAAATTTGTTATTTTTATAACAGATTAGAATTTCTCCCTTCAGTCTCATTTATTGCTAAGCTTAATCGGTCCTGGTTATGGACTGCTCTGATTGGAGGGGTGGTCACAGATTTTAGGGAGGGGCAACTTTATATTCCGGGTATGTGTGTCATACTGTTTACTGGCTTTTTTCATTCTTTGTATGCTACAGTGTGTATTATATACTGTAAGGTGTTGCCCATACGTATTTGGACAGTGACAGAATTTATGTTGTTTTACTCATTCTATATCAAATGAAGCAATTAATTTGAGATTAAAGTGCAGACCGTCAGCTCAAATTTGAGGCTATTTTCATCCATATTGTGTGATCCATGTAGGAATTAGACCCTTATTTATATGCAGTCCCATTTTAGGGGACCATAAACAATAGGACGAATTACCATTACCAATCTTGAAGTCATCATATTTAGTACTTGATTGCAAATCCTTTACATTCACTGACTGAAGTCTGTGACCCATGGACATCACCGGGCGCTGGGCATATACCCAGGTGATGTTCTGCCAGACCTGTGCTGCAACCATCTTTGGTTCCCATTTGTTTCAGCCGCTTTTTGCCTTCAGTCCTGTCTTCAAGCAACTGAAACACATGTTCACTTGGATTTAGGTTTGGTGATTGAATTGGCCAGCCAAGAACATCATAGTTTTTGGCCCCGAAAAACTCCTTGGTTACTTCAGCAGTATGTTTTGGCTCATTGTCCTGCTGCAAGGGGCAGTGCCGTCCAATGGGTTTTGAGGCATTTGGATAAGATGTTTCCGTTACGCTTCAGAATTCATCCTGCTGCTGTCATCAGCAGTTACCTCATCAATACAGACAAGTGAGCCAGTTCCATTGGCAGCCATACGTGCCCAAGCCAAAACACTACCTCCACCATGTGTCACTGATGGGTGCTTTGGATCATAAGTAGACCTGGGTCAAACACATATTTCTTTTGGATTCAAATACTTTTCTGTGCTCTATTGATCTTGCCTGGTGTAATTGAGCCTGCCAATATGACCGGAAGGTGGGGTTTGCACTTTTTGAGAGTATTTCATTGGTTCCAATGCACCAGACAAGATCACTAAAGCGTAGAAAAGCATTTGAATCCAAAACAAATATGTATTTGACCCAGGTCTGATCATGAGCAGTTCCTTTCTTTCTCCACACTTTCTTCTATCCAACACATTGGTATAGGATAACATTAATCTCATCCATCCATAAGATTTTGTTCCAGGAATACAGTTTTTTAATTTATTTTTTTTTAGCAAACTTTAATCTGGCCATTGTGTTCTTGAGGCTTACCAATGGTTTGCAACTTATGATGAACCCCCTGAAGTTATGCTGGTGTAGTCTTCTCTTTATGGTAGTCTTTGACACATCTATGCCTATATCCTAGAGTCTTCTCGATCTGTTCAACAGCGGAAAAGGTGTTTTAATTCATAATTGAAAGTATTCTTCTTTCATCCACTACAGTGGTCTTCCGTGGTCTACCAGGTTGTTTTCTATTTCTAAGCTCACCTGTGCATTCCTGCTTCTTAACAATGTACCAAACAATTTGTTTTGACACACCCAATTTTTTTGGTATGTCTGATCAATTCATTCAAATTTTTCATCCTCGTGATGACCTGCTTGACACATATTTGGTGCTCATGTTGAGAGACAACAGCAACAGACACCAAATGCAGATGCCACACCTTGAATCAACTCTAGAACTTTAGTTAGCTTTCTTGTGCAGGAACTAATGATGCAAGGACACACAGAAGAATAAAGTGTACAATTATTTTTGGTCCCCTATAATGGGGGACTGTGTATAAAAAGGGCTGTAATTCCTATACTGATAGCCCGAAATGGATGTAAATACATACAAATTAAAGCAGTCTGCACTTTCACCTCATAGTCATTGTTTCATTTCAAATACAAATTATTTCATTAATTATTTTGAACGGAAGATCTTTATGACTGGCTAAGCCTCCTGAGCAGAGAAAGTGTAGGAATTAAGGCAACTATTTACTAGAAAAAAATGCAAAAAGTGCAAGTTTCTTATAGGGGTGGAACATTTTAATTGATCATTCAAAGTGAAAGGCCAAAGTTTGTGGAAGCAGAGCCCCCAAAAGGGAATGGCTATTATTAATATATCCTTCATTGAATGATACTTCAGACTTCTCAAGCATTAAGTATCCTGCTGGCCTTTTCTAATGCAGCAGCTCAGGTAGACAAACTAGTACACCTGCCTTTTTCAAACTCAACATATTATGAGTTTGTTACGCCCATAAAATACATTTCACACACGCAGAGCTTTTGATTTATCTATTGCATGTCATTTCAGGTATCCATCCACTTCTGAATTCTGTTCATCTATAATCTTCCGGAATTTGTTTAGAAGATTCTAAACTATTTGCTAAACCATCGAGTTTGATATCATCTACAAATTTAACCACTTTGCTTCAAATGTCCCTGTCAAGTTTGCCACTAATGTTCCTATCTCAGTTTAAGGTGAGATTGCATTCATCCTCACTGTAGCACTCAGTGTTCCTTTCAGCCTGACTACCAGCCCAACAACAGGGTGTCATGTGACTCCTGAATGCTTATTATGGGATGCTATTCCTCAGTAGAATGTTAATGACAGGATGACATGCATGCCAGTGGATTCAATAAAATATAATAACTTTGTTGCTTTCAGGATTGAAAAACAAAATTCAGTCAATAACATACAGTAAACTTCATTTTCTTTGTTTTTTTATATGCAACTTTATTTAAAAATCATGACGCTACAGTACACGGTCTATAAAGGATTCATGTAACCAAAATAGGAATTTTCTTTTCTTTTTTTTCCATCAACACACAATATATGTGTAAAATAACACCAGGTACACAACAATACAAGGTATCATATCATTAAACCCAGACCTGCAACATTCCTTTAATGAAGAATTCCATTTTGTTCTTTCTGGGTAAAGAATCCTAAATGTCATATCTCATTGGCAAATGCAACATAAGACAACATTGCAGCTCAGCTGGACCAGCAGACCAGTCACTGCAGACCAAAATGCCCACTGCTTTTAATCTTCAGATGTATATATTTATTCCTGTTTGTTTGCTGGTCTTGTGTCTGTGCCGTCTTGTACGGGTTGTGTTCTTGTACAGACGGCACAAATAATTTCCCAATGGATGTAATAAAGTATTCAATTATTCAGCAAGTTCCTGGTTTAAAGAAGAAATGCGTCATCAATGCCATTCATGACAGGAAGGAGACGTGGATTTTCTACTGTTACCTTCACTGTAGCTGGCTGAAGTAGCCCAAAGAGTAATGTGGACGTGTTTGGTATTCCTGGCCACATGAACATCATAACGACACCATCAACATCAGCTCTACGCAGTGGAAGGTGACAGTGTACTGTAACATAATGGTTAAGGAACTGGGATCTTAAGTATGAGGTTGCTGGTTTAGATTCCTAGGAGGAGTTTGGCTGTAGTTCCCTTGAGCAAGGTACTTCAGTCGTATAAAAGGAGTGTATGTGAAGAATGTAAACTGTGTAAATTACTCTGGATTAGTGTCTCAGCTAAATACCTAAAATGTACTGTAAAAATGCAATAGGGAAAGGGATTCTTTATCTTCTGTTTTCCTATGTCACATTTTCTAGATTGCACATGTACAAATGCAGTCGGAAGGGGGCCTAAAGGTTGCAGGTTTGATTCCCAGGTAGGTCACTGCTGTTGCCCCCTTGAGCAAGGTACTGAACTAAAATTGCTTCAGTATATCTCCAGCTGTATATATGGGGAAAAATATGTGTAAGATGTTCTGGATAAGAGCATCTGCAAATGGCAGCAATCTAATGGTGGGGGAGGGGCTTGTCAACTGTAAACCGACCCACCTTCAGAACTTGTGCCTGCATGTACTCTAAAATATCCAGAAGGACAAAAAAACACTTAATCTATTTCAATGTTTAAAATTAATAGTATACTGTAATAATTGAACGTAAAAGTAATTTGCAGTGTTTTGTCAAGAGGATGTGGTACAGTTTCCGCCCATTCATTTTTAAACAATCATGGCAACAGTATGCATGTAATTTCTTGCAAGCATAGAAGCTTCAGTGGAAGAGCGAATTTTGGATATGAACCGAGCCACCAGCAGACTAAGGTGAAGATTATGTTATGGGAGAATAATGGCCTAATGGTTGAAAGGCAGGATGAACTGGCACTGCTGTTAATGGCAGATTTGAAGGCAGAGGCCGAGGGTGTACAAGCTAGAGTCCATTTCACATCACATGGTCACCTCCCTCTACTAATGACACTGTAAATGTCCTTGACCCCCAAGAAGTCTTTTCAGGGCATGCAGTACTACCTCAGAGATGCTATATCATCAAGGCTAGCCAACGTTCCCTTGCGTCAACACAGGACACCACAGAGTGATGCACATTCAATATAGCTAAATTCCTTTTATAACATTAGCATTATTGCTCTATCCATTTTGCAGTGCAGACAATATATAGCAACCCAAATTACCAAAGTGCAATATACAGGACAAAGAGCATCCCGGTTAAAACAACCAATTTTTTTTACATGAATACAGGATTTCCCTGCTAATATTAGATTTATTGACAACCTCAGCTCCAAGGCAATGACCATGCGGTTTAAATACATTCACAGTTTCCCCAGGATTTGGATCACGGTGGCACAGATTAAAAAAAAATTATAAGCCACAAACATTACATGGCTTTCCTAATCACAGAGGTTAAGAAAAAAAAAAAAACTTTATCAATGGCTCTGTCAGTAGCGCTTCCTGTTTGGATGCACCTTCGGCAGAACCACCATAGATATTCCATATCACTGTCTGGCAGCAGCTTCATTCCTTCCTGCCTCTTACTGCTCCATTATGTTGGTGGTCTTGGCATTTACTGCCTTTGTATCATTACCTGCTGCCATTGTAATAAGCCACATTCTCGGTAATAAACCAAAAACAAAATGTACCTTGTGTGGCGAAGTTAAGCTATCCGTATTGTCCCATTCCTTTCCGTTACTGAAAACTGCCCCTGAGGCACAGAATAGAAGGTTGATTTTAGTATAATAAAATCTCTGCCAGGTGCGCTGGTAGAGATACAGAAAACAGCAATATATCAAAAGGCTTTAATTCACAGCTCACATATCTTTGCACAAGAAGGTAAATAGTGGCTTTTGTTTAGCGCACTGTGAATGGGGGCAACGGCCCTGCCGGTGCCACAGCTCTCTGGCAGTACCAAGCAAAGTTTGTCCATCACCATTACCATGGAGACACACGGAGGGACACTCACCAGGTCTCAGGAGTGATTAACGCTGTGTACCTGGCAGGGGGTACCTGCAGATTATTAAGAACATGAGGCTATATCCAGTTGAGGGACAGGACAACCTGATGATGCCCCTTATTGGCAATCTGCCATTAAGATTGGAGTAGTCGTGTGAACAACAAGATCATCCCATGACAGAAGCGAGTATGATGACCCCAAAGAGGGCAAATGTTTCTAAGCTGTCGACCTTTAACTTTTCTGGAATGGGTGAGGTCTTAGCACTGTAACGAGAGTTCAGAGACATGAAGTTAGCACAGGAACGTCTGCTATTGTGATGTCACCGCTGGAGAAGCAATCAGAGTCTGATTAGTTCACTTGGCTGGAGACCTTGGTCTTTAGCTCAGCAGGCTAAATGTTACCTGATCTGGTCGTGTGAAATGGCCAGAGAGGGCCATGGCTTGACATCTGCAAGCATGCCTATCCTGGTCACAGTAGTACTGTTAAACAGAGTGGCTTACCCAGCTTGTGGCAAGTAGTAATATAGTCACAGTAGTATAACATGGAGTCCATTGCACTCATTACATCTGTTTAATGAATGTAGGAAAAACAGACATCCAGTTAAATGTACACACCTTACCAGGAGAGTTGCACACTGCAAAACCTTAGGTTTTCCCATGTGAGCTTACTGTTACCAATAAAGATTATTTAGCGTCCTGGAACCAAACATTCCATAGCCTATGAAAATCAATCAAAACCAGAGAAATAGGAGAACAGTATGTGTGCAGTTATGTAAGAAGACAATATATAGAATTCAAGTTAATAGGGAAAAGTATTTAACTAAATATCTTGTTTAATGTTATTTCTTTGGTCAGTTGGTCACGTTAATAACGGTTAAAGCGAACCTGTGAAGGTAGACTGCCATTTCACATTAGTGTTTTAGATGGAAAGCCACACGTTCGTGCCTTTAAAAACCATAACGTGAGAAACCGTCCTAACGGGTCACTGAATGCAATACAACTTCACGCGCGTCTACTGCCTCGCTGCAGCGCCGGTATAGACCGCGCCAGCTAACCCATCCGCACTCACGAGCGAGTTTCCCCCGCACTTTGTTTAATGCAGGATATTTAACATCCGGGAAACGAAACATGAGCAAAGACGTGGAATGTTGGCCTTTTTTCCCTTAAACGTCGTAATGATGGAGTAAAAAGCACCATGATTGGTGGATGCAAAGAACATGAAATATAAAACCACTGGAGACTTGGCGCTGGGTCCAGTAATACGGTGAATACGGCTTAAAAAATGCACCCTTTGGCGAAAAATACGCATTTTAAATACGGAAAGTCAGACATTTCATATAGTTTAATGATCTGTATGTTACTAAAGACGACCAATCATAAAATAGCTCACATCAATGCAAATAACTAAAAGTGCACAATGGTGCTTGCAATAAGTCGCTCTCAGACAAACGTAGAACGGCACTCCTTGTTTGACAGCTGGTCGACCAATGGTGATATTCATCGACCCAGATGCGCTACGTTTCAGCCAATGGAAAATAGAATAATGCGGGTCCAATTAAGGTTAGGCTGTTGTTGCAGGCTTCCAGTGCTAAACTTCACCAAATAATAGCTGTTTGTATTTTGGCTGCTGCAGTAGCCATTTTAGGTAAGTAGATCTTTTAACTTTTATTTATTATTCTGTGTTGTATTGACGCCCCCTGCACGGTAAAGCTGCGGTTCCCTAGCATTGAACTCAGTGCATCCCCCATGAATGAACTCCACGGCTCTTGTGCTTTACAAGGATTAAGAAATTGCACGGAGTTTTTTTTATTCCGTCTCCCACCCCCTCTAATTTTTTATGCATTTTTCTTAACTGTCATGGCGTTTTTTGTGTCCTTGGGAATAAATGCGGTGTGGCGAAGGGTTAGCTAACTGATGCCCGATCCGGTGAGTGTGGCTCCGGTAGGTGAGGTCGTATTGTGGGGTAGCGGCGATGTCCCTGTGAGGAGTTTTAAGGGGGTGTTAACACGTGTAAGGACTCGAATATGTAACATCATTGCAGTGACATTATAGTTAGCAAGCTGGCTAGCTAGCCAGCTAGCTAGTATAAATAGGGCACATAGCTGTCGATGTGGCTAGTGAGATTTTTTGGAGGCAGCCTGTTAGCTGGCTTGTGAGCTATGTAGATAATCCGAAAATAGAGCATCATTGATATCCAACTCCAATTAACTACATTTAGGAGCTAGCTGGTTAGCGGGAATCAAGACGAATCCCCACCTTTCTTTTCCATAGCCCGTTACTATAAAAGGAAATGATGCCTGCAGGTATAGCATTTCCAGTGTTTTGAAGCTAACGCAAGCCATGTACAACCTCTTAGTAGCAACATGCGCCGCCGTAACAAAGGCTCCTGCTAAGTAGGTAACCCTCTACCTTACTTATCTACCTGGTTACCTGGGCAGAAGCAGCTGCTTGGATAGATGGCCGAGTAACTTGGTTTGCCCAATCTACTGTGCGAATTTTCATAGTCATTATAACAGCAGTAGTTATAGTTTGCCATGCTCGTTTTCTGAAAATGCTATATATTTGAATATTTCCTTTTCAAAAGTCTGCTTACATTTAAACTAGCTGGCTGTATACCATATATCTATATCTATCTATATATATATATATATATATATATATATATATATATATATATATATATATATATATATATATATATATATATATAGTAAGTATATATTTAGTAAGTAGAGTAACTCTAATGATCAAACTATAGGATAGGGGATAACATTTCTATAGCTGGGTCACCACCTAAATATTTGTTTTGATTAGCTGTCACTTTGAATATTATATTTAATATTTAAAAAAAATATGTAAAAAAAATGGTTTGGAGTAAGGGAATTCCATCCCATAATCATGTCTGGAATTCTGAGTAAAAATAGATGCGTTTGAATTAATCCTGACTCTACTGATGGTCATTGTTTTGTTTCACTGTTCAACCACCTGAACTTTACTGGTCTTCCAGCCTCTACACAACTTCTTGGGGAAACTTTATATGGGCCTACATGAAGTTGGCTGGCTAGTGGACTGAATTTATCGCCAGATAATGCAGAAGCTATGCAGAAATAGCCAAATAAATTAATAGAATACATTCAGTTATTCGTTTTGTACTACTTTATACTCTTTCCTACTCGTATAACTTTTTTTGAGTATGATTCTTGAATGTCCTTAGGTCATTAGACGTGAATTGGCAAAATTTCTCATCTTGCCCAAATCTTCCATGGTGAGTAGTTTTAAAAGGCTATATTGGTTGCTGTTAGATTGAGGTTTCTTGTCTAAATTTAGTTTACACATGACAAAACATCTGTCACAGCTGTGAATCATCATTAAATTGCACGCTACTCAGCTTTGTAAATCTGTTCGTGGATATAGTGTAGGCGTATTAGGGGAGAAAAGGATTGTGGATTGTGCACTATTTGATATTAGTTACAAAAGAAAAGGTTGGGCAACAATTGCCTATTATTCTAAACTCTGATGGTGACATGCCATCAAAACTAGCTTGTGATAGGTAGACACTGATAGTATTGTAGTAATGGTAGACAATACTATAGTACTGGACATTTATTTAAAGTTTTATGGGATAGTTTGAAATGGGAAGTTATAAAATAAGGCCAGGTTAAAACCTAGTATATGACTGGACTAACACGTAATCCGGCCAACCAATGGTGTGACTTCATAACTCGGCCGTCCAATGGTGTAACTTCATCACTCACTCAGTCAGTCACAGACGTGCGCGTTTGTAGGGCTGGCCCCGCTGTTGCGGTCCAGCCAAAAAAAAAAAAGGCTAAGAACAAGTAGCCTATGTCTTGACCAATGAAGTCGCTGCTAATGTTTCAAAGGATCAGAAAATGTCCTGTAAATTCCCAGAAATTTTCTAAACTTTTCAAGATAAGCTTGGGCAATTTTTGGCCAATTTCAATATAGCGCATATATTTGGGGGGGGGGGGATACACATAAAAATGCAGTTAGAGATGTTGTGGCATGCTTTGGTTAAAACATCCCCATTTAATGGAAATTCAGTTGAATTGCGACCCTGCACTTTGCGTTCTTCCATCCCGTGTGCAGTGCACTGTTGCATCTCGCACGCCAATCGTCAGCATCCCATTTACTGGGGACTCAGTAGAAATGCAACTCTGCAGCATGCACAGAGAGAATGCGTTATTCAGCTTTCCTGTTTTTTTGGTGTTCAGTGAAGGAATCTAATGCAAAAAATAAAGTCATTTAATTGATGTGCAACTTGAAACTAAAGGAATTCTGATCGTAGGTTTTGAAATTATACCTGCTTATGATAAGGTAAAAGCTTTATATTTCTATACGCATGAAATGGTGAATGCTGCTTGTGCCAACAAGGCCCCACGATTTCATTTTTATTCCTATTAATTCCCATATATCCCTGTTAATTCCCATGGCAGGTTTCCACCCCTGAATATTTCCCAAAACATTCAGCCATAGTCATGCAAATGAATTCATGTGCAAACCAACTAGCTGGCATTTTAAAGTATGTTTACATGGTTATAAACCCACCCCTATATGCTGTACCTCTTGCACTGCAGAAGACGCTTAGAATAGTGTGTGTGTGTGTGTGTGTGTGTGTGTGTGTGTGTGTGTGTGTGTGTGTGTGTGTGTGTGTGTGTGTGTGTGTGTGTGTGTGTGTGTGTGTGTGTGTGTGTGTGTGTGTGTGTGTGTGTGTGTGTGTTTAATAGGTTTGTGACTAAACTTTATTTCTTGAGATCAAGGGAACCTGAGATTTCCCAGCTGATCCTCCTTCTAGTGTTACCTGTGACCTTTGACCTCTGTGTTCTCAAAGTTGATCACAGAGTGAGGAGAGATATCATAGGATTAGCAAAAACAAGTGTGTTTTGACCGAGCCTGCCTTTTATTTGACTTGTTCAGGATGAGTTAAACCGAAAACCAATCAATATGAATACGTTGTCAATGCTGATAAACTGTCCTAAATGTTGGAATTAGCCTAAAATTGGCAGTTGGCGCAAATGACTGGCTGCAGAAATCCGCAAATCTTTGTACTTTGCCGATAGGCTCTGTGGAATTAGTGATGCAGGTGCCAGCGCTGTTACCTGTGCTGCTCTGGTGCGGTAGAGGAGTTCTACCTGCGGGGCTGCAAACATGGCAGCCACATGAGAAAGAAAGTTTTGGCGCAGTATGAAAAATATATTTCTATGCTGTGTCAACCAATCATATAATTGCGTGCTGGATTATTATTATTAGTATTACTGTTATTACTGTGATTATTCTTTTGTGCTCCTCGTAGTGCATTGGGTGGTTTTCTCGTGTTCTGTGTATTGGGGCGAGGGTCTTGCCATCTTGAAGGCCGCCCCTCTCTGCTGGATAGAAATGCTTTAATATGGGGTGAGGATGGTGACTCCGTGCCATTAAGTAGTGATTAGCATCAGCCTTGCCTTCTGAGGGTGCGAGTGCAACCAAACATGTGTTTAATTTTTTTGTGTACAAATTAGGGCTGCACAATTAGCCCAAATGAATCCTGATAGCTGTTTTGGCTTCCGCGATTAATGAAAAGCGATCGCTTGCGATACGGACGCATCGGTAATGCCTGCCCTGCTGTAAAAAAATATCGCTATTGTTACTTTTTAGTTTTTTTTGCATTCAGTGGAAACGAAGGTGTTTTACAGGGGTGAACAGAGCCGATGGTGGTAGCTGAAGGGGTAAACAGTGGAAGTTTGTGAATCCCTCCCTGCTGCATTAAACTGAATTTTGGCCGAACCAGCTGCCTGCTTTTGGGATTTAAACAGAGAAAGTAAGAAAATTGAGACTTTTTTTTTTTTTTAAGCAGCGACCGCAGCTCTATAGCTCTGTCTGTTGGTCTGTCTGTCGGTCAGTTGGTTGGTTGGTTGGTCCACAAAAGTGTCCCACCCCCTAGCGGCCAGTTTTCACCCCAGGAGGCTGAAATTTGGCATGGAGGTTGGTCAATGACCGAAGGTAAAGCTGAGAAACTTTCAGGCCAGTTGACCAAGAGGGGGCGTGGCAATGGGCGTGGCCTATCACAAAAAGGCGCATAACTCCCGAGTGGATTCACAGATTTGCACAAGATTTTGTGGAAAGGTTGGTCATGAGCCAAAGAAGAGGTCACGTGTTTGTGTGAGGGTGTGTGCGTGGATGCATGCACACATGAATGCATGCATGTGTGTGGTCGCAGCTATTGCGGATTCACGCTTGTTTTTGCTTGAATGTAAACATCGAGCACCCATCTTAAGCTTAGGCTGATGTAAATTATTGTAATGACTTGTTTCTTCTATCCGTCCCACGCATTGAAATGAGCATTAGTTCTTTCCACGTTACTTAACGATTTGTTATTTACGTAGCTAAGAAATTGTTCATTTTTTTGTTGCTAAATTTAAGATATGGGCAAAATTGCTTAATTAAAATTAACTTAGTGATATCAGTGTCGATTACGATTGTTTCTGCCAGTCACATTCACAGATCTGGGTCTATGCCAGTTGGATTCAGTCGGTGGGTCTGAAACTCGGTGCGTATGCTGGTTTTGTTTTAAACACAATTGCAATCTCAGAATGTTAACTTAATTGCAAGTTCATGTTTTCAGGCATAATTTAACCTCTTCAACCACATTATGTCAGAAATAGCTATGCATGCCACAAAGAATAGATTGTGCTATATTGCAAACAATTACGGATAGAGAAGAAAAAAAAAGCAATTGATGAAATTGTAGACACAAATAAATGGGCTCCTAATTGGTGTAAATGTGGACACATGGTTGGTATAACTAACCATTTGATTATGAAGAATTCAAGGCAAATAAATGATAAATCGCCAAACCTGCATTTTGTTAACGAGTTTAATGAAAGAAATTATGGAAGAATTTAAACACGTTCAGCAACCTTAATTGAGCAAAATATTGGCTGTAACAAAACCCATCTTTGAGTACTATGAAAAGCTCTACACAAATAAGTTAATAATAATAATAATAATAATAATAATCATAATAATAATATGTGTATTATAAGCCTGTGTGACAAAATAAAAATTTAAGTAACAACATCATACTGTACAGCCAGTTTCCCATGCAGAATGACACTGCTCAGAATTTAATATTAACAAGTATAAAAGCCATACAAATATATGTACACTACAAGTGGTCATATAATCAGGTTTAAATTTACAGAATGATACTTCCTGATGCCATAGCAGAGTTGACATTCTGTATTTCCCCATGTGCACTTACGTTTGTGGAAATGTCCAAAGCCTTTCTTCATGGGATAAACTTTTGCAGTTGATTCATAGAACTAGTTTAGTTCTATGTAGCCTACTTTCTCTGGAGCTTCTAGGCCTAGGCCGCCGCCTATGTCTTTCTTATACTGTGTTGCCCAGCACTGGATTCTAAATGTGGAATGAAGAAGGCACTGTAGCCTATATCAGTAATATAATCTAATTTAAATACACAATACTATTTTCTATAGCCGATATCACAGAATCATTTTGGTCTTTACCAATTCAGAGTGATTACTTCATCCTGATAGAAATTAGCTATGTTTAGCTATTCCTCCCCAAGTCTTTTTTTAAACAATTGAACACACAGTCTTGTATTATTTTGAACACAAAAAAGTTTATTTTTGGAGCTTCTGAACTATTTGCCAAGCTTCTCGGTTTTTATCCGATATGAAGATGTTTGCTAATAATGTCTTTGTGATGGTCATTTATTTAAAGAAAGAACAAAGGTCCCAGAAACTGTCCAGTCTGCTTCCTTTACACCTTGCTCTGGGGCAGTGTATTTATTATATGCATTTTTGTTAGGGGTTTTAATCCTTAATGATTTATGCAATGTATACTGTTTGTTTAGATATTGCCCTGAATGGTTCTATGCTAATTGGGTAATATTAACAGGCAGATGGTTTGTCTTTTGAGTGCACTCTGACTGTATGTTGAACAGCCCCTTTAAAACTCATTGAACCCAGTGGTGATTTTGACGTTTTTTTCCGCTACCCTCAGTTTTTCCAGATTAAACCGGTTTACTGAATAGATAACCCCTCTTACAACCAATCATTTTTTTTTTTTTTACAAGACTTGTCCCTAGGATATAATATGGATTAGTTGGTAGGCCCTATTTTAGGAGGAAAAAATCATTTTCGCTTATTAAAAAAATTTGTTCACTTGATTATATCCCCAAAACCAAATGTGTCAGCTCAGGAATACATATTGCATTGCAAGAATAGGTTGCATGGTGATACCACATCATAGAGCCATGCCAGTAGGACATACCATTGCTTTATAGTGTATAAAAATATCTGCAGACTATCTGGCTTAAATATGCTTTGAGATCTGAAATGGTTAAATAAAACTGTTTTCTTTTATTTTATTTTCCTTTTTATCTTTTATTACTGACACTGGAACCTATTCAAAAAATAAATGACTGTTTAACAACAATACATTATAAAATAAAAATAAATTTACATTATATATAACTATGAAATAAAACAAAAATAAATACCTTCATAAATAACTATGCATACAGCTAATAATTATATATTTTTTTTGCCATGAA
Organism: Anguilla pacifica; assembly: GCA_039654925.1. Classification (NCBI taxonomy): domain Eukaryota; kingdom Metazoa; phylum Chordata; class Actinopteri; order Anguilliformes; family Anguillidae; genus Anguilla; species Anguilla pacifica. The sequence continues at coordinate 9,987,963 of CM077296.1, forward strand.
TCTACAAGCTATTGAAGCAGGTGACAAACAGCCTACAGAATCCAAATGTTTCAAACACAGTGCCAGAATAACTGTAGGCTTTGTAATGCCTGTAAAACAATGGTTGTATTCCTATATTTATAATCGTCAATGTAGTAGTGAAGGCATAGGCTGCATAGTAACATTTGTATTTCATTACACAAACCAAAAAATTACACGTAACATGTTACAATAGCGTGAATTCATTCATCGCTTTATGTCTTCGCCCTCAATTGCACATCGTCTTTCATGGAGATGAAGATCCACAGTGCACTTTCACCCCTTGGTCATCATATTTGTCCTTAGAATGAAGTATGGCATGAAGTGGTAGTTCTAATAATGATGTTTATTTCTGAAGTATGTTTCTGAAGTATTAGAACTGCATGCTCCGTGCTTCGTGTGTGTTCAGCAGCTAGTATTGTTGGTCACGAAACGGCCAAAATTGTGCTAAATGTAGTCGCGGTTTTCAAATGCCGGTCTGGTTTTATTGTCAGTCAATTCAATGTATTATAGACAGGCAAGTCTCCACTGCTTAACAAAAAATAAAAAATAAAAAAAACCAAAATGGTCCTATGTTCAGAAATGAGAGTTAATCAAAGTTAATGTGCCAGCCCAGTGGTTGGGCCAGTCCAGGAATACTGAACCATTATTTTTGGTTCAAGTCTGGGTCATTGCCCATTCTTAAAAAACGATCCCAAAATATCTGAGTTTATAGAACACAGTATTTTTTTTTTCCTTGCCACTTTTTTTTTTGAGGGTAAAAAAGAGTGTTAACGTGACCTCTGCAGCCGGTGAATTGCAGCCAGCATTGCTGGGGGGTTAAAAATGACATTTTTTTAATGAGACCTTACTCCCTTAATCGTATGTTTTTACTGTGTTTTGCATGGACATGTGGCAGCACGTTGGTAGTATTTGCATTTTAAATAAAGCTTGTCTGAAATTGTGCGACTTGTCTTTGTGTTTGGGGAAAAATGCTGGTAGTTCCCCTGGAGTGCCCTGTAAGACCGAGTGTAATGTATTGCGATGGAAAAGCAGAAAGATGGCCTCCTCCATCTGTGCTCTCCAGGAAATGCTAAAGCAGGTTAACCCCTCTTACAACCAATCAAGGGAAAGTAAAGCAAGAATGTCTCTGCCTTTTTCAATTCTCCTTTTCCAGGCTTTGCTCGGGTTTGGTAGTGACATCACGTAAACCTGGGCCCTCGGTCTCTATTTCTGGAGGGCCACAGGGGTTACTGTCAAACAGTAACCAAGGTAGGCCTTAGAAACAAGGGGTTTTTAACCAACCAGTGACTTAAATTAATCACTTATGTGCTGAAATGCCCAAAACCAACAGACGCCGGAGCCTCTGGGATTGAAGTGTGAGATCCCTGATATGAACAAAGCCATTGGTTGTCAGCAAGCGGCTGTGGGCTTGTGGTGTTCTTTTATTTGTTGGTGACTTTGCTTTCTCTTGAGTGGAATGGCTTTAGAATTAACCAGCATTCCTGCACAGTTGAATTAGGGTAACCTGGGACCGATGTGTCATTGGGGACTGTACAGGACCACGCATGTGTCCACAGGGCTATACTTTGCTCCCATTTGCACCTGAAAATTGATGTGTGCTAACTGGTAAAATTATTAAGGAGCGCATAAACTAATTGGGATTCATTAGTATGCTCCTAAATGTTTCAAAAATGTTAGTATCGAGCCCAGATCTAATGTTAAGTTTCATGGTAAAATATATAAATAATAATTGAGTGCTGTGTGAATATCGGTGTATATTCCTGTGTACTGTTTCATACGCGAGGTAGCAGCTGTAAGTTGTGTGTATTTGGCTAATTGCCTGAGTAGCCTAGCCTATGATTTGAGTATTACACTGATTACTTGGCCCTCTGCCAAGTGTGACTCCAACACACGCGAAAGACAGTCTGGAATATTTATTGGAAAAACCCAGTATTTATTTGGTCTGGTGTAACAGACAATAAGTAGCAATGCTGATGCATTGTTTCTGGCAACCTGAGATTCGGGGGGTGGGAGGGGGATCAGGCAAACATTAAGTATCTGAAGCCAACTGCTCTCACAGTACAGAAACACGCTGGATTGCATTGGCCGCATACAAAAGACTGGGCACAGGATGTATTTACAGTGTCACATTTTTAATGTGGCAGCTGTCTGTTGTGGTTACGATCTGTTCTCTGGCATTGTAAAGGTGCGTTCTCACCGGTTCCGGCTATCTGACGCGTTCTATTCTCTTTCTGCGTACTGTCGAGGCCGCACAGTGCGCTACTGATGCAGCCCGGCGAGTGGTGTGGCACGTGCACCGGTTCTGTATTTGCATAGGATGTAGGCCTACTCCACATGACTCTATGCAAATGAATCTGTCCAGCATAGCTCTTCTGGCTCATGATCAAATGATCAAACTGGGCATTGCAGATCAAACGTGAGTCAAGATTGGGTAACTGCATTGCCTGTTTCTCGCCTCGAATGTTTTCAGAAACATATCTTGGTGGACTGCTTAGGTGGAATGAGAGAAAGCTTATGAACAGGACGCTGTGTTGTTCTGGTTTGAAAACGGGGAGCCAATCAGGTGGAGGCAATGTTCCGTGGTAGGCTGCATCACTTATTCTTATTGATCTCATAGAGAGGCGTCTATCGGACAGAACCCGCCGAAATGATTTAGATAGTGCCGCCAATCAAACGGACCGGTTTTGGATCCAGCGAGGGCACACGGGGATGATCAGAACACACCTCAAGTCACCCTGGATAAGCGCATCTGCTATACGAATATAAAGTAATGTAAATAATGTGAAGGCATTGCTCGCATTCTCTCCCACCACCACATAAAATGGGCGGGAAAGAATTTCCTATTCGGTTGGCAGAGGTCAATAAATAACCTACATGCATCAGGGAATACATTTGATTAATAAATTCAGCTAAATACAGCTTTCATGAAAAACACATTATTTTATTATCTGATTTTGTCAGGCAAAAAAATGAATTGAATGAATACATATCCTCTAGCGAATCATGTGTGCAATTTGCATACTTTCTAGGTAACCTGACCTGATTTGGTAAAAAATGGTGTGTAGCCTGAGATAGAAATCAAGTGACTGTGAGTGATAGAACCTTCTTGTAGGACAGTGACTGTGAGTGATAGAACCCTCTGGTAGGACTGTGACTGTGAGTGATAGAACCCTCTTGTAGGACAGTGACTGTGAGTGATGGAACCCTCTGGTAGGACTGTGGCTGTGAGTGATAATATCCTCTTGTAGGACAGTGACTGTGAGTGATAGAACCCTCTGGTAGGACTGTGACTGTGAGTGATAGAACCCTCTTGTAGGACAGTGACTGTGAGTGATAGAACCCTCTGGTAGGACTGTGGCTGTGAGTGATAATATCCTCTTGTAGGACAGTGACTGTGAGTGATAGAACCCTCTGGTAGGACTGTGGCTGTGAGTGATAATATCCTCTTGTAGGACAGTGACTGTGAGTGATAGAACCCTCTGGTAGGACTGTGGCTGTGAGTGATAATATCCTCTTGTAGGACAGTGACTGTGAGTGATAGAACCCTCTTGTAGGACAGTGACTGTGAGTGATGGAACCCTCTGGTAGGACAGTGACTGTGAGTGATAGAACCCTCTTGTAGGACAGTGACTGTGAGTGATAGAACCCTCTGGTAGCTTCCATGAAGGTTTATAGCATGTTCAGACTGAGCAGGGCTTCCGAAGCTCTGGCCTCGTCCTGGCTTTGGGTTGGAGGAGATTGTCTGTGACTGTGGCAGCCTCAGGTGGGGCCGTGTCACTGGGTGAGACGGAGTTTACCGCTAGGCAGCGGTCAGGCTCTCACACACATACCCAGCCCTTCAGGTAGGTGTCAGCCGCGGGACTCCCCCAGCTCCCCGGGCTCCTCCCTTTCATACTGACTGGAGCAGCCTGTTGAGTGACAGCTGCTGGTTGCCGCGGTGTCACTCAGATCCCGGCTGTTTCCTGCAGTCGCCAGGAATCTGTGTTGGGCAGTTTTTTATATTTTTTTAAATTTTTTTTTTTATTTAATTTTTTTTTTTTTAAGTTGTGGTTCCCTTAGCACCTGTTGCTGTGCTGATGATTATTTTCACAAGCTGGTGAAGAGTATGTGACCAACGGTGCCTCTTGAAGTTGGCAACGATTCATTAATCCTAGGCTTGTATCGGAGATGAGGCAGTGAAAGGAAGAGTAAAAAAACCTCATTTGGCCTTACTTTTTGGCCTTAATTCCCTTTAAACAAGAAACACAACTACCTCCATTGCCATTTGGGTTTCATAATCAAGATGGTTGAGATGCCTTCTGGAAGAGAAAATGAAAGTCACCCATCCCCATTTATTTATTCTCTGCAGCATTTTTTCTGTTCTTTGTACGCGGAAGTGGCTCATCGCCCTCGCCTTTATGGCTCCCACAAGAGCAATCATTTTAGCCGTATGCCCGCTGTCTGTAGCTACGTCAGCCTAAGAGATGCGTGAGGTAAGCTTACCAAGTTCTCTTGCTGAAACAACAGATTTCAAATGTGTTTATTTCACTAGGTGCACTATAGTTCGTAATGTTGATGAGCAGCTGTTCACCTGGAGATGGCTTTTTCAGGGTTTAATTTATGTTTTGATATGTGTTAGCTTTATAGCCAGCCATGTAAAGTTACTACCAGATTATATAGTATTAAAAAAATAATATATGTATATATAATGTGTATATATGATATTCATGTTATACAGATATAAAGAATATGAATGTCTGGAAACATGCAGCCATCCACATACAACCTGAGAGCTTACTGTTACCTGCCATAGTTCTGTTTTATGGTTTAGGCCTAAATAGTTTTTGTTCAATCTGAGCACCTACCACTTTCCTTTTAGGCCTTGATGCCCGCACGGAGAATTTTATTTCGGCCTCATTGCTTTCTGATGTGGCCAAATGTCAGACATGGAAGGTAGAAATTAAGTACACAGGTTGTAGCACAGCTAATACGGCTTTGCACAGGAAGTGATGTCACAGCCTGGCTCAGAATCCACCTCCCCTCATCCCTCAAAATGTTTCCTGCGGAAGTTACCAAACAGTTCATGCTGAAGGAGAGACTGATGCATTTGGCTTTTTTTTTCTTCTTGGACCTCTGGCCGTACATGATTATGGCATTTGTGAATGCAAGTACTGTTGTCTGCTTGAGCTTTTTTCATTATTCATTCTGTCTTTTCATTAAGACAGACATAAAGGATTAGGTAGTTGGACATACAGTATATGGATGAACCTAATTGCCAGGCCAGGGGAAAGCGAGAGCTCTGATTCATGGCAGTTCCTGAGACATGAAGAAGAGTGAAGCGATGGCATTTAAACTCTGATGGAAAAGAAGGGAATTCTCATTTTCAGTTTAGCACAGCATGAAACGTTCAAATAACTGCCTGCAGACAATTAGTCTGTATTGCTGCCCTCTTGTATTCAGGTTTCGTTGCGACTCGGATAAAAACAGCCTGCTGCCACTTTAAGGATATAGTCGAAGAGTGACATATAAAACCTGTAGCGGTTGTGTCCCGAGTCCTTCTCCGGTTGCCATGCTGTTGCCATGGCTGGTTCTCAAAAAAGTGAATCTGAGCCCCTGTAAGTGCATATGCGTACAGTGATTACCACTGCCCGAGCCATCCTCTGGATTTCTAGTTGCATCCGAAACAGCTCCCGGTTTGCAAACGCAGAGAGGGGATTCAAGGTTTTTTTCCACCTTATCTAAAGATGCCGGGAGGGGTGCCATGCCGTGGCAGGTGACCACACGATGCGTCACTTGCCATCTGCCTGAAAGCTTTTGTAGTCTCCGTGCCTGACGGAGCACAGAGCTTCACTGTGTTGGCCTTTTTGGGGAAAGTCCAACGTGGATAAATTTTGGAGAGTTCTGACGCTTAATGAGCATCTGTCCCAGGAGGGGAGGTGTGCTGTTCAGTCTCGGTGTTGAGGTTCTCTTACTGCCTCAAAGGTTTTTGATGAAAGCCTGCGCGATCTTTGTGTCTGCAGCTGACCTGGCGAGACACATGGACTCTTTCCATCGCTGCGTAAGATGTTCGGTTTTGGCGGATGCGGGAATGTTTGGCTACGTTTGCCGTCTTCCTGCAGTTTCACTGGCTGTTTTGGCCTTGAATTATAAGTGTTGCTTCTGTTGAGCTTATCATCACAAAGATAAAGACAAATATGAGTGAATGTAGCCGCTTGTCTTGGGCTTATTTGCAGGACTTATGCTAAATGGTAGTTGCACTGGGTTTAGTGCTAAATGGCAGTTGTATTGGGTTTAGTGCTAAGTGGTAGTTGTATTGGGTTAAGTGCTAAATGGCAGTTGTATTGGGTTTAGCGCTAAGTGGTAGTTGTATTGGGTTAAGTGCTATATGGTAGTTGTATATGTTTAGTGCTAAATGGTAGCTGTATTGGGTTTAGTGCTAAATGGTAGTTGTATTGGGTTTAGTACTAAATGGTAGTTGTATTGGGTTTAGTACTAAATGGTAGTTGTATTAGGTTTTGTGCTATGTGGTAGTTGTACTGGGTTTAGTGCTAAATGGTAGTTGTATTGGGTTTAGTGCTAAATGGTAGTTGCATTAGGTTTAGTGCTAAATGGTAGTTGTATTGGGTTTAGTGCTAAATGGTAGTTGTATTGGGATTAGTGCTAAATGGTAGTTGTATTGGGATTAGTGCTAAATGGTAGTTGTATTGGGATTAGTGCTAAATGGTAGTTGTATTGGGATTAGTGCTAAATGGTAGTTGTACTGGGTTTAGTGCTATATGGTAGTTGTATTGGTTTAGTGCTAAATGGTAGCTGTATTGGGTTTAGCGCTAAATGGTAGTTGTATTGGGTTTTATTAGCCCATTCGCTGGTTGTCCGCTGTGCACCGCTCTTCTGGGGAGCGTGCTGTGTGAAGCACAGTCCAGCTGTGGATGTCTTATCGGTGTTACGTTGGCCAGCGACCTCGTCCCAGACAGCACGATCACACCTGCCAGGACTGCCCAGCATTATCAGCCCCCTTGCTTTTCTGGTTCAGTTTTCTCAGTTTTGAAGTGCTGCCTGAAGAGTCATCGCCCTTCAAGTGGCAGACTAGAAGTCCCTCCTTGACCCCTGTGAAGTTACTTGCGTGAAGTCCCTTTGGCGAAAGTGACACCAGCTGTCCTCCGCTTCACTTTCTCCTCGGGGCCTGTGTCCCTGTGTGACTGCGGCGTTTCTGCCGAGCGGAGACCACCGGCGACTCCCGGCGTGACACTGAAGGCCGCGGGTGCTTAAAAAATGAAGCAGCGTATTTTGGGCTGCATTTCTGGAAAAGTACCGTTTTGTTACGTTTAGTGAAGACCCGGGTTAATTGAGAGTGCCGTTATGCTCCTGTTGTGATCTATGTGCCTTTCTTTGGCATTGGTCGTAACTGTCAAAAGTTATGTAATATTTTGCAAAATGTATGTTTTGTAAAATATTTGTAAAATAATTTTGTAAGATGTTATTTTTTCATTGTTTTTTGTACCGTTTCATTTTGAAAATAAATTTGTGCCCTTAAATGAATTATGTTGGGTACAAAATGAGCGATTTTACAAAGTAAACAGTTTACTGTGGCCTCTGTAGTAGCTATCGCTTGACTGCTTGCATGTGTGGATTCTGGAACGGGTCCCAAGTGATGCTGACACCTAAGAATGTTTATTTTTTTGGTAACACATTGGAAGTGAGAGACGGTGAGGTGTCTTAGGCCACTGCAGTCCCAGCAGCATATGGATTTTTCTGTGACTCAATGGGGCTGCTGTAATCTTTATCCTGTGGTCTAAAGGTGAGTTGCAGGCCTTGCGAGATGAATTCAGTGCATTGTTGGTGTGATATTTTCTTTCTGTCAACATTGTTTGTTTGTCTTACTTTTCAGTTCCTTTAGACACCTTTATCTGTGCCGAGATCATTTAGCTGTTTTTGAGATAAAGAACGCTTCATAACTCCTTAATTGATTGGCCATGTCTAGGATGATTACCCAATGATCGCTGAACTCAGAGACCGCCTACTGCGCCACCTGGAGGATAAATGCTGAATTTCATGTTGGTCACCAGCTCGATTATTTGTTCAGCAGTTACTGTCACTAAATAGTGAACCTTATGATGGCTCTTATGTGGGCGAAGAAATGGGTTGTGTTGCTCTGTGGGGTTGACACAACGCAAAGCAAACTTTACCAAGTGTTTGTTTCTGGTCAACATGACTTGTTCTGAATCGCAGAAATGGCGGATTTTCGCCACTATTGAGGAGCCGAGTGTTTGCGTCCTGCTGCCTGTGATATTTGCTGTGTCAATTGTAGGCCTACCTTTGGTTTTTCCAGCGAGCTTTACACTGTGTTTGGTCAGGGGTAATTGTAAGCGTGACGTTATTTCAGCCAAGATGAGGGATTCCCAAGGGGTGTGCTACAAAGCGAGATTATGGGGTTTCGCAAGCTAACTTGAGCTGACTTGAACTTTAGCGACCTTTAACCCCGGGTTTTCTGTATCACGAAGCAGACTCGCTTTAAATCGGGGCATATCGCCGTGGTAACCAACGCTGCGTGTCTAACCTGTTCATGTTATGGCAGGTTTCGTTCAGGCTATTGGATTAAAATGTATAAAAGCTTTTAAATGACTTTGACCAGTTTACTTGGGAAAGGGCGTCTCCAGTCCTACAGGACCCTGTGGAGCTCGGGGGTATTTTTGCAGGGCGGAGATCATTTAGAGATCCAATACGCTATATGAAAGATATAGATTCTCAATGGAGGGAATACGGTACACAGGCAGGCGTGTCCATATCTACTTACCTTAATTATGGGACAATGGGTTAAGTCCCATCATTTCTGAGTTTATGAAAAACTTTAGTGTGATTGCTCCAGGCAGTATTTTAAATATCCTGTATCAAGTGTAAGGATTAGGAGCTCTAGAATGAGCAGTTGTCACATTAGAAATAAACTGTAGGACAATTTTGTCACGTTGTAGATATATTTGTTAGTAGTGGGTAGGTAAATTAGGTGTATTAACTAACAAATTTGCAGTATTAGCAAAAGTTAGCAAATTTTGCCAACAATCGTCCCTGGCTTTGTTGGCGGCAACGGTGTTGCTTTTTTCCGGATTGTTTTATGTTCTTTGTATTCGTCCATTATATCTGTCCATATAAGTCTTTTTTTTTTTTTTTTTTGCACTGCTCACGTGCGGTCCGAGCCGTACTGCGATAGGCTCATATTTTAAGACAGCCACTTTTATGGGAACGCGCACAGAGTTTGAGTAACAAAGCCTGTGTTCGCTTAGCACGTTTATAACCACCTTTGTGATACTGGAGAAGCCCGAGCGCTGCTGTTAGGTTTTTGTGAAGCCAGCTAACGCAGAGAAGCCCGGGGTATGTTAAGCTTCCTTCGTACTGTACCCCCCCCCCCCCCCCCAGGCCCCCCCCTTTTTTTCAGATGAATGGAGCGCTTGTGTTTTACTGCAGAGCAGCGTTATAACAGTACATCAGAATTACAGACGATCACTTTTCATTAATCATTGAATCTCTAATCAGGATTAGTGTACGATTAATTATGCAGCCCGGATTGCCCGGATTTTTTTAATATATATATATATATATATATATATAAAATAAAATAATGAATACCGTAGTGTTCTGATGGGTATGTAATGCTGCATGCTGAATTTTTCAGGCATGGTTTGGTTGCACTCGCACCCTCAGAAGGCAAGGCTGATGCTAATCACTACTTAATGGCACGGAGTCACCATCCTCACCCCATATTAAAGCATTTCTATCCAGCAGAGAGGGGCGGCCTTCAAGATGGCAAGACCCTCGCCCCAATGCACAGAACACGAGAAACCACCCAACAGGGAAAAAAACACACAAATGAAAATAATCGTAATAATTATTGCTTTATTTGTAGAGAACTTTTTTTGCATGGGGCACCAAGCACTTTATACCATAAAAGTATTGATAAAGACATAAAATGGAATAAAGGCAACAAGCATTTAAAGGATGTGTAAAATGGTTACATAAGTCTGAAAGGAAGTTTAAAATAATAATAGTTTTTTTTTAAAGACACGGAAGACACGGAAGCCCTGATAAATTCTGTCAGGCTTTTCCGTACAGTTGGAGCCCCCGCCATGAGTATCTTGCCCACTCCTGATTTCCTGTTTTGAAATTGGCTGGCGCGGCACGGTGGTGCAGTGAGAGGGTCCCGGGTTCGAATTCGGCCAGGGCCTCTCTGTGTGGAGTTAGCTTGTTCTCCCCTTGTCTGCGTGGGTTTACTTCCGGTTGCCACATCTTGGTGCAGCTCTGAAATGTAGCTTGTTTTTCCATCGGCTTGGTTTCTTTCACTTTATGAACATCGTCTACACCCAGGGGCGTCGTATTGTGGGGGCGGGGGGGATGGTATGATTCCACGGGCCCTGACTGACAGGGACCCCCAAAATAGTGTGCGGTAATTGTGCAGGGATGGGGTGGCGAGGGTCCAGAGGCACACAACGTGAGCTCTTTTCATGGGGCCCAAAATCCCTGGGGGTGCCCCGGCAGACACCTTTTTTTCCATATAGCCGGATGCTGACATATTTCCTTTGACAGTGCCCTGATGACCTGTGTGTTCATGCCAACCCAGCCTGCATTTGAACTGGTTTCTGTCACATAGCCTAGTAGCTTTTGCTTTTGCTAATGCTGCTATTTATCATCAAAGTCAAGATTTGTTGGATAAAATGCATTTTTTTTGTTCTTTTTTTTAGATGCAACAATTAGCAAGGACTAGAAAAATATGAAAATACAAAAGAAAGAAAAACAGGTTGGTATCTGTTTTTTATTTATTTTATTCTATTGTGTATTTATCTGTGTGATGCGTACGCACCTTTCAATATTATTCACGACCTTTATGAAGATGAGCAAAAAAACTGCATTGGAAAAAAATGTTGCTAGTTCTGAGCAATATTTTAGTTCTCAAACATGTTCTACTTTAATTATATGACCCTATTTAAATAAAAGAAAAGAAATGGGGTCACAAATATTCACACCCCTGCTAATTGACCTCCATATCGGCTCTTGCAACATCTTTCAGATCCAGTAATCTGCAAGTCATCCTTGTGGACTTCAATTCAATTCAGTTTTCTTTATCCGTGCAAGACTGGAGACTGTGTAAGCCACTGCAAAATTTAGGGTCAATAAACTAATTTCTTGGTTGAATTTGTGGCATGTTTGGGAACATTGGCTTCCCAAACATTTTTGATGGTTTCATGGTGGGTGGGTTCCGGATTTTTGGTGGTTGCTGGAGCTCATAATTCCATTAACTGTAACTAGAGCTGGAGGACCAGCAGACCTCAGAACAACCACGTGGCATCATAGGACTACCACCCTCATACCTCACTGCAGGTACGGCAGTCTTCTGAAAGTAAGCATCCTTACTCTGGTGCCAAACCCACCGCTGTTCAAAAAGCTGAATTTTGGTCTGGTCTGACCAAAACACCTGGTCCTAATCAACGTTCCAGTGACTTTTAGCAAGTGCTGGATGCTTCATTTTGTTGAATGCCCACAACAGAGGCCTTTCGGCAACCCTTCCGGAAATTGCACTGCGGTGGTATCTGACGGTGGGTTTGGAGAATTAGTGTCCCCAGGAGGCAGCCAAGTTTTGTAGATCTCCAACTGTGGCCCGTTAATTTTTATTTGCCTCCCAAACCATCTGTCTCACTGTTTGTGGAGGCGATATGCACTTGCTTCCTCTGTCCGGCAGGTTTGCAACTTTGCCCGTGTTTTTCAACTTCTCCATCTTTTTCATCTGCTCCACTGTATTTTTTTTAGGCAATCTTTCAGTATTTCTTCATGAATTATTGCTTATTACCCGCATTATTCATTTTATACCGTCTCCTTTGCTCATCTTTATCAAAGACTTAAATAACTTTGCTGGGATGTCCAAAAAAAAAGAAGTGTATGTGAGTATATGTTTTTATAACAGTTGTGTCTTTAAATTAGTACATATCAATAGCCAAAAATGGTGATACTTATATATCCTAAATGCAGAATTCTGTTAAAGTTATTCATATTCAATTTAGAGAACAAATGCAGAGGTCGCAGCTGTTTGAATGGTGGGTTTGAGAATGACGCAGCCCAGAGACTGTAACAGCCTGTGGTCTGGAGAGTGGCATGCTTTCCCTCGGAAGAGATCCACAGGTCTGTAGGGGATGTAGAGGTCTAGCATAGAGGATGTAGAACTCTAGCACAGAGGATGTAGAGGCCTAGCACAGAGGATGTAGAGGTCTAGCACAGAGGATGTAGAGGTCTAGCAAAGAGGATGTAGAGGTCTATCAAAGAGGATGTAAAGGTCTAGAACAGAGGATGTAAAGGCCTAGCACAGAGGATGTAGAGGCCTAGCACAGAGGATGTAGAGGCCTAGCACAGAGGATGTAGAGGTCTAGCACAGAGGATGTAGAGGTCTATCAAAGAGGATGTAAAGGTCTAGAACAGAGGATGTAAAGGCCTAGCACAGAGGATGTAGAGGCCTAGCACAGAGGATGTAGAGGCCTAGCACAGAGGATGTAGCGGCCTAGCACAGAGGATGTAGAGGTCTAGCACAGAGGATGTAGAAGCCTAGCACAGAGGATGTAGAGGTCTAGCACAGAGGATGTAGAGGTCTAGCACAAGCTGTTTCTGTTCTTTTTGCACTTTAATTTTAGCTTAACCAGCTAGGATAAGTGTCCGGGGCTGTAGGTGTTCAAGTCACCTGAACGCCACAAACTTGTGACTTCCTGGCAAGTCCAGATTTCTGCTTGCAGTAGCCACAGCCCTGGGAAAATCAGAGGCCTCATTGTCTCACACTACCAAATGACCTCATGAACAGCAGTTCGTAGCTGACATAAAGCTGATTAGTGGCTTCTTTAGTAAACGGCATCTAGCAGAAAGGCCTGTTGGTTCTTGTGTAAATGTGAGTGATTCCTACCTGGGGAGAAATCGCTTAGCTTACTGAGAGCTTAACTCCCGGTTCTGTAATGTGAAGTCATGTATTTATTTATTTACTTATTTTTTTAGGGAGAAAGCCACGTGACTTCCTCTCCTAGTTGCCCTCAGAAGACTTTGACGTTAAAAATGGTTAAAAACAAAAAAGGTTGATTTATAAGCCTTAAATGTTTCCACTGCATGTGTTTTTATGCTGGTTTAGGAGCATCTCTTTAGGAGAAGTGGTTTTTGAAGTGCTCAGAATAGCAGGATTCAGAAGAAGCGGTAGCTCAAACTCTGTGTTGCGTACCCTGTTTGGCCCCTCTTTTCGAATAGAGGGTACTTTGTGCAGAAGGCCATCGGCTGTCCTGGAAAACCAGGCCTGTAAAGTTTCATCCTTCCTTCTTTAATCTGATCCGTGGAGGTAGGACGGAAACCTTGCATAGTCTGTTTTTCAGATTGGTGAAATAACGAGAGAACAAAAGCAGGGAGGCGGGGGCGGAGGGAAGGGGGGGTCTTCAGTGCTTCTGAACAGGGCCCGAATCTTTTAACATTTCTACAGCTTTGTTCGGACTGGAACACTTGAGTGCTACTGAACCGAGTCTTCAGGTTGAATCCCATAAATAAGGTCATGAACCGAGTCTGCAGACTGCTGCTCCGTCAGCTGAGAGCAGGATGAGCAGTGACTGAGAGCAGGATGAGCAGTGAGCAGGGCGAGCAGTGACTGCAAGCAGTATGAGCAGTGACTGAGAGCAGGATGAGCAGTGAGCAGTGACTGAAAGTAGGGTGAGCAGTGACTGAGAGAAGGGTGAGCAGTGAGCAGTGACTAAGAGGATGAGCAGTGACTGAGAGCAGGGTGAGCAGTGACTGAGAGCAGGATGAGCAGTGAGCAGTGACTAAGAGGATGAGCAGTGACTGAGAGCAGGGTGAGCAGTGAGCAGTGACTGAGAGCAGGCTGAGCAGTGACTGAGAGCAGGATGAGCAGTGAGCAGTGACTAAGAGGATGAGCAGTGACTGAGAGCAGGGTGAGCAGTGAGCAGTGACTGAGAGCAGGCTGAGCAGTGACTGAGAGCAGGGTGAGCAGTGAGCAGTGACTGAGAGCAGGCTGAGCAGTGACTGAGAGCAGGGTGAGCAGTGAGCAGTGACTGAGAGCAGGGTGAGCAGTGAGCAGTGACTGAGAGCAGGGTGAGCAGTGAGCAGTGACAGAGAGCAGGATGAGCAGTGAGCAGCAGCCCGAGGGATGGGGCCTCCGTTCTGTGTGCTTTCTGGGGCACCCCACACTGCTTTCCCTTTCTCCGCTTCGCTGGGCATTTTTCCCTGCCCTGTGTTTGTGAACGCCCGGAGGTGAGGTTGCTGGTGTTATTTGACCCGGTGATCGGCCAGTCTTTTCCTGGTAGCGAAGGCGTGTTGCGAGCACTAGTGCCGTGTGCAGGTGCTGGTTAACCACCGGCAGAGCTGACGGACGGTGGCCTTTGAGCCTGTCCTTTTCACCGTCTGCCCCCCAGACTGAACACTGGGATCAAACCGGCTGGTGGTACCAGAGCAGAATTGAGTGGCAGGCACCTGGCAGACACCGCACGCTGTGTCAGATGTGAAATGGGGGAAATGGCCGGTCTCTCTTCGTCTTTCCCCTCTCTCTTTCTCTTGCTTCCCCCTCTGTCTCCCTATCTCTTCCCCCTCTATCTCTTCTCTTGCCCTCTCTCTCTCTTTCCCCCCTCACTTGGCCCCTCTCTGTCTGTCTCTGTCTTCGCCCATCTCTCTTTCCCATCTCTCTCTCTCTCTCTCTTTCCCTTTCCTTCTCCTTCCCTCCCCGCGTGTTCTGGCAGCGGAAGGGTTACCGCGGATACTGCGCGTTTACGTCGCCGTTCCCCGCAGCTTGGGACGGAGCCTGTTTCCGTGGCGACGGCCCTGTTTCCAGCCTGCACGCGCGAGCCCGCGCGATTCATTGACATTATCGTCATACCTGCCGGAGCGGGGCTGCGGGAGGCGCTGCCCCCCCCTCCCGCAAAAAAATAACTGCTTTCATAAAACGCGCACGTGCAAGAGGCCCCCAGCCACAAACCCCCCCCCACCCCCCCATGTAAAAAAATACAGATGGGGGGGGTTTGAAATCGGACCAGGCAGGCTGAATCTGCCACCCTAATTTGCCATCGCAAATCCCGCATTGAGCGTGCACAGATGTTGTGTTTTCATTATTGCAATGTGCTGTGTTTTCCCCAACCCCCCCCCCCCTCCCCCCCCACACACAGAATTTCAGACAAAGGGAATAGCATTATGCTAAGACCTGCAGGCCAGTCTTGTCCTGTACTTACAGGTGTCTCTGTCAGCACTGGCGTAAATGGTGCTTTGAAAGAAAGCATGACGACACTGTGAATTTTTACCCTGAGACAACCACCTCCCCTCACCCGTCTCACGTGCTTGGGTTTTTAATCTAAACGGGGGAAAAAAAGAAATTGTGGTAACCATAACACATTAGTGCCACTAGCGGCAGCCATTTTGAATTTCTCTCTTATTCTGAGAAAAAAAAAAATCATGATTCCCCTTGTGCGTTGCTTGCTTTTCTGCCACATCTTCCTCGCATTTTTCGTACGCGGGTGTCTGTGGCCGTTGGGGATGTAAACGGGGGTGTTAGCGTGTCGTCATGAGATCCAGATGTTCGGCCGCCCGGGCCCCCTCTCCGCTGCGGCGCGAGGCGGATCCGACAGGCGCGGAACTGGGTCACGCCGTAGTCCGGCGTCCCCGGCTCTTTTCCGTCCAGCTCTCGGCTGTCGGCTTCGCCGTTCGGGTTGCCCCCCCGTTACACCGTTCGCTTAATACGCTTCCGGAATGTTCTGGAGTCACACGAGGGCTTTCGTCTCACGGAGGCAATATCTGCTCGCTCGTTTGCTACCTCATTTTTTCGGCTTCTGAAAATACCACCGAAACAGCCTATACCTTTGTAGCAATTTTGGGGGCGGGAAAAAAAAAATCATGTTTTTCATTAGAATTCTTGTCGTTCCTTACAGGAGGCGTCCATGTTGAAAAGCGGTTTGTTTGCGCAAAAAAAAAAAGAAAGGAACACGAGCTAATTTGAAATCCTTTCATGCTTTCATAATCAAATCAAAGCACAGAATATTACCCCTCCTTTCCTCTCTGTGGATTGTGGGAAAATGCATTTGCAAATTGTTTTGTGTAAATTCATTATGTTCTATGATTAGAAATGCTAACTGACTGTTTGATCGTGCTTAAGTGTCCTCAAATCCATCTGATTCAGTTTGTAGTTATTTACAGTGACTTTAGATCTTTTACAAGCATTGCCCCCTCCCCCCCCCCCTTTTAATTATATGATGAATCACAGGTGTAGACCTCAGAGAAAAAGATTCATGTTTTTGACAGAATTTTAGGAAAGCGTTATTGACCTGAGGATTACTGAATACGTAGTGCTTGCATTTTTGTTTTATTTGAACATAATCATGTATCATTTGGTACAGTACATTCATCTTATTCATTTTTGTATCATTCATGACTTATACATGCATTATGTATATACCTGCAAAAGCAGTATTAATAATTTAGCATTAAATATTCAAACAAGAATTTGCTAATCATTTTAGCACATTGAAAATAAATTGAACATTTGCATGAGTGGAGTCATTCCTTTCATTTTATTGCTCTTGGACTTCATCTCCCATCAGCCCGTTTGATGCTTTTTCATCCCGGCTGTATGGTGGACAGCCATTTTAAATGTGCCAGTAGTTCACATTGATCAGTTATTGACTCCACTGCAGTGGTGTTCAGTTTGTGTTAGTTGGTTTTCCTCATTTTGTTGTTAACACACCACTGTTTTTGTCATTTCTATTTTTAGTGCTGTTTATATTACATGGTATTGTGGTGGTACGTTGTCAATAATAGTACATAATAAAATAAAATACATTTCTGTATTCATTTCTGTAATTTTTTTTCCTGCCCTGGTGCAAATCAATAAAGGTGCAACTGTGAGAGTCTCTTGACCTGTTAGTTTGTGTTGCACACTGTAAAGCAGAGACCTGTGAGTTTGTGTTGCACACTGAAAAGCAGGGACCTGTGAGTTTGTGTTGCACACTGTAAAGCAGGGACCTGTGAGTTTGTGTTGCACACTGTAATGCAGGGACCTGTGAGTTTGTGTTGTAAACTGTAAAGCAGAGACCTGTGAGTTTGTGTTGCACACTGTAAAGCAGGGACCTGTGAGTTTGTGTTGCACACTGAAAAGCAGGGACCTGTGAGTTTGTGTTGCACACTGTAAAGCAGAGACCTGTGAGTTTGTGTTGCACACTGTAAAGCAGGGACCTGTGAGTTTGTGTTGTACACTGTGAAGCAGAGACCTGTGAGTTTGTGTTGCACACTGAAAAGCAGAGACCTGTGAGTTTGTGTTGTACAATGTAAAGCAGAGACCTGTGAGTTTGTGTTGCACACTGAAAAGCAGGGACCTGTGAGTTTGTGTTGCACACTGAAAAGCAGGGACCTGTGAGTTTGTGTTGCACACTGAAAAGCAGAGACCTGTGAGTTTGTGTTGCACACTGTAAAGCAGAGACCTGTGAGTTTGTGTTGCACACTGAAAAGCAGAGACCTGTGAGTTTGTGTTGCACACTGAAAAGCAGAGACCTGTGAGTTTGTGTTGCACATTGAAAAGCAGAGACCTGTGAGTTTGTGTTGCACACTGAAAAGCAGAGACCTGTGAGTTTGTGTTGCACACTGTAAAGCAGAGACCTGTGAGTTTGTGTTGCACACTGAAAAGCAGGGATCTGTGATATAAGTTGATTTTAAGTTCAGCTAATACATTTAGTTTGATTCTTCAGTAGGACTGTTCAGTGGACTGTTTAATCATTCAGTTTTATGGTTTCTCTTTATTTTCATGGAACTGTGCTTACATCTTCTTGCATGAAAGTGTCTCTTTCATAATAAACCCCCTCAAAAAAGTGGCTTTTTCAAACCATACTTCCCAAAAAATCTAAATGGATTTAAAAAAAAAAAAGTGGTTGGGTGTGTGTGGGTGTTGAGGCATACTTCAAAAGTGGGCTGATGAGTTGGGGGTGTGAGTGTGGAACTGAAGTTTGCTCATTTAATTGAACAGCGATAGACGGCCAGACAGTCAAATGTGACCGCGCAGGGCACATTTCAGTTGAGACAGATTTAATATAGCCTCTGGGGGGAAAAAGGACAGAGAAGGGCAACAAGACAAGGTCCAGATATAGAAAGACACAGGAAATTGAATTAACTGCTGATGAGAGCTACCACCAGTATTGACAAAATATGTACCCCACGCGTACTATCTCTCCCGCTGGATATTTACCTGGTGTAATTATGCAAATGACCCGGTCTGGGACTTAAAAGCTTGTCCTGTGAATGCGGTGATTTCAGATTGATGGACAGCGCAGTGGAGAGGTGTCGACTCCATTGTGCACTTGAATGAGCTCAGGCTAAAGGCGAGAGCAGGTAGCGTGAGGGTGGGCCTCTGTACTGAAGGTATGACCGGTCTGCGCAGGTCCAGGCTGTCCTGCCTCATCCAGTATGCCTCTGGGATTGGTTCTTGTATATGGGAGTTTCCACAGCCAGTTCTTAAACTGAGCTGTTATTTCTTTCCACAGCTGCAATCACACTTGATATTTTTACCTGAGGTCATCATGGTGCTTACCTCCCAGTTTTTGTGGTCTTTTATCGCACACACTGCCGGGTAGATTGAGGCTTTTCATTTCTTATACGTCGGATTACAGATTCTGCATCATCTTTGGCTTATCCGTTTAGAAATTGAGTGTGCAAGTGTGCAAATTTTGTTTATGGCGAATTTATCCCTTATATTAGCTAGTGTTTTTGAGGCGGGGAGTTATTTGGCATAGTCTCCCAGAGCTCTGGAGGTGTTGGTGTGTTCCTGACCAGCTTCGCACAGTTCTAGCTGTATTTCAGACCGGGGGCCCCAGCTCTGGACCTGAAGAGCCACGGGGTGTACTGAACTGTTTTTATGTTTTTTTTAAAAATGTCAATTCTAACTTATGGGGGAGGGTAATGGAGAATGCTTTTTTCTGTGCTTCATTGTTTTTCTGTGGTTTTGGATTACATGCGGTTTCCGATAACCGGTTTCTTCTGTCTCCACCGATTCTTCCCTTCCAGATGTCCACCACCCAGTTACTAAAGCACAGTCAAGCTACAGCCGCAGCTTCTACTGCCACTGACCAAAACGCACAAACCACATTTCCCAGAGGTCCGCTGGCCTCGGAGGAACACAGCAGGGCTCCCGGTGGGCTGGCCAACCACTGCATGTCCCGCGGCAAACCGGCGGGGTTTGGGGACGCGGGTCGCGGAGCCGGGCGCCTCGCCCCCTCCCTCCCTTCCCAGCCGCCGAGCGGCGAAGAGGAGGACGACGGCGGGGGCGGGGGCGGGGCCCGGGTGAAGAAGAAACGGAAGAAAAAAGACAAGAAGGAGCCGGGCCCTTGGCAGAAAGCGGAGAAGGAGGCGAAACCAAAGAAGAAGAAGGAGCAGCGGGAGGGGAAGGAGCCCCTCCCTCGGAAGTCCAAGGAGCCCAAGAAGGCCCGGAAGCCGCGGGACGCGAAGCCCAAGGCCCCGCGAGACTGCAAGGCCGCGGCGTCCCCTCCCAAACAGCGGGGGCGCAAGGCGAGGTGAGGCCGCGCTCCGCTCCTCTCCTCTCCTCTCCTCCGCCGTTTGTTTTCCCTCCATCCTGGGGTCCCGTCGGGCCGCCCCTGCGTTTGGATACGCAGCGGGGGGGCGCAGGCCGGCCTGTTATTTTTCACACCGCCTGAGAACGGGCGGGGCCTAAGACACACAAACGCCCCAAGAGCTGGGGCCTCCAGCCTAATCTGTAGACTGGAGGCTCCAGTCTAATCTACCCCAGTCTAATCTGTATGACTGTCCCTGTTTTATGTGTAGAATCCAGCAGGTACTTTCTCCCTCTGCAGTTGAAGACGGGTTCGGATGCTCGGTCACTGAGTCACATCCGAATCCCTTCCCTTACCCTGAAGGCTGAGATGTGGTTGTTTGCAGGGTGTTGTTGTACTCTTGTTGAAGTGAACTTTTTTGCTGGTTTTTTGTCTTTTTGTTTTTTTCATAGTAATCTATTTTTTTTTTGCTAATGTGTATTTTACAGATCAGATGAGCTGCCATTAAAATTTGAGAGTAACTGAAGGGGAAATTAGAGCAGCGTTTTGCAAAGTCTGTGCATGGTTTAAAAAAAAAAAAAAAAAGTGTTTACCACCATCTCCTGATCAGGAGATCTACGAAACGAGGTGTGAGGAAAAGGAAGCAAACCTTTAAAAAAATTTTTCATTTTTTTTACAGTTGGGTTTTTTTTTTTAACCAGTGGTTGTCTGTACAACTGGTGCCTCTGGACCTTATCAACAGGGCTTAATTTAGTGTTAATAAATTCAGATTATTCTTCTTTCTGTTGCTTTTTGTGTCTGTTGGACAGTGACAGAAATTGTCAGTCAGCAATAATGTGAACCCTTTGGAGCCCTTCTATCAGTGATCGGGTGGATTTCTGTACAAAATGCAGTGTTGCATTTACTAGCTAATCAGGTATTAGCCTACATGCACCAGCAGTGTTATATTTACTGGTGAATAGGAGACTATATTTACCAGCAGTGTTATATTTACTGGTGAATAGGAGACTATATTTACCAGCAGTGTTAGATTTACTGGCTAATAGGGTATTACATGTACCAGCAGTGTTATATTTACTGGCTAATAGGGGATTACATTTACCAGCAGTGTTAGATTTACTGGCTAAAAGGGGATTATATTTACCAGCAGTGTTAGATTTACTAGTTAATAGGGTATTACATGTACCAGCAGTGTTATATTTACTGGCTAATAGGAGATTATATTTACCAGCAGTGTTAGATTTACTGGTTAATAGGATATTACAGGTACCAGCAGTGTTATATTTACTGGCTAATAGGAGATTATATTTACCAGGAGTGTTAGATTTACTGGTTAATAGGGTATTACATGCACCAGCAGTGTTATATTTACTGGCTAATAGGAGATTATATTTACCAGCAGTGTTAGATTTACTGGTTAATAGGGTATTACATGTACCAGAAGTGTTATATTTACTGGCTAATAGGGTATTACATGTACCAGCAGTGTTATATTTACTGGCTAATAGGGGATTATATTTACCAGCAGTGTTACATTTACTGGTTAATAAGATATTACATGTACCAGCAGTGTTACGTTTACTGGTTGGGGTTAAAAGAAATGTTTTTTTCTTTCTTTTTTTGTGGATGTGATAGTGTGACCCCTTATAGATTTGGTTTCTGGTTGACATATGAAGTTTCAAGGAAAGACACATAATCTCTTTTGCAAATTTTTTGCAATAGGAGTCTTTGTGGGGACCTGTTAGAGGTTTTTAAATTCCATTTAAAGGCTTAATATTGTGAACCACACAAAATAAGGTTAAGGTTTCCAGTTCATTTTTTCTAGCTGAATGTGGCGTAGATGGAAACTGGCGAAATGTAAATTCTGTGCTGATATCAGGACACTTTTTTAATCACAAAGAGTTGCTTTGCGTGGAACAGCCTGCCATGTTGATGACTGAACCCTTTGGGGTGTTTGAGTTTCATCGTATGCAGACTAACTGGATATTCTCTTGTTTGTAGGTAAATAAGTCTGGATGGGCTGAATGGCCTGTGCTCCTCATAGTGTATTCTTATGTTCTTATGTTCTAGATGGGCTGAATGGCCTGTGCTCCTCATAGTGTGTGTTCTTATGTTCTTATGTTCTAGATGGGCTGAATGGCCTGTTCTCCTCATTATGTGTTCTTATGTTCTAGATGGGCTGAATGGCCTGTTGTCCTCATTATGCATTCTTATGTTCTTATGTTCTAGATGGACTGAATGGCCTGTTCTCCTCATTATGTATTCTCATGTTCTTATGTTCTAGACGGGCTGAATGGCCTGTCCTCCTCATTGTGTATTCTCATGTTGTTCATTATGTGGAGCTGAGCGCCCCTCTGCTGCCCCCTGTCTTCCTCAGAGAGCAAGGTCCCGTGGCGCCGGAGAAAAAGAAGAAAGGCAAGCGGAAATGCGAGGCCTTGCCGGAGGCCGGCGACAGCGACGAGTCGACGTCTCTCTCCGCCCTGGCGAC